>RYFJ01002164.1:0-177319 GCA_003991445.1 Oryza meyeriana var. granulata
CCCATGTTCTCCGTGATGATCGGCGGGCTGTAAGTCAATTGCACATTCGATTCACCGATCGATTGAGAGAGAGAGGGAGGGAGGGATTCGATCGATTCGGAGAATGTTGTTAACTATAAAATGGGATGGATGTATATGTCAGGGCTCTGGGCAGTCGGCGCCGCAGCATGGGCAACGGCGTTCGCCAAGGCGCGGGTGGCGGCGGCGAAGATATTTCGGTGACTCGACCTCATACTCGCACAAGCGAGCATCGAGCGGGACAGCGAGCCGGGGTGAGCTGGAGGCCGTAACGGGGGCGGCTGGAGCTGAGGGAGTGTAGTTCGCGTACCCGTCGCGGCCGGACGTGGCCTCCTGCGCGGTTCTCGTGAGCGTGCCGGCGGGAAGACGATCGCGCTGGTGGGCAGCTCCGGGTCCGGGAAGAGGCACGGTGGTGTGCTGATCGAGAGGTCGACTACGAGCCCAACGCGGGAGCATCAGCTGGACGGGCACGACCTGAGGAGCTCAACCTGCGGTGGCGCGCGGCAGATGGGGCTGGTGAGCCAGAGCCGGCGCTGTTCGCGACCAGCATCCGGAGAACCCTGCTGCTGGGGAGGGATGGCGCCACGCAGGCGGAGATGGAGGAGGCCGCCAGGGTCGCCAACGCCCACTCCTTCATCGTCAAGCTCCCCGACGCCTACGACACGCAGGCAAGCAGCAATAATTCCGTTAATTTCTTTCGTTTCACTGCTTGTGTCCTCCTTCCTGTCCCTCGCCTCACCCTGTGACTGTGAGACGAGACGAGACCCACCATTGCAATGCATCGTGTTCGTTTGTTTGTTAGGCGCGCGGCATGAGCACGAGGAGCTAGTGTACCGCATTCACAGCACATCTGCTGCATCTCCTCTCCTTCCTTCCCCTTCCCCTCCTCCAGTTCAGATAGATACAGTAGTAGTACTACTCTACATGAGAATACTGAGAGATAGATAGAGACAGGGAAAGACATGTTATCTTATTAGGGCCAGGTGGCAATCAATTAATGGGTTGCTTTCGAGCGCTGTTCCGAGTTGGTGCAAGTAACATGGACGGATTGATGCTAAGATTCCTCTTCCTTTCAAAAGCACCAACACGACACGACCACAAGTATGCATGGCTATTGCACCTGCCTGCACACACACCATCTCCATCTAGAATAGCTAACCTACTACTATCAGATGTGACGCCCTTTTGCAGCCACGCAACTGCACTTGTCTAGCCCTGCCAGTGCTCTGCTCACTTCGCTCACTCTCCCATTTGCCAAAATTCAAGGAATCCTATGCTGGGGATTCCATTCCAGCTTGACATTTTGTCAGGAATGTCAGCTTCTTCATCCCAAGAATCAGCCGAACTTACTCTGCTTTGTTTTCTTTCCCTCTTGTTTCATTGAGCTCATGGAGTCATGAGCTCATGGCAGGCGGTTTGCTTAATCAAAGCTTAAGACTCCGCCCCTTGCATTAATTATTCTTGCCAAGCTGACACTCCTGCCTGCTGCATTAACAAGGGGGAGTTTACACAGATGGAGTAGAATATGGTTGTTGTCATCCTGCGGCGCACATGACATGGCAGACAGTATGGCATCCATGATTAACACTAGTAGTACTTAGCTTAAGGGACAATTCGTTGAGTTCAAACCAAGAAACAACCGGAAATGAATGATGAATGAATGAATAAAAGTTTGTAATCAAGACTAACAAAGTGATTGTTTTGTTTGACGCCGGCTGACGCAAAAAATGCATGCAGGTCGGGGAGCGCGGGCTGCAGCTCTCCGGTGGGCAGAAGCAACGGATCGCCATCGCGCGCGCCATGCTCCGGAACCCGGCCATCCTGCTGCTGGACGAGGCCACCAGCGCTCTCGACTCCGAGTCGGAGAAGCTGGTGCAGGAGGCGCTCGACCGCTTCATGATCGGCCGCACCACGCTCGTCATCGCGCACCGCCTCTCCACCATCCGCAAGGCCGACCTCGTCGCCGTCCTGCAGGCCGGCGCCGTCTCCGAGGTGGGCACGCACGACGAGCTCATGGCGCGCGGGGATGGCACCTACGCCAGGCTGATCCGCATGCAGGAGCAGGCGCACGAGGCCGCGCTCGTCGCCGCCCGCCGGAGCAGCGCGCGCCCCTCCAGCGCCCGCAACTCCGTCAGCTCGCCCATCATCACGCGCAACTCCTCCTACGGCCGCTCCCCCTACTCGCGCCGCCTCTCCGACGCCGACTTCACCGGCCTTGGAGAAGGCCGCTTCGAGAAGAAGCAGCAGCAGCAGCAGCTCGCCTTCCGCGTGCAGGCCAGCTCCTTCTGGCGCCTCGCCAAGATGAACTCGCCCGAGTGGGGCTACGCGCTCGTCGCCTCGCTCGGCTCCATGGTCTGTGGCTCCTTCAGCGCCATCTTCGCCTACGTGCTCAGCGCCGTGCTCAGCGTCTACTACGCGCCCGACGCCGCCTACATGGACCGCCAGATCGCCAAGTACTGCTACCTCCTCATCGGCATGTCCTCCGCCGCGCTGCTCTTCAACACGGTGCAGCACCTCTTCTGGGACACTGTCGGCGAGAACCTCACCAAGCGCGTGCGCGAGAGGATGCTCGCCGCCGTGCTCCGCAATGAGATCGCCTGGTTCGACATGGAGGAGAACGCCAGCGCGCGCATCGCCGCCAGGCTCGCGCTGGACGCCCAGAACGTGCGCTCCGCTATCGGGGACCGCATCTCCGTCATCGTGCAGAACTCGGCGCTCATGCTCGTTGCCTGCACCGCCGGCTTCGTCCTGCAGTGGCGCCTCGCGCTCGTGCTGCTGGCTGTCTTCCCGCTCGTCGTCGGCGCCACCGTTCTGCAGAAGATGTTCCTCAAGGGCTTCTCCGGCGACCTGGAGCGCGCGCACGCGAGGGCCACGCAGATCGCCGGCGAGGCGGTTGCCAACGTGCGCACCGTGGCGGCGTTCGGCTCGGAGGCCAAGATCGCCAGGCTGTTCGAGGCCAACCTGCGGGGCCCGCTCCGGCGCTGCTTCTGGAAGGGGCAGATCGCCGGCAGCGGCTACGGCGTGGCGCAGTTCCTGCTGTACGCGTCGTACGCGCTGGGGCTGTGGTACGCGGCGTGGCTGGTGAAGCACGGCGTGTCGGACTTCTCCAAGACCATCCGCGTGTTCATGGTGCTCATGGTGTCCGCCAACGGCGCCGCCGAGACGCTGACGCTGGCGCCCGACTTCGTCAAGGGCGGGCGGGCGATGCACTCGGTGTTCGAGGCCATCGACCGGAGGACGGAGATCGAGCCGGACGACGTGGACGCGGCGCCCGTGCCGGAGCGGCCCCGCGGCGAGGTGGAGCTGAAGCACGTAGACTTCGCGTACCCGTCGCGGCCGGACGTCCAGGTGTTCCGGGACCTCAGCCTCCGGGCGCGGGCGGGGCGGACGCTGGCGCTGGTGGGGCCGAGCGGGTGCGGCAAGAGCTCCGTGCTGGCGCTGGTGCAGCGCTTCTACGAGCCCAACTCCGGGCGGGTGCTCCTGGACGGCCGGGACGTGCGCAAGTTCAACCTGCGGGCCCTGCGGCGGGCCATGGCGCTGGTGCCGCAGGAGCCCTTCCTGTTCGCCACCACCATCCACGACAACATCGCGTACGGGCGCGAGGGGGCGACGGAGGCGGAGGTGGTGGAGGCGGCGACGGCGGCCAACGCGCACAAGTTCATCTCGGCCCTGCCGGAGGGGTACGCCACCTTCGTGGGGGAGCGCGGCGTGCAGCTGTCGGGCGGGCAGCGGCAGCGGATCGCCATCGCTCGCGCGCTGGTGAAGCAGGCGCCTATCCTGCTGCTCGACGAGGCGACCAGCGCGCTGGACGCCGAGTCGGAGCGGAGCGTGCAGGAGGCGCTCGACCGCGCCGGCTCCGGGGCAGGCCGCACCACCATCGTGGTGGCGCACCGCCTCGCCACCGTGCGCAACGCCCACACCATCGCCGTCATCGACGACGGAAAGGTGGCGGAGCAGGGGTCGCACTCGCACCTGCTGAACCACCACCCGGACGGCTGCTACGCGCGCATGCTGCAGCTCCAGCGGGTCACCCCCGCCGCGCCGGGGCCCTCCTCGTCGTCGTCGTCCACCACACGGCAGCTAGGAGAATCCCAATGTTTCGTTTTGGATACAACTGTCAACATGTTTTTGCCTTGATTCTCCCTCTCCTCCTCGCTGTGTTTCTTGCTGCTGCTGAATGTTCTAAGGTTAATTAATGAAATGAATGAATGATACTGCTAGCTAGGTGATGATACATCCATTCTACTAGTGTAGCATCGGTCATTGTGAAGTATACAGACGGCTCCCCAGGAATGAAATGAATGAAGTACGTACTAGCATGTATACTCAGTACGTATTTTACCCCTCAGTCCTAGTACATCATATACTCATCATATTGGATATTCATTGTGCAGTGATGTTAAGAAAGATCAATTCGATTAGTTTGTCCGGAATCAAAGCGGCAAAGCAGCATATCTATGGGGTCTGCTTGGTTGCTCGTGTGTCCTGAACCAGGCTTACGGATCCAAGGGGCTAGACACACTTGGATAGTAAGGGATGACACCAAACTTAATTGGCGTTAATAATAATTTGTGTACCTCAACTACATTGTAAAAAAATTCGTTACATGTGATTAAAGAATTATCACTGTTTATTCCGGTATCATAAATTTAATCACCCGGAAGAAAAAAAGGAAAAAAAGGGGGAGGGCAACAATTCCACTCTGCCACTCGCTGCTGTCTCGCTAGCCAGATCCGGTGACAGTGAGCTTGAGCAGTCGGATCTTGTAGTCACCGCCCAGAGAAGGGAGGGGATGGCGGTGGATGTGGCGGTGACGACAATGGTGAGGAAGGTGTTGGTGGTGGCGGCGACAGTAATGAAGGCTGAGGTGATGGCCACAACCATGAGGCAGACTATAGATGTCGTAGCGGGCCGTGCCCTACAACATAGCCCGTTAAGGCACGACACCTATAGTAGATCGTGCCGTGCTAAAACACTGACTGATGCTTGGCCTAGGCACAGCCCATGGAGGCATCGGGCCCGGGCAAGGCACGTGGGCCGGCACTGGTCCGATAGGCACGGCGGTCCTGTAGGGCGAGGCGCGAGCGGCTAGGCGGCTGGTGGCCCAGCAGGTCACACGAAGGCTGGGCTAGGACGCGAGCCGCAACCACGCTGCGCTCGTTTGAATTTTGAACTCGAGCACAGGCGCGCGGCGGTTAGCAGGTGGCAGCCCCCCCCCCCCCCCACCCCCGTTTTTGCCTGGAAAATGAAAAAAAATAAAAAAATGAAAGAAAAAAGGAAAAAAATATAGAAAAATTAAAATTGTGCTTGAGGAAAAAAGGAACAAAATCTTTGTAACAAAAGAAGAAAATTTTCATAAACTTTTTTAAAGATATGAGTGGAGAAAAATTTTATATTTTTTAAACAAGAAAAATATGAACACGTATATAAATTCTGCATAAATATGAGGGAAAAAAAAGGAGCAATAACCTTTATTAAAATTGATATTACATGGCTGTCTCATTAAAAACTTTGTCATGTAAAAACTCATATTTGAGAAAACCATGAAAAAAAAGAGTACGGCTAAAGGTCAAAACTCAAAAATAAAAATATGCTAATCTAGTTTCTCATTATCTAGGTAAAGATTGTTGAACTGAGCAGCCAACTCCTGATTTCTTAGCTAGCTACTAATCTTTGACAATAAGTAGCATTTCTACCACCTCGCAACGCAGATTTCTTCTCTTCTCAATAATTCTTCCACAAAAACTAAAGGCCAATTCGAAAGATATTGTAGACATAGACATCGTGAACCCATCTCGTGATAGTTTTGAGAGCACAGGATATTGGGTCTTGTAATCGTTCCACCATCCAAGCACGTTGAGATCTTTCTGGTTGATGCAGTCGCTGTCCAAGTAGGAGGATAGCTCCTAGGCGTCATGCGAAGCGTCGGTTGAAGTTGCGGCGGCCAAACTTCCGCCACCAATGCTAGAAGATGAACCACCACCTTAAATTCGGCTCACTATAATTTCTTCTTACCTAGTATAGGAGAGATGTGGCTCTTTGTACACAAACTTCCTTAAACTTATTTTCATACTTTCGAAATACTTCATACAATTTAGTCTTAGCATCAGAATAATAGTTAATATAATCAATATTCATTATGTCCCCAATAAGATTCAACATATTGAGGAATCCCCACATTCTACTCTTAGGATTAAGAATAAATGTAAAAGCATACAAGTAAGGGATTTTCTTCCAGTATTTAAGATATTTCTGTTTCATATGAAATATTACAAGTCCTAGTAGATGGTCATCTTTATATTCTCGCAATAAAGTAACAATCTCAAAAATTTTATGCAAAATTAAATTATTAGTTGGATAATAAATACCAAATAAAGTAACAGTTGCATCATAAAATATTTTAAGAAAGTAGTAGAACCTTTCGACAACATGCCATATTTGTTCCGTCAGTAGCGGTTGTCCATTACTGGTTATAACATTCTTTGATTGCAAAAAAACAGTTAGTAAATCTTTGTAACGTAACATGTGCTTTAATATTAAATAAGTTGAATTCCATCGATGGTCCGCATCCATTTGGAATTACATGGACTCTTATCCGAAGCAATGCATAATCGTTTGAAAGTCACAAGTCGAGTATTAGAACCATTTAACCATGCTATGGCTTCACGGATGGAATCAACATATGCACTTGCTCTCTTAAACCCAGATTTAACTATAAGATTAATATTATGGCATGCACAATGTTGATGTAAAGAAATAATTCAGCATAAACAGAGAATAAAGGCTGCAGAATTTTCATGGCTTTGGAATTTGTAACTGCATTATCTAATGTTACTGCAAATATTTTATTTGTGAGACCAAATTCCTCACAAACTCTAGATATTCTTTCAGCAATATTATCAGCAGTAGGTGCAATATCAATTAATCTTAAGGCTACTACTCTTTTTTGTAGTTGTCAATTATCATCATCAAAATGAGCAACTACACTTATATAATCCTCTTTAGCCCTACCACTCCAGATAACAGAAGTGATACTAACAGAAAAGATGTATGTAGCAAATAATTCCTTAAGTGTGTCCCAACCTTGGTTATAAACATTTACCAAGTCACAGATTGTGGTTTGTCTACTAACAGATTAAAACCTAAAATTATGAGTAATTTTAATGTAATTCTCAAATACAGTAGACTCACTAAAGTTTAAGGGTAAATCATGTCTAGCAATTAAACAAGTAAGGGATTCTCGCGCTACCTGAGGATCATACTTCCTTGTACGTACCGTACTATCAAGATTTAATAGCAGTTGTTGCTGTCGTAGTTGATATCCTTACTTCTTTGCATAGGCTTCAGCATGCCGCTTCAAATGCCATGTTTCACTAGAAGATTTCCCAGATAGTTTAGTTTTGTAAATTTTATATTTTGCCCATGTTACCTCCCTTTCATCGGCGCTGGTCTCCTTGATCTCATCAAAATGTTGCCAGACGACGAAAGTTCTTGATCTTTTTGAGTTGGTGGTCGTCGATGCACTCCCGCTCGTAGTTCCTGATCGTTCCGAAGCCACATGTACTTCTTTATGCTATCCTTGCGGTGTAGAAACTGACCCTGAGTCATCTTGCTCGATGTTTAGGTATGATATCAGTAAGTAGTTCGGGTCGAAGTCGCTTAATTGGAACGACGGGTAGTTCAGATACATCCTAAAATATAAATACAAAAAGTTAATTCATATAACGAATAAATAGTATAGACAAACAACCAAATGCAAAAAATTTATTACCTTGCAGGAGGAGTGGAGATGTGGAGCAGTGGAGAGCTTCCCTAAAATATTTTTGATTTTTAGACAAAATTTGTCTAAATCAAAAATTAAAACTAGAACACAAATTCACAACTCACAAACTAGCACAAGAGAGCACAAGATGAGAGGTTTGGATGAGCCAGTATGTTGGGGTGGCTACCCTATTTATAGAAAAAAAATTTCATATTTTTTAGGATTTTTTCGTACTTTAGTGGCTAAATTTAAAAAATAACTGTTGAACTCGCCGTTATGTGACACATGGCATGCCCCCCATTGGCTGCACCTCTGCCGTGCCATGCCGCCCGCCGTGTCGTGCTGTGCCATGCCAGGCCCATGTGCCATAGCGGACCGTGCCGAGCCGATCCGCTACAGCAATCTAGCCGTGCTGTGCCGACCCACCTTAAATCGTGCTCAGCCGTGCATTGCAGCACTATGCCTGGACTGGCACGTTCCGACACGGCTTATTTGGCCATCCCTAAGGCAGACGGGTGTCCAAATCTAGAGTTGAGGGAGAGCAGCCATATCTGGAGGCGACGAGCCAGCCCCTCCTTTAGCGGTATGAAGGTCGCTGCCATCGCCGTGAGGGGGGAGGGGGGTGTTGGCCACAACAAGGAGGAGAACGTGCCAGCCTCTCGTCTCCACTAGTCCAGATCTACCGGCCATTCGTCTCCACGGTCCAGATTTGCCGGTCAGCAATTGGAGGAGAGGTGGAAGGAAAGCAAGAGCTGGGAGAGAGGAGTGCACATGAGGGCTGGGTGTGGCGATGCAATTTGTATGAGGTCAGCCTGGCTCGGGAAGGCATCTGGGCTACCAAACAACGAGTCGTATGCCCTATGATGCCACGGTGTGGAGTACTCCAAATGTGCGGATGCTCTCGGTTGAGGATATCAGGGAGTATAAACCATAGTAGTATACTCATCCACTGCCGAGTCAATTCAGCAGGTGTGACCCGGGATTTTAGGGCCTCCTTGTCACTACTACAACAACGTCTATATTCACACTCCAAAGTCCAAAGTAACAGTGTTTTGCAGGCAAGGAAGGGAAGGGAGGCAGGCAGGCAGAGTTGCAGAAATTCTGGACCCTCCCAAGTTTGACTTGGAGGACTGTCACATGCAGGCTTAATGTTGACGTCTTGTTGTTGCTTGCACATGATGGTGTGCCCCAGCCCCAACCCAACAGCGACTGCTCGCTGCATTGGTCCCTCCTTTGGCGGTATGGAGGTTCTCTTATGGAAGAAAGATCAACCAAATCCAAATGGCACTGTCAAATCTAAGGCACCATATTTAGTGCTGTCAAAAACTCATGTGTTCAGACTACTAGTATACTCCTCTCTTTGTCCATGGCGAGGGGTACCACTGCCACTGCCACTACCACCAGCAGTGCCAGTTTGCCTGGCCATGGCATCTAGCTAGAGTTAGGCATTCATGGTGGCTGTCCTGCTCCAGTGCTCCTGCAGGAGCACAAGTGTGGGCGAACCGGACATCTAGTCTTTGTGGGGTTGGCCATGTCAATTGGCGCAAGGACGAGCTTGTGGATGCTGTCAGAAGAATGGAACAGTTAGTTATAGTTGAGAGAGATCTGAAAGAAGTGGCAGGCATGAAAGAGGCAACCTAAACAAATTGCAGCTGGATCAGTGGTAGTATCAGCCAGCCATTTCTTTGCTTGGCATCAAAGAAAGATTACCATGCTGCTGCTAACCATCCAGGGGCCTCGATCCGAAAGGATGGTCATGGAATGATTAGTCCTTTTCTCTCTTCCACAGATGGACCGGGCGGCATGTGTTTGTGTCGATTGGAGAAAGAGCAGAAACTGCACAGGGCAGAAGAGGATGAGCAAGAGACGGTGGTGTGGTGGGGTTGAAGGCGAGCGCGTGACAGGTTTTGGCCCCTTGCACTTAATTTTCTGGATCTGGATTCTGGAGATCCAATCCAATCCAATCCAACCCCAGGGTCAGCTGATGGGCTTCTTTCTGGCACTACAGTAAGAAAGGAGCAAACTATAGGAGTACATGATTGGGAGCATGAAAGGGAAAGAAAGATAGGCAGGACAATGGCACAACTGGCAATGATGCAAACCAATTGATTCCGCTAGCTTGGCTTGGCCCCGGCATGCTTGCATGTCCAACCCAGCATATGCATGTTGACGAGCGAACACAAACGAGGAGTTGCTATTATGACAAAAGGTGCATCAAAGGCATCTATCCACTCATTTCACGGCACCTCCATCGTTTTGGAAGGCAGCAGAATCATTCATCATTCACCTTCATTTCACCCCCCCTCCTCTCCCTTTCTATATGCTATGCATAAATGCATTGCACGAGCGACTTATTCATGCCCGCCTGTCACACACCACCACACCTCCATTCCAGTAATCCAGCAGCCAGGTGACCATCACACACTTGCCATCAACATGGATTAGTTAGGGAGGAACGTTTGTTACAGTGACAGCACTCTGATTAACACGGCTCTGCCTTTTCCTTTCCGACTCATCCTACACCAAATCAAAAACATGTGACAGTGCAACCTAACATACATGCTAGAACGGCTATTACAGCTGCAACAAGCTCCACACGACACACCATCAACATGGCCTAGGGAGTCATTAGGGAAACATGGTCAGATCAGGCGGAGGGTAGATCCAGAATGAGCAAAGATCATGGGGTGTGAAAAATATATAAATCAACACACCTGTAAAGGCGCAAACCTATGTGGCCAAATACTCTGGGCCTACATATGTAGTTCGCCTATGGCATACAATGTTCATTGCTGGTCAGGTCCCCACTGGCATAAGGCACCCCTAGCAAGTGAGGCAGAGCACAACCATCAGAGCCCCTTTCCTTTGGTAGCTTGTGCTCAAGCATATGCCAGTAACAATGGACTGTGAAGGTCTACTAGCTGCCACGGCAAAATATATGCCAATAAACCAACAAGACATTTTGATCCCAAGCACTGACGGGGGTAACTGATTGTCAATCAAAATCGAGACAAAATGAGGCAGGCAAAAAAGAGTAAGCCCTGGCTTCTTAAAAGTAATTGTTGGACCAACAGACACCATCAACTCCATTAACTACTAAGCAGAGCAAGTACATACGTACGGCAGTGACAAAAACATAAAAACCAAGAACAGGAAGAGGTTCACATGGACATGAGCTTCAGGCCATTGTCAGGCATTCCCATTCCAGCAGCAAGCTCCGCATCAAGTTGAGTATGTGGGGCTGGCCCTGACATTTGCTTGATCCTACAAGTATCAGAGAGTCATTTTTAGATAAGAGCACAGTAGATTGAACCGTGCCATTTGCACACTAGACTTTTTCTATAGCACATAATTAAGATAGTGTTTTACTACCTCCGTTCCAAAATATAAGCATTTCTAGGTTGTTTAGCAGAAATTAAGATTGAGGAGAAAAGACTTTGCTACCCCTTAATAAATGAGGAATGGATGAGTGTGAGAGGGTAGGTGGGGGTAAAATGGAAATAAATTTAAATGGGAAGTGATTGACGGGACAAGTAGTACTGTAAATAGTGTTAGAAATGCTTATATTATGGAACAAAGTTTGAATCCTAGAAGTTCTTATATTTTGGAACGGAGGGAGTAACTTTCAAGCTCAAAGTTACAGAAACGAAGACCGTCTAGCTATGCCGATATAGCTAGATTTAAGGTTTAGTTTGGGATATGTACTAGCTGCATCCCAAACTACCCAAAATAAGGTCTTTCATCATCGGTCTGTAAAGTTTGTCAAAAGTTGGCATCTGTGGATAGTTACATTATACTGCATAAGCAATTGCATCTCCCCAACAGAGAAAATTTGCTACTGAACACTGTAACGCATACATGTATACATTATTGAAATAAAATACTATTTCACTGAAACTGTAGAAGACAACCTAGAGAAGAATATTTTTCTGTTTAGCTCCGATGTCATGCAGGAACCAGTGTTCTAAAAGTAACCGCCGCGATTAGGCATTAGATGGTGTATTAGGCGGCTAAACTACCTTGCATGAAGTTTTTTTGCTATTGTAGTGTTATATAGTCTAATTTTAATGTAATATGCTTGCTAATTTCTTGGAATTAACTAGCTGGTCTGACCTAGGCCTAGGCGCCCATTAGGTGCTAAGCGCCACCCTGCCGCCCGACTAGCGCCTAGCGCCTTCTTGAACCATGCAAGGAACACAAATGCATATAGCCATAAAATTTAAGAAGTATGTGTGTTTCCAGTAACCATGACGGAGGTAATACATATTGATACCCAGCATCCTAAGGGTCCGTGACGCTGGAACGTGCCAAGTGACAGGTTACTAATACATATTCTTGTCAGAAGGGAGATATCAAAGTAGTAGATTTCGGACAAGGGAATCACCTTTTCTTGTGGCGCTTTGAGCGGTAGTGCTCCTCCTTGACACACTCACTTGCGAAGTACCGACTGCAGGCAGCAACCACCATAGCAAGCATTATATGATTGGTATCAGAAGTAAGCAGTAAGAGTTGAATTATTGCATAAGGGTTTCAGGTTGCTGCAAGCGTAGCAAGAATCTGAAGACAACCGGTGTATAACAGCAGTTAGTAGCTAAATGTCTCAATTCAATTAGTAAAAGGCAGCGTGCAAACTACAATAACCAGTCAGTCGTTATAGTCAGCCTATCACAAAAGACATGTTGATGTTTGTCGGCGGAATATAGGATAGAATCTGAGAAAGGGAGATTTGATCGCAAGAAGCAAAGCAACCCGAAGCCTCTACCCAAGTGAATTAATCTGATCTGTAAGGAGGGAGAGATATGCTGCATACTACTCCTAGTTGGATTCGACATGAAAGTGGATTACATTAGCGAAGTAGCGCAGGGCAAGGGTGTTATGAGTTGAGAGGGTGGGCATACTCGCAGTGGAGGCAGTAGAACTGTCCCATGCCGGGGAGGTCCTCGTCGACGGGGAGCTGGGTTGCGTCGGCGTCCTTGCCGGCGTCGGCCAGCTTGATCAGCTCGTCGTAGACAGCGTCGTCGGCCTTGATGAGGAACTTGCCGCGGCGGGCCGTCTTGTGCGAGAGGCGGCGCTTCTTGACCTTGCGGTGCGGGCACTTGCCTCCCATCTGAGCAACGGAAGTGAAAGCGGAGGCGGCGGCGGGAGGGGAAGACGCAAACCCTAGACCGCAGAAGGGGAGTGGAGGAAGACGATGGAGGAGGACCAAGTGAAGCCCAACAACTCCTTCCAATGTAGTACTAGTATTAAATAAAGAAGGCCACATAGCCCACATAACCCATTAGGCCCATGAGGAATACACAGCCCACTTCGACTTGGACATGGGCTGGCATGTTTATCCGGATCTACAAGGAGTAGTATGAAAGAAAGAAAAGCCCATCTTCAGGAAAAGGTTTTTTTCTTTGACTGATGGATCTTGCTGCTAGGGGTAGTATATTGCTCCCGCGTTAAAAGGGGATTTTAATTAAAGAAAATTATAATTAATTTGTTATTATCGTAGTTTTGTGCGTGTATTATCTTTTAATTTTTAAATATATTTGTGTAAGTCCTCTGGTTCCACACTATCCTTTTTCTTCGTATAAAAAGTAGAAAATTAATGATGTGATAGTTGATTATTTTTTTTTTCTAAATAAGTATTTCCTCTATCTCAAAATACTACCACTTCTAAAATTTAAATGTCTCATAATACTACTACTTCTCTATTTCAATCAATCATAACCTTCTTCTATTTAACCTCTTCATCTGTTTTTTCACCTCAACAAATCATAATCATTTATTAACTATAACTTTAATTTTTTTAAAAAATAATATAAATTAAAGTATTTTAAGACGGAGGAAACAGACACGTAGTGGTACTGCAGGTGGTGGCGACGCACATTCACCGACACCACTGGCCTTATTGGTAATTTGGGAAAGGAGATTCGTTTGTCCTTCGGCCCATGCCTGCTGCACCCATGGTCGGGTCGGGTCGGGTCGGGTCGGGTGGTGGCGTGCCATGTCGTGTCGTGTCGTGCGTGCGTGCGTGATTGATTGGTTCATTTTGAGTGTCGGCGTGTTGTTGCGTGTGCGTTTAGTCATCATGCTCATGCATGGAACCGAACCTCCCCCTTGTACAAGCACGTACTAGTACTAGTACTTACTGCTACTCGGTTCAATTGCAGGTCGGACTGCACGCACCGCACCCACCCACTCCTACTACTGCATTGCAGGTTGCAGCTTACATCAACATTAATTTTGCATCCCTGCCGTACTCCGGTTATAATAAGAACAGTAGTAGTGTCTAAAGTTTAGGCTTTTCCTTGTAAGCATCAATACATGATGCTGCATCGTACAGTAGTATAGGTGATAGATAGGGTGTACGGATATATATATGTACTTCGTATGCACGGATGAGATGCACGTACGTACAGCATGCCCTTCATGCATCCATTGTCTGGCCGGACTATAGCTACTACTACAAATACTATATGCATCATTGTCGAGCCGACTGCACACGCACGTCAATATCAACTGGAATCGACAAACATGCAATGCCATTAGCTTAATTATTTTCTCAACCATGCAAATATATACTATGAAATCTCGATCTCGATCCCGATCCCGATCAGCTGTGTACGGTGGATATGGACGGCTTACCTGACTAGCTGCATGAATGAATATTGCATTATTCACATTAACTAATGCTAGCTGGTAAAGTAGCTTCATAATGCACTAATTTTGTCTGGTCTGATCTGATCTGATCTGATGATCTAAGCTGCTACGTACGGCACTATTGATCCATGAGTGGATCGATCAGTTTCCGTGCAATATTGCATTCTGCATCTGGTGCATGCATACAGGAGTACTATATACGTGACGGTGAGGAGATCAGGTACGCGCCGTGCGTCGCGTCGTCATGGATAGAGATGTTCAGTTCACATAGCTCAACTGTACGATCAAACCAGCCAGCTGACTAGTACTAGTTAATCCACGTCTCCATGCCGAGTGATCGGATCAGTATCTTTCTTGATTGGATTTCTGGATCCATCTCCTTCGGTGGAGTACTTGTTGCCTCTATATGAGTATGTCGATCGATCGAGACGTGACTTAGGTACTGATCACCAATAGCAATGGCAACATCAATTAATGATGCATTTTTATATCGACCTGTCTGCTCTTCTATTTCTACCAGCAGCATAGGCATTGTTCGATAATGCCGGTTGCGTCCGAACCACAAGGAAACACAGTAAATGCGGCTTGTGAGAAACGGCACGGCCGTGACGGACGTTGCAGCCCTCTTTTTGCACCGTGTGCTCCCTCGTTTTTACAGCAGGCCGTTCTCTCCTGTCTCTTGTCGATCCCCTTTCGTCCTCTTGTACACTGCTTGCTCGTGAGTCGCCTTCGTCGAGGAGACAGAGAAATCAGAGGCGGCACTCCATAGCTGTCGTCCATCGGTAGCTGATGTCCACCGGCGCTCTATCCGGCCTCGTCGCCTTCTGGTGTGGCGTGCAAAGCTTGGTGCTGTTGAGGGTCCACCCAAAAGCGACGGATCGGATTTTTGCTAGTCAACATCCTTTAGGTGAGGAGAAAGCGGAACACCGCGCTGGGAGCTGTCACCGCACGCCGATAAAGCCGGTCGGCACCCCTGCCCGCTAGCTCTGTGGTGGGTTTCCAGGCATCGGAGCCTTTGCTGCCTCCCCGTGGGCCAGCTGGTCGGCGCCGTGGTGCACAGCGGCGAAAAGATTCGTGCCCCATGTCCGTCCGACACGAAGGCATCTACGATGACATGTCGTGCCGGTGGCTATTTGAAGCCCTCTCCCCCGTCGCTCAATCTTCACGCCGGGGGAAGAAGCGGAAGCGAATAGCGGCGGACGCGGAAACCGTATCTGGGCTTGGTCATCTCCAATCCCCATCCCCCGGTGAAGGGCGTGGAGACGCGATGGCCGAGCTGGAGTCCGGGGGTGGTTCGTGCGACTCCTACAAGTCGGACAGCAGCTCCATCGCAGTTGGGAAAGACGACGTCGTTGTAGCCGCTGACGCCCTCGTCGCCGTCTGCGCGAAGTCTCCCGAGGCCGTCCGCGTGTTTGTCAGGCATGTGACTCCCGCAACCGTCGTCCGGTCCATAGATTGGGACCTCATCCGTGCCGGCAACCGCACTGAGGTACTACCGTCGCTACTTTTTTCCTGTTTCGTAGCAATTTTCTCTCCTAAACTTGTCTTTTAGATGGCGGGCGGGCGAGCCCGATGGAGTGATTCCGACCTCCGTGTCTTTTTGGAGTGCCCGAACTGCCCGAAACCTCAGAGTTACTAGAATCTGCAGCGCAAGATGTATCTCAAGTGCCAAAAGTAACTGGACAAGTGGCAGATCAAGTATTACTGGGAGCATTGCCACAGGTGATTCCACATGTGGATATGACTAGAATCGCACGCCACGGGACTTGGTCGCGACCCCCACACTCAGGACATCATCGCGGATGACTCCTGGTGGGAGACTGTTGATGGGGGTACGTTCCTCCTCCAATCCGAAATGCTTTTGGTTGTTAACAGTACTAGTAGTTGATTTCAGTTGTTTTATGTTGTGCAAAATAGACAATAGGTTCAAATAAAATAACAGTACATGCTGCTCCTAGCCGCTGCAACTCCATTCGCCATGACCAATATAGAAAAAAACAATATACATGATATGTTCTATGAATTAAGAATATATTTCCACTCTAAAATTGAGTAACCTGTTTTTGCATAAAACATGCTGATTTCACGAGTATTGATATCACTTGCACATATTATTATTTGGAATAGTTATATCACAGAGATTATTTAATAAGTCTCTGCATTATAATCTAGCATAGGATGTACCAGATGGATAAGGAAGTAGTGGGCTCTTTCATATTTATCTTGCATGGAAAAGTATATAGTTATAGATTGTACAACCTTGTGAACTACGTGATGCTGTCAAATTTATGCATGTCTCTGGCTGCTGCAAATAGTATGATGCAGTTCCTCTAATAATGTGTGCTATCTTGCAATATTACCAAGCTCAGGCATCGTTAATATAGATTTGCCATGGCAGTGGTGCTTTGTTTGTGCACAAAATTAGATATTCTCTGGTATCATGCTGTTCAAATATGTAGAACCGATATGTTATTAATACATGCTGCAGGTAGGCACTGAACATCTTGGCTTTGCGTATTAAATATTCCATTTGGCTAATACTAACTCATAACCATGGCTGGTTCTTGCTTTGGCTATTAAATACTCCATTTGCTTTAACTACTTCACTGGTGTACCATACTACAATAGGAATTTTGTTCATATTTGTGCTGTCTTTCTATAGGTTCATCAAATAACCAGCGGTATATGAAATAGCTAGCACTGCTTTACTTTTCCAATAATTCATCTATGTGTTGTGATCGATTTTGTAATTTCTTTGATTCTGCAGATAAAGATAGGGTGTGAGGGTATTCAAGAAATCCCCTCTTAAATACATCGACTTGCACAATGCGGTTTTCTACGGTCGGACCGTAGTCGGTGACCACTTAAGCGTTGCCAGGTCGCAACTAGAGCGGCAGCAGCAGCGGCAACAGCAGGGAGGTAGTCAGTAGCAGCCCGCTAGTCAGCAGCTTGCCAAGAGGTAACAGCTGGCCGATCGGCAACAGTTGGCTGAGAGGCAGTAGCTGGCCCATCGGCAGCAGCACCAGGCCCAGCTGCACTAGCACGGCCTGTACATGTAGGGGGTCGAGCGACCGACAATAAACATCGACAAGCTAACTGAATTGGCATACAGAACACCAGATCCTTCACCAGCTCCAACTGCTCGAGGCAAAAGAGTCACGTCGGCTAGTGGTCCTTCCAGGGGTTCGGGGAAGAAGAGTAGGACCGACTCCATCGGCGAAGCCCTTCATAGACTCGCAGATTTGCGGGTCGAGTCGATGGAGAGCCACGCACGAAGGGAGGAGCAGGAGAGGGCTCGAGGTGCAAAGGCTTGCATGCAGTTGGTGATCGCTGATGGGTTTCTTCCTGGGAGTCCTATGTGGCTGCGGGCCATGGAGGTGTTCCGCGACCCATACTATCGGCAGTTTTACATTGAAGACTTGGAGACTCCCGAAGCGCGGTACCACTTCACCCAACACGCATGGCTAAACAAGAACACAGGAGGAGGCGGACCAGCGAGCGGGGGTTCAGGAGGATCCGAAGGTTTTGGTGGTGGGTTTGGAGGTGCTTCTGGCAGTGCAGGCGGGCCTGATGGGTACTCCGGTCCAGCTGGTGGCAACGGGTATGGTTCCATGTTCTGATGCCGTTTAGTGTTTGTTCGTTGCACTAGTAATGTTGTTATGTTGTCTCAAACTTAATTGCCTATGTTGCTATGTTTGTAGGAGTTGTTATAATCACTGTTAGACATTCGTTTGAACCCTATGTGTACTAACAATTGTGAATCATCTGAGTTGTTTTTAATTATTTCAGTGTTTCCTATTATGCTGGGCTATTTATTTTCTTCATAGCATGCCAATATATGTTGTGCAGCTAATATTTGGCTTTTCTTTCATTTATATTAGTAAAGACTCATTGTGATGACAAATGGCGCACGATGTTTGGACGAAACGGAAGAGCACTACAGTAGTGAGGAGGACAATGCTATCATTGACATGTTGGCAGCAAGTCTTGAGGCTAATTCGCGCGCGCCACGACATGTGCCAACACAAACCGGTATCATTTGGATGCTTGAAACAATGGGGAATCCGGCACATTGCTGGGCAATGTTTCGGTTGACTACAAATCAGATACATTGCTTGTACGGACTCCTCACAAACCGGTACAACCTTACCGGCACATATGAGGTATGCACATTTGAGGCAATTGGCATGTTCTTGTTTACAATGGCAGGCTATCATCCAAACAGGAACACCAACAATCGTTAGGTCCGGTCAAGCTCCACAGTCTCTAGCTATTTCCACAGAGTACTTGATTGCATAGTTGCTTTGGCGCGGAATATCCTGAAGCAGGTAGATCCAAATTTTCAGACTGTCCATCAGCGGTTATTGCAAGATTCACGGTACGAGCTGTTCTACTACTCTGTGGGGGCTATCGACGGTACACATATTCCAGTGACCATGTCCGCGGATAGGACAATTGAATATAGGAGCCGTCATAATAAGACCTCTAGAAATGTACTCGTTGTGGTTGTTTACGACGGCAGAGTTATTTTCTGCGATGTTGGTTGGCCTGGCTCGGTGTACAACTAACGAGTTCTATCAGAAGCAATCAGAACTATCCCTATGATTTTCCTAGATTACCATTCAGTACGTAAGCTACTCATTTCTATGACAACATATGTTACTGCTATTAATTTAACATATATACTCACCCAATCGGATATCTATGTTCTTAGAAAAGTACTTACTAGTGGACTCCGGATGTCCGAGTAGGATGGGATTCCTGGTGCCTTATCTACATGTCCGTTATCATAGGGATGAATTTGGTGGTGACGAGGCTCCGCCTCTAGAAGGAAGGGAAGAGGAGTTCAACTTTCTGCACTCCTCGTTGCGCAATATTATTGAGCGGCAATTCAGTATTGTCAAGAAACAATGAAAAATATTAAATGGGATACTGTACTACCCTTATCCTGATGTGCAAAGCAACATAATGCATGCTGCATTTGCGCTGCACAATTTCAGGTTGGACAGTCGAGATCCTCAGTACCTTGACAATAACCCGCTATACAACGGATTTCCTGTGGCACCATTAACGTTCCCTTCGCAGACATGTACTATACACTCAATAGCCAAGAGGCGATGAGTATGTACCGTGACCGTATTGCAGATAGGGTGTTCTATAGGTAGACCGGTCACAATCTAGTTTCCAGTTAGAGTACGTGTTTTAAATAATGTGCACGATGGACGTGTGATTAATTTAATTAAGTATGTTTGTATCATTCTGTTATTTCATGATTTGTACCGACCGATATGAGTATTGGAGATAAACACTACCCGTAACAAATATAGTACTGCTGCATATGCGTCGGTGGTTGGCGCCAATTGCCCTGACTGCATGTGGGCCCGCCATCACACGCCGATGTGTGCACGCCGAAGGAGGCAGCAGACGCAGGCACGCAGCAGGAGGCAGGAGGAGAATCTACAGGCCTAACGTTCACGGCTCGCCTAACGGAATCGACCCTGCACCGACGGACGCCGTTGCTCACACCGAGCAAGCTGCCAACTCTCAACTACCCAACCTGCTGTTTCTGCTGCTTTGCCCACTATCGAACGATGTCTTAAGACTTTAAATTTTGTCTTAAAATAAATTAATTTCTGTTTTTTATCTATATTTGGTCCGTAAATATATTGAGGAGCATTTTGATTATTTGTATTCCTTCTTAAGTTTTTTTGGAAGCTAGGTGTTGCTTTTTTTAAACAGAGGGAGTACTCTTCATCTACTCGATGGTCTCAACTAGTTCAGTACTAGTACTTAACAATCTTCTGAACCCATTATTTTGTAGTCAATGCAAGTTGTTATACTCCATCTATCTTCCGTCCATGGCTCCTCCCTTAATTAGCTCCGATCGACCTGGTTTCTGTGTCCATATTAGCATATATTTTGTTCATTCTGTGATGAATCTCAAGCCTGTTCACAAATCAAGCTCTGCTCGACAACCGCTAGATCTTACCATTGTTAAAAGTTTGCGTCAAATATATATAAGTGGACGGTTATGAAGTAGGATTTTGAGTTGTAACAGGTGTTAGGATAGAATTAGAGTTAGTCTCTTATCCTATACGGTCTCTTAAATAGAGATGCACATGTATTATAACCGCATAAGACGATAGTAGCATAGACAAGGGACGATTGATTGACGGCCTAATCAGATGAGTGCCAGTATTGGTACTATGATAGTTTGGGAAGAAGCGTTGAAATTAGTGCCCATGAATATAGGTTTCGATTGAACCTTGTTAAAGGATATCATCATATAGTGTCATTATCAAGATTGCATCTTCTATGGTGTTCCATGTTCGGCTACCAATGCCACTGCTGATACCAATTTTTTTATAACAAGTGGTGTCGAAGCCAAGGTCGTAAAACCATGGAGAATCTCCGATGACTCTCACAAGAAGTTGGGTCGATCCTAGATGAGCCACCCAATGTGTGATGTATGGGAGGGATTATTGGATTTAGTCCCACGTTAGTAATTAATAATGAAGGAGTGTAACTTAGAAGTTAGAATGGTTCTCAACCATTATACTAGTCTTTTGAGCATAGGCCAATCACATTATGATTTTAGTTAGATTGGGCCCAAAACGATCTTGAATCGTATGGGTTCGTGGGTTACATGCCCGATGTATGATTATGGGGAGATTGTTGGCCCGTTGCAACAATTCAAAGGCATTTGGCTTCAAAAAGATAGATAGCAATACACTCATCACTATGCTGTATCATGTATTGAAGGAGTAATACCTTTTCTTTTAAAAATATAAGATATATTAAATTTTTATACTATCTTATACTTTAACTGTAGTTTTTTTATAATATATCATCAATAATCATAAAATTAGTAAAATATCATTAAATATGAAACTAGTGATACTTTATGCATGATATTAAACACATATATTTTTTTTAATTATTAGTTAAAATTTTTGCTTATTAATTTTGTGAAAAACAAAAAACTTCATATTTCCAACCGAAGGGAGTATTGCACCATGTAAGCCTCCTGTATTGGGCAGCTTTCTGAAGCTGCACCTTTTTATTGGGTCAATCCGGCTTGGGGGCCACTCCACTGATCCACTACCAGCCTAGCACTTCACTGCACACTTGACATTTTCTCTCGATCACGCTGCATGCGTTCAGGACTACTAGGAGCTGTCGTCTTGTTGGTTCCATCTTGGACTTTGCTTGTTGAGTAATTTTGTAGTAGGACTAGTACCGAGAGTCGGAGTCTCAAGCTTGTTATATTTATAACTATAGTAGTACAACAAATAATTAAGCATGCAATACAAAATGGGCAATGCTGTGTTTGGACATATACTGCATATTCCTGGCTTTCAGGATCATCAATGTTCAGTGGACATATATATATAAGTTTTAGAAACAGAGGATGGACATATATCTTGGCAGGCAGACAAGGTGTTCGTTCGAGAAAGCCAACATCTATTCTATTCTATTAGCACGTGTAGCTGTTGCAGATGCGCGCATGGTACGGAATGTAGTAGTAGGAGTATACTAGTAGTAGTAATAACTAGGCCTAGATTTAGGGGATGGGAATTAATGATGATCACCCGGTGGTGGGAACACTGAAGACAATGTCTAGACGGCGGCGGTGGGCGTGCCGGCGTCGCTCCTTGTCTCGGCGGGGCTGTAGATCGCCGACGGCCGGCTGCTGTTCCGGGGCCGGATCTCCTCCAGCTGCCGCACCACCTCCGCCATGCTGGGCCGCGCCGCCGCCACCGGCGCGCAGCACCCCATCGCCAGCTTCAGCGCCTGCAGCAAGCCCTCCTCCGCGGGGCTACGCACCCCGCGCGCCACCTCCGCGTCGAACACCTCCATCATCGTCACCTCCTCCAGCACCGCCGCCTTCACCGCCGCCGGCAGGTCCCCCGACGGCCGACGCCCCATCAGCAGCTCCAGCAGCAGTATCCCGAACGCGTACACGTCCGTCCGCGGGCTGCACCTGCACCTGCACCCCCTCGACTGCAGCTCCGGCGCCCTGTACCCGTCCGCCTTCGCCGCCGCCAGCACCGCCTCGGCCGCCGACGGCACCAGCAGCCGGTGCACCGCGTACTCCGCCACCCTCGCCACGAAGCACTCGTCCACCAGCACGTTGGACGACCGCACGTTCCCGTGCGCCTCGCCGTGCCCCGCGTGCACGTACGCCAGCGCGCGCGCCGCCCCCAGCGCGATCTTGTGCCGCCGCGCCCACGTCAGCGCCGGCCTCATCCCCTGCCCGGCCTGCTCCCCGTGGAGGAGCTCGTGGAGCGTCCGGTGGCCGGGGAAGTAGTCGTACACCAGCAGCTTCTCGCCGCGCCGCCCCTGGTAGAAGGCGCGCAGGGGGACCAGGTTCTCGTGGCGCGCGCGGCCGATGCGGCGCACCGCCGGCGCGCACAACTCGGCGTCCTTGCAGCTGCCCTCGCGCAGCAGCCGCAGCTCGATGCTGCCGCCGCCCTCCGCCAGCTTGGCTTTGTACACGGTACAGTAGCTGGCCTTGCTGACCACCTGCCCCGTCGCGTTCAGCACCTCCTCCAGCGTCAGGTGCTCCCCGCCCTGGAACACCACCAGCTTCCCCTCGCCGCCAGCGCCGTCCTCCGTGGTCTCCATGAGCGTCCCCTGCTCGGCCGCGCGCCTCGCCCTCCACCGCCCCTGCGCCCACCCAATGGACACCGAAGCCACGACGACGGCGCCGGCCATGAGGCCGATGACCATCGCGGCGACGCCAGAGGGGCTGAGGCCCGAGGGGCTGGCCAGGCACTGCTGGGCCAGCGGCGGGCCGCAGAGCGCTGGGCTGTTGCCGAGGAAGGAATCCGGCGCGGAGGCCGCGAGGTCGGGGGGAAGCTGGCCGGAGAAGTTGTTGTAGGAGAGGTTGAGCGCCTGGATGCCCGCGAGGCCCTGCGGGATGGGGCCCTCGAGGCGGTTTGCGGCGAGGTCGAGGCGCTGGAGGCTGCGGAAGGCGGTGAGGGAGGAGGGTAAGGCGCCCGAGAAGCGGTTGGCGGCGAGGTCGAGGAGGCGGAGGGCGTCGCAGGTGGTGTTGGGGCCGGCGGGGTCGGGGATGGGGCCGGTGAGGGCGTTATCGTGGAGGCGGAGCAGGGTGAGGCGGTCGCAGAGGTTCCAGATGGATGGCGGGAGCGCGCCGGAGAGGCGGTTGGAGGCGAGGTCGAGGACGGAGAGGGCGGGGGCGTTGCCGAGGTCGAGGGGGATGGGGCCGGAGAGGGCGTTGTGGGCGAGGTAGATTGAGGCGAGGGAGGAGAAGGCGGCGAGGGCGGGAGGGAGGTGGCCGGCGAGGGCGGAGGCGGGGAGGCGGAGGGAGACGAGGAGGAGGGCGGGGTCGCGGGCGAGGGAGAGGTTGGCGCGGGCGGCGGGGGAGTCGCAGGGGGGAGGGCCGGCGAGCGCGGTGGACCATCGGAGGCCGCGCCAGAGGCAGAGCGGCGTGGAGGCGGTCCAGGTGGCGAGCTGCGCGTTGCCGCCTTGGCCTTGGCCCTGCAACGCCGGCTTGATGCGCTCTAGGAGGAGCGCGACGTCGGAGCTGGCCGCTGCCGATGCGATTCCCCCGGCGGGGAGGAGGAGGAGGAGGAGGATGATGATGATACGGAGGAGGCAGCAGCAGCAGCAGCGAGGCATCACCATCGTCGTCGATCTCGTATTGCTTGGGTTGCTTCGTTGGGGGGAGCCAGCAGCCGAGCAGAGAAAAGGGAAGTGAATCGAGTGAGCGATGGAGTAGTGTACTCCTAGATTCTAGGTGGGCAGTGAGAGTGGTGGCCTGTGCGACTGTGAGATATGGCTGGCTGGCTGGCTGTAGTAGTGTAGTGGCTCTGCTCACTCAAGGCAAGGGAAGTGATGACCGACCTGATCCCTCACTGCTCATCAGAAGAAGCTCCTCTCCTCTCCTCTCTTCACTGCTGCCTGCTGCCAATAAATGTGAATGAATAAATGAACAGTACTACTTCTACTCCCTTCGTTATAAGTAATTTTATCTTTTATCCATCTTATTTATGCCACGAAAACATTTATATTTAGAGTAATTAATATATTAAAAATTATTAAAGTGAAAGATAAGTTTATATTTAGAGCAATTAATATATTAAGGTTTATTAAAATAAAAGATAAATATATTAGAATTTATTAAAGTGAAAGAGAAATATATTAGAGTTAAATAAAATATATGATATTTTTATATTTTAGCTTTGTATTGGTACGATGTATCATAGATATAAATAAACTCTTTTTGAATGGAGGTATTACTGTATTGCTGTGGAAGCATGCGGAGATGTGTCTAGTGTAGATGCTAGTACCCTGGATCAATGGAAAATTGCAATGCAGCCTAACCTAGCATATAGCAGAGCTCTCATCTCCGAGTTTTTTGAAGAAAAACTAGAAAGGGAAGCGCGCTACGCCGCGCCGAGCTGAAGAAAGATTTGTTGGACAGGTTCTGATCATGTATCAATATGGAGAGCTGAAGAAAGACAGATACTCTAAAATTGATGCACCGAGGTACGATTTGCATATAGTGCTTCCTTGTGGAGCTAGTTGGCCTAGTGATCTTGAGAATGATTATAAATTACAATCGAAAGAATGAAGGGAAAATGATTGAGAAGAAACATAGTAACAAAGAATCACAGCTTATATTAAACCCAGTAGTTATATTTAAGTTTACCGGTCATCACGCCAACAATATCTGCAGAATACTTAATGAAGAGAACACAAATGTAACAGTGAGAAACTTTTTGTGTATTCAACTATGGAGAATGTGGCATAACGCATACATTATGCGCACCCAAAGGCATCGATCAGATTATTGACAACAAATATCATTACATGGAACTTCTGTTTTACACAGGAAAGGTAAAAACTGCTATTTTTCGTTACCATGTCGGTGGCTTGATGAAACAAAAACTAATTACGAACAGAACATTTGGAGAGACAACTTTTCATTGGTCACTGCATAACCAAAGAATGTATACTGTAGTAAGCTTCTTCTATACAACACGTGTCTTTACAGCTTAAGTGCTGTTAAGATGAGTGAATTTCTCTAAAACCATTGTATGAGGTTTGCAAGACATCCTACCATATGCTAGCTCAGAAACCACTGTATATGGTTTGCAAAACATCCTAGCCTATGTTAGTATAGGAAACAGTGTATATGATTTACAAAAGGAAAACAACATAGAGTTCAATGTGATGCTGCTTGCTTGTCGTTTTTTCAAATTAATCCATTATATCACGTGGTTGGCAAGTGAGCTATGAAACTACAACTTGAAAATAGATCAATTATCAGCAGTTAACATCTTAAATAAATAATCCTGTGCCAAATAATTTGGGCTCGGATATTGTAATTTTAAATTCGGACCCATCCGTATTAGCCCCACCTTGGGCTGTACTAAGCAAACTCCTTTTAACACATCCTTATGTAGCATTGATAAAGCTTCAGCAAAGTAAAGGAAAGTTAAGCCTGCAACAAATAAATTTTTTGATCCCAATCATCTTGTAGTAACTATTCAAATAATTGTCTCATTTACGGTGAAGAGCTTAACTTTTGAAATGGAAAACAGGTAGGCAAGCTGCTCCATGACCAGGAAGAAAAACCATGTAAATGGAATCATTGGGAACAAAAATAGAGAGAACTCTTTAGAGCTGAATCACAACAGAATAGGTATCTCCTTTAGAACAACGTTCTTTTATTTAGAAGCAGTGCAAAAAAAAAATTCTTTTCAAAAAAGAAGCTGTGCAAAAAATTCGACTGAAGTATATTTCTGATGTCACACATCATAGCACACTCCCCCCATATTAAGCATCCAGGATGCTCATCTAGCCAATACAACAAGATAATAGAATTTGCTCAAAGTCTTGCATGTGTATGTTCTTGAAGAAACGCATTGCAAAGATGTTTCACTGGAGGAACAAAAGCTCTCACTGCTGTTGAACAAGCAAAAGATGCAATGTAAAAAGGAAATTTTAACCTACAGCTGTTGAATCAAATCAATTAATTAAGATCAATTCGTAGGACAACCCAAAGGAAGAAAATACAATCAGAGCTGTGATGGGCCAGGGGAAGAACACATCATGTTCTCAATCTGTAAACTTCTGCATGTGCGAGCTGCTTGCTGCATGACAACACAAATCATTTCATTAAGCACCACGTTTGCTCCGAGATAGACCGAATTTCAAGTGCAAAGCGATCATCTTTGGCACACACCTACTTCGGAGCAAAAAGTTAAAACGTCTTACAATCTGAAACTTAGGGAGTATTTACAGAGAATCAATCGAAAGAGCGCTTAGTGTTTGCGCTAAAAACATACCTGCAGACATCATGATAGCAGCATGCTAGGCCCGTACAGAAGAGGCAACAGAGAGGAGGACGGCTTGTTGTCACTCTAATCCTGAAATTAAATGGAAGAAATTGCTGGAATCGCACGGCAGTCCACGCAAAAGGAAAACCTAATACACGCACCTAATCGCAGGCAACGACGGTGGCCCCTCGACCTCGAGGCATCGTCGCCCAGTCCAACATCTCGAGGTGCCGCCGTGGAGCCGCCGCTACCTTGACTCGCTTCAACCTTCGGGCCAGCGACCTCCCGCTGCAGCCGCCACCGCTGCCGAACCCCCCCGACCTCGAGGCGATGCTGCCACCATCGTCGAGCCCCCCAATCGAGCGCCGCCGCCATACACTTTGGGGAAACCCGGTTGGAGGACGGCTAAAACGACAGCGACGGGAAGGTCTCGTCGGAGGAGGAGCATCGGCGCGGCTGGCCTGAGTCTAAGTGAAGGAGGTGATGCGTCGGAGAGATTGGGGATGTCACGTGGGGAGTCGATTCCATGCCTCGGTAAGGACGGAACCATCTAATCATCTATAGATAGGAGACGAACGACCAGATTATGTCCACGTGGGGGATCGAACCTCCATGCGTGGTTACAGAAAAAACTATGAAAATTATGACTTCGATTTTAAAATTGACATAAGCATGAAGGAATTAGTGCTTGCGATGTTAGTCTAAGTTTAGGATCGTAACATCTTGCATATACAGTATTTAGGTGCAACGGATGACTGTTGGTTTGGGGGCTAGCTATCACGTCGTGTTCGTCTTATTTAGATCATGAAAATCATTTTTCTCTAAAATAGAAATCATACACTTAAAATGGGTAACATGATCTGGTGTCTTGCGTCTCAAGGAAACTAGACACAACTTCACTGTTGCATTCATCATCTGTTTCATCATCTCAAGGGACACCATCCTTTTCCTCCCCCGGAAACAAACACGCCTGAAGTGCAAAGCACTAAAAACAAATATGAAACAAACACGGTGGCAAACCCTTCAACCAATAAATATTTCGATATAAGAGATGAACTCAGGTCATATTAAAAGCTAAATAGAAAATTAAATAAACATAACTAAGATCCTCACTGTAAATCAAATTGCAATGTAAAAGGTTCATTTTTTCCCAAGCCAAGAAGAGCCATGCAATTTTCAAAAAAGAGAAGTTTAGTGCCATGGCTAGCGGCATCAGATCCATGATGGAATGAGCACGTTTCAGCAATCAAACTCATGAAGCAGGCTAGTATAGCACCGTGTGGATCGGATGATTGGAATTCAGAGGGATCTTCTCATAATCTCATCCGCTTTTTCCTCTCCTCAAATATATTTTTACAGCACATTTGCCATGCGATGCTCATCGCTACGTGGCACCACGACCTTGTTGTTTTCCATTCTCTCATTTGAATTGCAATGTGCCAGAGGTGGAAACATCTCCGCCATTCTGATGAGGTGTCCACCATCTTCACCAGGCTTGCCTATGGATTGTCACACCCTGATTTTCTCCTTAAATAGGGCCACAAAAAATATACTAAAGAAAAAGCCTCAAAGAAATAAAATTAAAAGGCCAAGCGAATTAATTAAATGAGAGAAATATAAAATAATAATTTATTATGGCTGAAAATATTTTTCCTATATTCCCCTTGCTAAAATACACTAACAGGATTTTTATGGGAATTTTTAGAGCACTGGAAGTAATTTTAATAATTCAAAATAAATTATCGGAATTAAAATCCTTTTGAAATTTATTTTTCTTTTCTTTTCTCACCCTTTCTCCTTTTCTTTTCCTTTTCTTCCCGCCGGGCCGCCGACCCAGCGCTGTTTCGCGGCCTGCCACGGCCCTCGCGCGCGCCTCCCTGCTGGGTCCCACCTGCCAGCCACACGCCGCGCGTCTCTCCTCTCCCTCTCTTTGCCGCGTGGGCCTCACCAGTCAGCCCCGCCTGTGCCTCCTCTTTTTTCCCCACGTCGCTGACAGTCGGACCCTGCTCGCCAGCGTCCGCTCGCTCGTGCCTCTCTCCTTCTCGCTGACCACATGTCGGACTTGTCATCTACCTCCATCTGGATTGGGCGGAGGGGAAAATTCTCCACCGCCGTTCGATTTCTGCCTCCGCTCGCCTCCTCGCGCGCTCGCCCCACGTTCATACCCCGCGGACTGAGTCGCTGCCCGTTACCCCTACATCCTCCGCCCCGTACGCGCACGACCCCGTGCGAATTTCGCACGTCCCGCGCTCGCCACCGTTTCCCTCTTTCCGCAAAATTCGGCCACCTCGGCCACCATCTCACTCTCCTCGTGTCTACTTAAACCACCGCCATGCCCCTCTACTCAGTTTCCCTCAAACGCCCAAGCTTTCCGTGCCTCCTAGCCCTTCGCGCGACGTGAACCCGAGCCGCTGCCACGCTCCGCCGCCTCCAGTCGCTCGACGCCATCGCCGTAGCCGCTGCCAGGCCACGCGGCCGCCACCGTCAGCTTCGCCGCACGCCAGAGAATCCCAGCCGCCGCTCCCGTGAGCCTCTACGCCGCCGGAATCCCTTTCCCGTCGCCAATCCCCTTCGGTGAGCCTCTCCGTTGGTCTTCGGCCGCGTTTTCCCGTCGGCCCGTTCGGCCATTCCTCTTCCTAACCCGCTCTACACCGTTCCCAGGTCCTCCCGCACCTCGTCTGCGCCTCCGTCATCGCCTTGCGCCGTTGAGACGCCATCGTCGTCGACATCCCGAACCTCACCGCCACCAATCCTCTCTGCTCGCCGTTGTTCGCCGCTCTCCATCCGTCGCCGCACCTCGGTGAGCACTCCACCGTCTTCCTCGCTTCCTTCGCCGCTCGCCGCTACCCTCCGCCGCGCCGAATGGTCACCGGCGGTGACCATTGGGCTGCACGGGCCGGCGGGGCTCGGCCTCGGCTCAACTGGAGCCATCCGATCTGCCTCGGTAGATCGCGACCGTTCGCTCGCGCTCGCGCCGCGCCCGCGTGCGTGGACCGGGTCCACGTGCGCCGTCCTCCCCGCACCACTGACCCGTGGGCCCTGCTTGTCGGCGCCGGTCCCCTGTGGTCTGCTGACGCATTAATCCGTTTAATTGCGCAATAAATCGATTAATAATTAGTTTTGTATAGCAAAATCACAGTAAAACTTCTAAAATCCATAACTAATTCATACGAGCTCCGATTAATTCCATTCAAATTTCATTAAATCCAGAAAAATGCTAAGAATCCATTAAAAATACTTTTAGCTCCTGTTTCTATGCCCACACGTACTGTTTTTAATTGTTTGTGCTTTGTTTGCTATAGAATCTGACGCAGTCGACCATTCCGTTTATTATGAAGTCGTTGCAGAGTTCGCTAAGCTGGAGCAAGGCAAGTTAGATCGTTTCCTTGATCATTTTGTATCATTTCTTGCAAAATATTTGTTTGAAATTATTAAACATGCATTGTTTCATTATTTCATGTGGGAAGGTTGACCTATATGAATGCAATTTTAATTGCTCTGACTTGATTCCTCCTATATACCTTTGTAGCTGTGTAATAATATGACTAGAGGTTATGGTTAGGATGCTTAGCTATGCTTAGAAACCTTTAGCTCACATGAGGATTTAAATATTTTTATTTACATTTATTGTTTAACTCTATGTCGGGAAATGGAACTTTGGACATGCTGATCTTAAGTTACTAAAAATTTGACCTAAATAGTGGGCTGTGGGTGCATGGTTTTGCTGGTCGCACTCATGGCAATTAAGGACCGGTTTGCGAGAACCCTTTGGGCAATTAATCGTACATACCACAAACCAACGTGGGCAACGGCTGGGCTTATAGTGTCTCTTCTCCCTCTCCTAGGCACCGTTAGTGAGAATGGGTGTGATCGAGTTGGGTCGGCTCGGGGTCGGGTTGATTGGCTTCTAGATCCATTGTGGCGCAAGGGGGGTAGCTTGGCAGGTATGGGGTGGCCTGTCGGCAGGTGTAACCTCAACGTGGTGTGGATGGTTAGGGAGAGGTTGCGTGAACGGTTCTGTCACAGCCTCTCGCGGGGTGTTGTGGTGGCACGCCGGCACACGAGAACGTGTGTGGGGCTGTGTCTTGTGGGTACAGTTGTACACCTCTGGCTAGAGTTAAAATCTATTCGAATATCCGCGCCCGCGGTCATGGGCATTTTGGTCAAGACTCACCGTGATTAGTCTCACTATAATAAATTGAATTAAAATTTTGCTATAGTGATAGGATGGATGGTTAGGCCTGATTAACGTGGAGTAACGTTAATCAGTAGAGGATTAATATTGTTCAATTAATCAATCTTTTTACTGTTTGCGAACTACTATTGTTTGCAATTGCTTTTACGCAAACAAACCCCAAGCCTTCCTTTTTCTCCCGTGCATTGTGCATATTCGCGGGTGTGACTTGTTGAGTACTTTGGGTGGTACTCAGTCTTGCTCTGTTTTTCCCCTCTCAGTGGTGGAGTACCTGTCCGATGAGGATCATCAGGAGGACTAGGTTGGATCCATCGTTAAGACACCTGTGGAATGCAAGCCTCCGCTTGACTAGCTGTATATAGGCTTTATTTATATTTACCACTGCATTTACGTAAGACAATTTTATTCTATTTGTAAGACGTACTCTATATGACAACTTAGTATTATGTTCCCTGGTTTTTCTGAACAGGGATTTAATACACAAAAATGTTCAGAATTCCGGTTACGAATTTCTGGACGTTACATGGATTCGACCCAGGCAATAGCCAGTTGCACCACATCTAGGGGGCGCACATGCGTGGCGTGGGAGTTTGCTTGGACGCCGAGCCATCAAGGTATGAGTGGGTGGCGGGAGCACATGGGGCATGCGGCTTCGGCTGGTTGGATCACATCAGACTCTCTCAAGCTTAGCACACACACGGGAGGACGCGTGCAAACGCAACTGGCAAACGGACAAAATCGGGTGACACGCTCGAGCGAACTACGAATGACATGCGGATGTCGTATTCATGGAAGCAGTTTTCCCTTTCTACACGTGAACGTCACGCGAGAATCGGAGGTGTGGTCGAATGCGGTCGACGTATCAAACATATGGGAGTTAGATGACTACCAAAATTACAATATGCATCAAGCAGTGTGTCGATGTTTTACACCAGCAATAAGAATATGGGGCTACTCGTGACACCTAAACTTGATGGATTGCAAAGGAACATGAAACAATTTATAATGGTTCAAGCCCTTGAGATGAGGTAATACCCTATGTTCAGTTGTGGTGTATTACCTTTGAGGTTTCTCTGGTGAGATTGTATGAGTTGTGATTCTCTGCCCTCAAGGGGCACCCTACCTCCCCTTATATACCGGGGGACAGGGTTACAAGGTAGGAATCCCAATCGGACTCCGACCAAGGGATTTCCTTCTAGGAATACAATGTGCCTGACTAGTACTATATCATTTTCTTATCGTACAAGGTAATGTATGCTAAGTCATATTGTATCCCTAATTACAAAGTTAGGCCCACTCTCTATCCGAGTGGCCCTAATGCTTCTCATAAGGTACCCGGGGCCCATAGCCTCCACAGCAGCCCCTGAGACCTTTATAGTTGAGTCACAGCTGATGCCGAGTGCTCATCCTCCTTGGAGAAAGTTCCCGAGTGCCTTACTCCCGAGTACTCATTATCCGAGCGCTTCTTCTCCAAGTCCTGATTCATATCGGCTGGCAACGAGGTTATGAAGGGCTTCATGGAAAAATATAAATAGTGTGCGCTGAATAGGCGTACCTATTAGGTGTAGCCCACGACTTTGTGTTTAATTGTTTCACAATTAAACATAAAGTCAAAGATCATAAACCTTTTAGTCTTTCCCGAGTAGTATACTACATGGAAATTAGACTCTTCAGCATCATGTCAGCTGAAAGAATTTTTTCTCAGGGCAATTTTTGGCTAAGCATGTAAGCCGAGTACTACTTCTTGGATTTTGACCCAATATGTGGTCAGGTGTACTTGAGAGATTTGCATCCTCAATTTTAATGGAGACCAGCTGTCGATCCTTATAAGGATATATTCTCAATATTTGGTAAATAATTCAGATATCTGAACACATGTGTCCAGCAATTAGGTTTTCATGAAGCATATCTGATTATTTAATTGGTTTTTATTAAAAGAATCTGCACTATGATTTTAACACAGCCAGCAGTCGGCTCAATAGAGCATACCATTTAGAAACTCATGTCTTGTGGTCCAGTACTGAATTTGTCGGCCCAAGCCCACTTATCAGCATAGACTTTATAAAGCGGGGAGAGAGAAGATTCTCCCTTCTTCTCCAATCCGCCAATCGTTTCGTCTTTCAATTTCCGCGCCCAAATTTCACGCTTCGCCTCGCTAGGCTTCGCTATAGCCTGCGTCCCCCACTCGAGACTCGCTCGATTCTGCTCCGCCGTATCCATTCTGTCACACCCTGATTTTTCCCCTTAATTAGAGCCACACAAAATATATTAAAGAAAAGCCCCAAAGAAATTATTTTTAAAAGGCCAAGGGAAATAATTAAATAAGTAAAATGCAAAATAATAAATTATCAGGGCTGAGAATATTTTTCCTATATTCTCCTTGCCAAAATACACTAACAAGATTTTTATGAGAATTTTTAGAGCACTGGAAGTATTTTTAATAAATCAAAATAAATTATCGGAATTAAAATCCTTCTGGAAATTCTATTTCTCCTTTTCTTTCCTTCATTTTCTCCTTTTCTTTTTCTTTCTTCCCGCTGGGATGGCCCAGTGCTGTTCCTTGGCCTGCCGCAGCCCGCGCGGGCGCATGCCCCCGTGGGCCCACCTTTCAGCCGCTCCCCACCTCGCGCCTCCTCTCTCCCTCAGTCGCCGCTAGCTGGGGCCTGCCCGCCAGTGTCCGCTCGCCCCGCCTCCTCGCTCTCCTACTGATGTGTTTGACCGAGGCCCACATGTTAGGGCCTTCGTCTTCCTTTGTCCGGATCGGGCGGAGGGGAAAAATTTTCCCCGCCGTCCGATCTCCGCCTTCGCCTGCCTGCTCGCGCGCCCGCTCGGTGTTCAAACCCCGTGGACTGGGTCACCGTCTGTTACCCCCATGTCCTCCGCCTCACACATGCACGACCCAGTGCGAATTTCGCACCTCCTGCCCTCGCCACTGTTGCCCTCAAGCCGCAAGATTCGGCCGCCTCGGCCACGATCACTCTAGCCCGAGTCCTTAAAAAGCTTCGTCGTCCTCCCCCCTCTCTTCTCCCTCAAACGCCGATGCCTCCCGTGCCCCCTAACTCTCTCCACACCGTAAACTCGAGCCGCCGTTGCGCTCTGCCGACTCCAGCCGCCCACCGCCACCATTGTAGCTACTGCCAGGCCGTGCGCTCGCCACTGCCAGCTACGCCGCATGCCAGAGAAACCAGGCCGTCGCTCCTGAGAGCCCCTACGCCATTGGAGGCCAATCCTCTCTGTCGTCCTTCTCGGTGCGTCTCTCCGCCGGGCTTCGGCAGTGTAATCCCGCCGTCCCATTCGGCAATTCCTACCCCTAACCCACTCTAAACCTTCCCTAGGTCCTCCCGCACCCCGTCCGCACCCCCGTCGCCCCTCTGCGCCGCCGAAACCCCGTCGGCGTCGATATCCCGAATCTTTGCCACCGCCAATCCCCTCTGTTCATCGCCGTTCGCCGCTCTCCGGTTGCTGCAAGCCCTCGGTGAGCACCCTATCATCCTTCCTATCTTCTCCGCCACTCGCCGCTATCCTCCACAATGTCGGATGGTCACCGGCAATGACCATCAGGCCGCTCGCCCTGCCACGGCGCGGCCGCATCGGCGGGGGCAAGCCCCGTTTATCCTGGGCTGTCCGATCTGCTTCGGCAGATCGGGGCCGTTCCCGTGCGCCCGCGCCGCGCCCGTGCGCGGTGGATCGCGTCCACCGTGCGCTGTCCTCCCCGGCCACTGACCTGTGGGCCCCGTCTGTCGGCGCCGGTCCCCCGTGGTCCGCTGACACATTAATTCATTTAATTGCGCAATAAATCGTTTAATAATTAGTTTTGTATAGCAAAATCACAGTAAAACTTCAAAAATCCACAATTAATTCATATGAGCTCTGATTAATTCCATTCAAATTTCATTAAATCCTAAAAAATGCCAAGAATCCATTAAAAATACTTTGAGCCCCTGTTTCAGTGTCCACATATACTGTTTTTAATTGTTTGTGCTTTGTTTGCTATAGAATCCGACGCAGTCGACCCTCCAGTTTACTACGAAGTCGTTGCCGAATTCTCCGAGCTGGAGCAAGGCGAGTCGTATCGTTTCCTCGATCATTTATACCTATTTATTACAAACTATTTGTTTTAAATTAATAAACATGCATTATTTCATCATTTCATGTGGGAAGGGTGACCTATATAAATGTAATTTTAATTGATCTGACTTTATTCCACCTGTACACCTTTGTAGCTGGGTAATAATATGACTAGAGGCTATTGTTAGGAGGCTTAGTCCTGCTTAGAAACCTTTAGCTCATATGGGGATTTAAATACTTTAATTTACATTTATGGTTCGACTCAATGTCGGGAAAGGGAACTTTGGATATGTCGATGTTAAATTACTAAAATTTGACCTAAATGGTGGGCTGTGGGTGCATGGTTTTGTTGGTCGCACCCATGGCAGTTAAGGACTGGTTCACGGGACCCCCTTGGGCAAATACTCGTACATTCCACAAGCCAGCGTGGGCAACAGCTGGGCTTGTAGCGTTTCTTCACCCTCTCCTAAGCACAGTTGGTGAGAATGGGCGTGATGGAGTTGGGTCTGCTCGGGGTCGGGTTGATCGGCTTCCGGATCCATTGTAGCGCAAGGGGGGTAGCCTGACCCATGTGGGGTGTCCTATCAGTAGGTGCAACCTCAGCGTGGTGTAAATGGTTAGGAAGAGGTTGCGTGAACGGTCCTGTCACAGCCTCTCGCGGGATGTCATGGGGATACGCCGGCACACGGGGACGTGTGTGGGGCTGTGTCTTGTGGGTACAGTTGTACACCTCTAATCAGAGTAAATCTATTCGAATAGCCGCGCCCGCTGTCATGGGCATCTTGGTCAAGACTCACCGTGATTAGTCTCACTATAATAAATTGACATGCAAATTTTGCTATAGTGTTAGGATGGATGGTTGGGCCTGGTTAACATGGTGTAACGTTGATCAGTAGAGGATTAATATTATTCAATTAATCAATCTTTTACTGTTTGCGAACTACTATTGTTTGCAATTGCTTTTTCACAAATAAACCTCTAGCCTATCTTTGTCTCCTGTGCATTGTGCATATTTGCGGGTGTGACTTGTTGAGTACTGTGGGTGGTACTCAGTCTTGCTCCCTTTCCCCTCTCAGTGGTGGAGTACCTGTCCGATGAAGATCAGCAAGAGGACTAGGCTGGCTCCATCGTCAAGACGCCTATGGAATGGAAGCCTCCGCTTGGCTCACTGTAAATAGGCTTTATTTATCTTTACCGTTCCATTTATGTAACACAATTTTATTCTGTTTGTAAGACGCACTCTGTATGGCAACTTGGTATTGTGTACCCTGACTTTCCTAGACAGGGATTTAATACACAGAAATGTTCAGAATTCTGGTTACGAATTGTTGGGCGTTACACATTCCAAGCCTCCACAAATCTTTCCACCAAATATTTTTGCCTCCAGCAATGCCGAAAGCCCCATTCGAGATCCCTGGGATGACTGCCGGAGTCTGGCCGATATCGGACTGCAGCCCGGTGAAGCTGAAGCTACTGGAGAAACGGTTGATACTGCACCGACAAGATGCCATCCATTGGCGCACCGCGGAAGGAGAATCCATGCCAGCGTCCAAATCTGGTGAGATTGTCGTCTTCACCTCGTTCTTTGATCGTGGTCTTGCCCTTCCTTCTTTTTCTGTCTTTCTATCAAATAGAGTTAGTGAATTTGAATCCCAACTCTATCCTGCACATCTCCATCTTCGCCACTTTGTGTGAAGCCTTTCTAGGGGTTAAGCCCACTTCAATCTTTTTCGTTATCTGTTCCATATCAAGCCCCGGCCATCTAGGAATAAGATCCAAACCATTGGGGGAGCCAGTCTTCAACTTAGGAATAAGATGAACAAGACATATCTCAATGTTCCTCTGAAGACATCACTTAAGAGCTGGCACAGAGAGTGGTTTTACTGCTCAAACCTGGAGCCCTCTCTGCCCCCTTTTTCTGGCTCTCCACCAACTGTCTTGCCATCCTGGTCGTCCGTGCAAACCTATGAGGAAATGGAGCAAGTATACCAGTTATTGGAGAAGATAGACCTCCTGAAAAGCATAGGGCTGACTGGTCCCTAGGTGGTAAGGTGTTTCCTCAACCGCCGCACCAGACCTTTGAAGGGCAGGAGCCATTTTGGCTGGTACTACCAAGGCAAGGATGATCCTAGCCGTGAATACCCCGACGTAGCCGACAAGAACGAGGTTACTGATACCCTGCTCGGCTTCTTCGTCAATGGGGTAGTGGAGACAGAGGACGAAGAATGTGCCCCCACGCCCTATAGCCAGAGCAGGCCTCGTCCATAGGTAATCTTTGAAAGATTGATATTGGATTGTTATCTTTCTGTGATGAATATTTTTGGATATCCACCTTGGATTGTTCTGCAATGCATGATGTATGTTGTCGAAATACTTGCAGGATTATGTGGAGTTTGATATTGACTCCCAAAATCAGCCACCAAAACGAAGAAACGACCAGCCAGTCTGTGTGCCACCCAACCCAACTCCAAGAGGGCTGGGAAGAAACAAATTGAAGACCCGGGCAAGAAGAAAACAAGCACACCGAGTGCAGCGCCAAGGAGCCTGAAGATCAAGGATCCTGTCGATTTAGCTCCTAGGCCGCCAAGCCCAAGATCGACGTCTCCTAGCCCAAGGCCAGCACCACCAAGCACCTCGACCCCCCAGTGGGCCGTATTGGGAACAGAACCAACTGAGGCCAAATCTCCATCGCCGATTGCCGCGCCTACTGGCTGGACAGCCGACAGCTCTCCACCACTGAGTAGGCCGTCAAGCCCCTCGCCGACATCTCCTACAGCTCCACAGTCAAAATTCAAGACTTCCAACAAGTAATAAAGAATATCTTCAATCTTCTGAGAATCTTGAATGATATGATAAATGTATTGATATTTGGCATATTGTGCAGGAAGCGAGTTGACATTGATCCCAAGGGGACTGCGCTAGCAGCTCTTGCCACCGAGCCTATCCCAGCCGAGCTAGCACCAACAATTTCACCTGCCGAGCCAGAGGCTACCCCAGCTATTGAAGCTGAAGTAGCTATGACAGCAGAATCACCAGCGTCGGTCAACCAGGGAACAAATGCTGAAGCTGCTGCTCCAGCCCCCGAGCAGATCGCCGAAGATCCTGCAGCCGCCGAACGCAGGGCCAGGACCCCATCGCCGGCAATATCGTCATCTTCTGATGAAGGAGATCTCCCCAGGCTCGAAGCCGCACAACTTTCCAAGGACTTTTTACTGGGTCACCCCCGAGGGAGTTACAGAGAGCTACGAGCACAACGAGCAAGCAGTATCGAGGAAGCACAAAAATCTTATTCATGCTGCAATCGCTGCGTCCAAGAGAGTCCAGGTATGTAGCGAATCTCGCCATATTGGGTTCTTGACAGCTTCTGGTATTCTGTCATTTGACTCTGATTTCCCCTGGTTTGTTCTGAGTAGAAGATCGTCGATCGCTCAGAGAAGATGAATAAGGTCCTGACCGACCTCGCCCCCCAGCTCCAACAACTGCACTAGCTCCAGGTAGCCAAGGACGACCTGGAGTGGACTAGCTGAGAAAGGGAGACATAGCTGAGGGGATCGGTAGACAATCTTAGGGATGAAAACTAGGCCCAAGCTGAAAAGATCATAAGTAAGTCTTCTATGTTATCCTCCCGAGTAAATCCCGAGTAGATTTCTCTAGCGTTGTTGATTCCTGACTGCCTTGTTGAGTTTTAACTACAATCTTGAGTTCTTGACGGTTTTGATTTGCAGCCCTCAAAGCCGAACTGAAAGCCCAGGCAAAGGAGAGGAAAAAACAAGATGAAAAACTGGAGGAAATGGAGAAGGCCAAAGCCAAGGTGGAGGCCGACTATGCTAGTAAGTCTCCTGCTTGACAATGATCTTAACCCGACTGCTTGTTGCTTCGACCGCTTATCTTGGCTAACAAATATTCTTGTTGATGCATCTGAACAGCTTCAAAAGCCAACGCCCAGATTTAGTTTGGCGTCTTCGCGGAGGAAATCAAGACGATCAAGTAGTCACGGGAAATCCTCGTTGGATCCGTGAAAGGGCTCCTAGACATCATGCAACCTTACTATCCCGGGACTAGCTCCAGTACCGTCACTCAGGTGCAAGAACGCCTAAGCGAAGCCTCGAGTATCTTGAAGAAGTACTCAGATGAGCGTGTAGCTGTCGGCGTCGCCCAACCTCTCGCCATGACCAAATTGATCTACCTTAGGGTAGACATCGAGACTGTTGGTGAGGGTTTTGCCGAGGGGACGACTACTGAAGAGACGCTAGAGCTAATCAGCCAGGTGAGGCCGACCGCAGAGGCAATAGCGAGGGACCTGGGCATGTAAAAACAGAACAATTATGCAGTCGGTGACTATTGATGAGCATATATAACTTTTGTAAAGGCTTGTATAAATATCTTGTAAAGTGCTACTGAGTACTTGCTTATTCTGAGTCGTCATTAGCTTTACCCGACTATGTAGTCTGTACCGAGTAGATCGAGAGGAACTTAACAAAAAACGTTCACTTCTGAGAGCTATACTCGGGCAAACTTAGCATAATCGTTGTAGAACTTCATGACTTAGATAAAACAAGCTCAGATTTTATTAACAAGGTATATAATACATGTAGCCCCCGACTTACTACTCGGTTGGGACAAGCGATGTAGTGAGTCAGAGAAAAAAAACTTTATTCATATGTATAGAGGAAATACAAGACTCAGGTATAGAAATGACGTAGCTGTTCTATATTCTATGAATTGCTGACTAGGGCACCGTCTTCAGTCTATAGTCGATAGGTGCCCGGATGTGTTACCTCAGCGATAATGAATGGCCCTTCCCATAAAGGGGATAGTTTATACCTGTCTTTGGTGGTTTGTATTTTTCTCAGGACGAGATCTCCCACCAAAAAGGCACGGCCATGAATATTCTGACTGTGATAACGACGTAGGCCTTGAAGATACATTGCTGACTAGATAGTTGCGATGCCCCTTGCTTGCTCCAACTGGTCGAGTTCGACCAATCGGTCTTTGTTTGATTTGTCTTCTGAGTAGGCCCGAACTCCAACTCGGTTGGTAACATAGCCTCAACACCATATACTAGGAAGAAAGGGAATTGCCTTGTTGCCCGACTAACAGTGGTTCTTAGATACCAGAGAACAGATGGGAGTTCCTGTACCCACCGCCCTTCATATGGTTGTAGTCGGTCGAATACCCTAGCCTTGATACCTTGTAAGACCATACCATTAGCACGCTCGATCTGCCCATTACTCCGTGGGTGTGCCACAGAAGTATAACATATGTTGATGCTGAAGTCGTCATAGAAATCTTGCAACACGCCGCCAGTGAACTTAGTACCGTTGTCTATTATGATGCTGTTAGGAACTTCAAATCGGTATAAAATACTCATGATGAAGTCCTTTGCTCGTGCCACTATTATGGTAGCAACGGTTTTTATCTCGATCCACTTTGTGAATTTGTCCACTGCAACAAACAAGTGTGTGAACCCTCCTGGCGCTTTTTTGAACGGTCCGACTATGTTAAGCCCCCAAACTGTAAAGGGCTAAGAGATCAGAATTGTTTGATGTTCTTGAGCTGAAAAATATGTTTGCCTTGCATAGGATTGGCATCCCTTGTATGTGCGAACTATGTCTTTAGCATCTGTTACCGCAGTCGGCCAGAAGAAACCCTGTCTGTAAGCCTTTCCGACTAACGTCCTAGATGCAGCGTGGTTGCCACAAATACCCAAGTGGATCAACTGCAGAATCTGCTTGCTCTCCTCGGGTGTGACATAGCACATGAGGACTCTAGATGCGCTTCGACGGTAAAGGTCTTCTCTGACTACAAGAAAACATTTGCTTCGATATTTAATCCTCTCGGATTCGCTGCGATCTTCTGGGAGTTCATTATCCAAGAGGAATTTGAAAATTAGAGTCCGCCAGTCTTGAGAGATGATTAGCACTTCATTTGTTGCCAAGGTAGGTTCGGCCCCCGACTGTTCAAGCACTGGTTTCTTCTTGACGGATGGCTCCAATAGTTGCTCGACAAAAGTCCCGGTCGGGACCACTTCTCGTTTGGATCCCATATTGGCCAATTCGTCTGTAGCCTCATTATATTGTCGTAATACATGAGTTATCTCCAGCCCATTGAACTTGTTTTCCAACTTTCGTACCTCCTGACAATACGCCACTATACTATCGTCGAGACATGTCCAATCTTTCATGACTTGGTTGACCACGAGTTGAGAATACCCGCGTATGACCAGTCAGCAGATCCCGAGTGATATGGCAATGCAGAGCCCGTGGATGACTGCCTCGTACTCGACAACATTGTGGGAAGCCAAAAAGTGGATCTAGAGAACGTGCTTTAGTTTTTCGCCAGTGGGTGTCGTCAGCACGACGCCAGCCCCTGCACCACCGATCCATAGAGAACCGTCGAAGTACATCGTCCAGTACTCTAGCTTATCCATGTTTGTAGTTGTCTGGACTTTTGTCCACTTGGCCACAGTTGGCTAGAGCTTGAGACTTGATTGCTGTCCGTAGCTGAAAGATGATGCCAAACGTCATCAACTCAAGCGTCCATTTAGTGATTCTGCCAGTGGCCTCGCGGTTGTGTAGGACGTCCCCGAGTGGATACGATATGACAATAGTTACTTGATGTGACTGAAAATAGTGCACTAATTTCCGGACAGTGATGAGTAGACCATATAACAGCTTCTAGACTTGAGGATATCTCATCTTGGAGTCGGTTAGGACCTCTCTGACGAAGTAGACTGGCCTTTGTATGTTCTGTATATGACCTGTCTCTGCTCGCTCGACTACCAGTACCGTGCTGACTACCTAACTAGTTGCCGCCAGGTATAACATTAGTGGTTACTAGGACATGGGTGATGCCAACACTGGTGGTGATGTGAGAAATGTTTTGAAATCTTCGAAGGCTGGCTGGGCTTCGGGTGTCCATTGAAAATTGTCCGCATTCTTCAATAGTTTGAAAAAGGGCATGTCCCGTTCACCAAGTCGGGAGATGAATCGGCTGAGTGCCGCCATGCAGCATGTCAGCTTTTAGACGTCCTTCTGTCTAGTTGAGGGTGCCATGTTCATGATAGCGTTGATTTTCTCTGGATTGGCCTCGATGCCTCGATGTGATATGATGAAGCTGAGTAGCTTTTCGGACGGTATACCGAAGGCACACTTATCCGGATTCAACTTCATCTTGAATCTCCGAAGGTTTTGGAAAGTTTCTTCCAAGTCGGCGATGAGGACTTCCTTGGATTTTGTCTTGATCACCACATCATCGACATACGTCTCCATGTTACGCCCGAGTTGAGTGTGTAAACACCGCTGAATTGCTCGTTGATACGTTGCTTCAGCGTTTTTCAGCCCCAACGACATAGTGACATAACAATATGCTCCAAACGGCGTAATGAAATAAGTCTTCAGGCAGTCCTCCTCCTTCAAGCTGATTTGGTGATATCCCGAGTAACAGTCGAGAAAGGTGAGAAGTTCACACCCCGTAGTTGAATCCACCACCTGATCTATTATGGGTAGACCAAATGGGTCTTTAGGGCACACCTTATTCAAGTCGGTGTAGTCGATACATATGCGTCATTTACCATTCTTCTTCTAGATCAAGACTGGGTTTGCCATCCAATCTAGATGGTAGACCTCTTTAATGAACCCGGCTGCAAGGAGCTTGATTATCTCCTCCCGAATAGCATCTTTGCGGTCCTGTGCGAAGCGCTGTAGTCGTTGTTTGACTAGCTTAGCGTCCGGCTTGACGTTGAGGGAATGCTCGATCACCTCCCTTGGTACACCAGGCATATCAGAAAGTTTTCAAGCAAATATATCCCTGTTCGCCTGGAGAAAGGTGACGAGCTCGTCTTCCTATTTGGGGTCGGGTCCGGTCCCAACAAGAGCAGTTTTGCAGGGGTCGGAAGGGTCCAGGGGGATCTTTTTTGTTTCACAGTCCGCTAAAATTTCCAACTTGGCTGCTTTTTTTGCCGGAACTTGATCGTCCTCGCTTGCTGTTGTAGCGGCTAGTCGGATGTTGTTGTGCCCGACTGCTGCTTCTTGAGATTGGGTCAGCTCACAGCTCTCCTTGTCGCAGGTGTAGGCTTGCTTGACATTGCTGTGAAGAGAAAACACTCCGGTTGGTCCTGGCATCTTGAGCATCATGTATGTATAATGCGACATTGCCATGAATTTGGCTAGTGCTGGCCGTTCGAGTATTGCGTGATATGCAGAAATTATCCCGCATGTCAAAAGTAACTGGCGGAGTTATCTATCCGAGTGGAGTGGAAGACAGGCCGGGGATTACCCCGTGAAAGGGTGCTGTACTCGGCCGTAACTCGAAACAAGGGATCTTCATCTCATCGAGTGTCTTGGTGAATAAAATATTGAGAGCGCTTCCTCCATCGATGAAAACCTTTTTTAATTTGATGCTTTTGATGACCGGGTCCAGGAGGAGTGGATAATGTCCTGGATGAGTAACCCGATTGGAGTGATCCGCGCAGTCAAACGTGATTGGCGTTTCTGATCAACGCAAGTACTGGGGGCCGTCTGCAGAGACTGAGTTGACTTCCCGTCTTGTGAGCTTCTGCTTTCTCTTGGATTCGTATGCAGTCAGCCCTCTAAATATGTGGTTGAGCTCAGCCTGGGGATCTTGGTAGTCGCCGGCTGTGCCTGGATCTAGCTGGTCCTTGTCTTTATTGTTGCCAGATGTTAAAGTCTGCTCGGAAGCAAACTTTTTGAGCATGAAGCAGTCCTTTGCCGCGTGCTTGCCCTTTGGATGAAAGGGACATGGCCCGTTCATCACTTTTTGGTACTTGTCTGTCCTCGGGGGTTGCGGCTGAGTACGCTCCACAGCAGCCACCACGTTGTCCGACTTGCGCTTGCAGTTGCCGGACTTGTTCTGTGCTGGCTTGTCGTTGTCTTTTCTGTCCTTCTGCCGGGGCTCTTTCTTGTCGTGTAGGGCCTCAGCAACTGCATCGGCCGAGTCGACGTATTTGTTCGCCATGTCAAAAAGAGCCTTGACAGAAGAGGGAGGTTTCCAAGTAAACTTGGCAATGAATGGGGTGTCTCTGACTTCCTTACAGAAGACAACGATGACGACCTCACCCTTGATCTTTGGGATTGAATTCCTCTTCCCAGAAAACCTCTTGATGAAATCATAAAGAGACTAGTTCTTCCTTTGATGACACTGATATAGATCGTACTTGGAATATGGCCTCTCGTACGTTTCTTGAAAATTGGCGATGAAGCATTTCCAGAGTTCTCCCTAGGAGCCGATTAACCTCTTAGGAAGTCCAGTTAGCTATGTCCTTGCCGAGTCGGCTAGAGCAACTGAGAGGTAGTTAGCCATGGCTTTGTGATCTCCTCCAGCTGCTCGGATCGGCAGAGTGTAAACTGTGAGCCAGGACTCGGGGTTGGTCTTCTCGTTGTATTTTTCAATTCCAGTCGGCTTGAAGCCTAACGGCCAGTCAACTTGTTGCAGCTCATGGGTAAAGGTCAGTACTCCTTCATCTGTATAAGGACTCCGATTCTGACTACGGCGGTGAAACCGCTCGTGGTGGAGGCCGAAGCACTCATTCTCGTTTTCTAGTCGGCGACGCTCATCCTCCTCGCGTTCGCGGCGTCGTGCGTTGATGTCTTGCCAAAAATCACGTCGTAGTCGGCCTCTGACATCCTGGTTATCCCTATAGTCATCTTGATGTTGGCGCCACCGGTCGTTATTGTGGTTGCCGAATGACGTGTGGCATGACTCCGTGTACGGCTGGCTAGAGCCGGCCACTCGGCGTTGTGTTGAGGCAGATGAGACCGCCGGTGGAGAAGCCGACCTGTTAGTCGGTATGAGAGTGTCACCCGACTGTTGCTGCTGACATGCAGCAGCGGTGATCATGGCTTTTATCCTTGCTATTGTGGGGGTGGCTTGGTGATCAGGCCCAAACTGCAGTGTATCCAGTAGAGTTGCTGCGGCCATAATGTTCTGTTGAGGAGTTACGAAAACATTGTGGTGGCCGACTCGGGTTTGGAGGATTTGCTGTTGAGTAGTTCACCCAACCTTGTGCAGATCGTCGTTGCGAGCATCGTGGTCGGCCTGTAAGCGTCTTGCGTCTTCCTCCTGTTGTTCACGCAATCGGCAGGCCTCCTCTTCTTGCTGATCGTGTAGTCGGCGTGCCTCCTGAGTGGGAGTGGAACCCTTGGACGGCATGGAGATTTCTCGTGGTGGAGAGAAGCTTGCCGAACTGCTGTCCGACTGAGAGTCGGAGTCGGGATAGTTGAGGGGAGTAATAACGACTTTGACCTCTCTAGATCCAATCTCGAGCGGCTCTGAGCCGTATCCGAGTTGAACTCCATGGGATCGGGTTTGCCGCGTCAGATGCTGATTGAAGTCATCCACGGCATTGCCAAGTCTGAATGGGAGATTGACGATCGCCTCCTCTCTTAGCCTGATGTTGGCCGGCTCAAGACCGAGTTGGAGTCGAATACCGAAAGAAAGAATTGTCCCTAGACTCGAGCATGTTGGAAATCGCCGCAGCATGTCGACGAAGATCGCTGCCGCGTTATGTAGGCCGACCGACGCGGAGTCGGCTTGATACGTGGCCGATCGAATCGAATCCAAGTTAGACAGAGTAAGGTTGCCGAATTCATCGGCGATGAAGTCGAGACTCCCGAAGCTGATTGTTTGCCTGGGGAAGAAGTTGATGCCATCGACTTCGGAGATTGGATCCATCAGGCTTGTTGAAAATGATCTCGCCGATGCCCCTACCTGGCGCGCTAACTGTCGATGTTTTACACCGATAATAAAAATATGGGGCTACTCGTGAGACCTAAACTTGATGGATTGCAAATGAACATGAAATAATTTATACTGGTTCAGACTCTCGAGATGAGATAATACCCTATGTCCAGTTGTGGTGTATTGCCTTTGAGGTTTCTCTGGTAAGATTGTATGAATTGTGATTCTCGGTCCTCAAGGGGTGCCCTGCCTCCCCTTATATACCGAGGGATATGGTTACAAGTTAGGAATCTCAGTCAGACTCCGACCAAGAGATTTTCTTCTAGAAATACAACGTGCCCGACTAGAACTATATTCTTTTCTTATCGTACAAGGTAATGTATGCATATCGTATAAGGTAATGTATGCCGAGTCATATTGTATCTCTAATTATAAAGTTAAGTTCATCCTTTATTCAAATGATGCTAATGTTTTTCATAAGGTATTCGAAGTCCATGATCTCTATACAGTGTCTGCCATGTCCTCCGACATGAAGCAATGGGAACAGCGACTTCAATTGAAGCGCTACTACTTCACAAGACAATTACATCCTAGTAATTAATTAAGCAACTTTCCTTCCTTCAAAGTGGTGGCATGCATGCAGACATGCAGTACATAGATATGTCCCAAGTCCAACCATCAATATGTACTAGAATGCTACATATCGTCGTCATAAGTCAAAGCCGCTCCATCTCTCTCTACCCCCTTCTCTTCTCCTGGGGAATGTAGTATGTCCCTGCCCCACCACCATGACACCATCCACTTGCCTGTTTGCTCTGTCCGGATACTTAACAGCACAAAGGGCAAAGCAAATTACTCTTAAGAGGCAATTTAATAGTAAGGGCATTAACAACGTAAGCAATCTTAAGAGTGGTCTTGTATGCTATATGGATATCACGTAGGATGAGATCCCACATCTAAAAAGCTCTTCTCCTATTCGGCAGGTGGCTTCAAGTGGTATTTTTATTTTAAAGAGCAGTCTTGTACCATTTTTCTATTTATTTTAACATCATCAATTTACATATAGAACCCTAAAGAAGAAAAGTAATTACACAACAGCCTACTGGATCACATGCCCCACAAGCAGGGGCGGATCTAAGGGGTAGGCTTCATCAGGCTCTAGCCTATCCTTCGATTTTTACAAAAAATTTTTAATATATATGTATCTAAATTCGCCACTGGATGGAGGAGGAAGAAACAAGGCGAGAGGAGGAAGAAGGAAGAAACAAGGCGTCGGAAGCTAACGAAGAAGAAGAACAGGGCAGGCTAGGATTCGCCACTGATTGGGCCGGATTAAGTGATTGGCCCATTTGGAAATCCAGGCCTATTAATACGTTGGCTTAGGGTTGGAGTCTCTCTCCCCTTGTGTGCGTTTGCAGGCAGGCAGCAGCGGCGGCGGCAAGCAGCAGCGCAGCAGGCGCAGCAGTCGGCGACTCAGCGGCGGCGGGCGGCAAGCAGCAGCAGCAACGCGGCCGGCGGCGGCAGCAGCAGGCGCGACCGACGGCAAGCAGCAGCAGTCGGCGGTGGCAGCAGCAAGCGCGGCCCAGCTCCAAGGCAACAGTCAGTGACATTTTTTTCGACCTTTTTAATTCTAGATTTCTAGTCTCTACTCTCTAATATATTTGTCTATTGAGGGGATTTATAATTTATAAAATTTATTGGTAGATCTGCAAATTATCAAGACAAATTTGCGGACAAATTTGCGCAATAAGATATCAGATGATTGGTATAATGGTTTGATGGTATGCTACACTGAGCGAGAGATATTCAAAAGTATCGATAGCAATATAATCATGAAGCGTTTTCAAGCCTTAAGTATCCTTGCCTCGTGAACGAATCGCTTCGACTTAGTGGTATGTTGTTTCTTTTCGTTAATACTTGTTTACTCCTACCATTCATTTGTTACTAATTTTGCTAATTTATATGTACATGTGGATACTCAGTGTTCACTTCACTCTTTGCTAAGGTTTAAAAGAATTCTCTTTTCACTATCTAAGACACCTAGACAAGATACTTCTCTCTTGTGTATATACCTTGTCTCTTGTGTATATTTTTCTAATTGATGATGTATATTAATTTTGGCTTAGACTTAGACGTAGACTTTGAGCTCATCCTCTATTTTTATTCTGGATTCGCCACTGCCCACAAGTAATACAGCACTATCCTCCCTTGGACGTTTTTATGTTCCCAGCACAATGACACGCCATTTCCTCGTTCTGAGCATGTCCAGCAATAGGCTTTATTACAGAGTCTCAAAGGTTAAATAAAGACTGTCTTAAATATGTCTCGAACTCCAGTAACCGTCTCAATTTCTCAGCCTCTATTTTTTATTGTATTTTACTATACACTATATATATACCTAGTCTGACACTATAATAATTGAAACATAAATATTTATAACGCATGCAATTCATCCATATACAAATTAATAATTCAAAATACCACAATTTAAATTTTTATTCAAAATTTAGAAATATGGAAATGACATATCCTGCAAACAAAAATTCAAGACAAAATAATCCATAGAAAATACAATGAAATAAACTAATAAGCACCATGAAGCGCCCACAAGTGCTCCATAAAATTATCTTGAAATTGCTCATACGCTTACTTGTTTTCTATATCTTTATGAACTCCTCTAACACGGGTTTATTACGTTACTGGTACTCCTCCTCTCTCAAAGATCGTTGGTGAAGCACTGTGCAGAGGAGGCCGGGAAGAAGGAGGCACCAGGAGGAGGGGTGTCGAGGGGAGATGAGGGGTGAGGTGAGGAGCGCCGGGAGGAGGAGGGCCGTCGGGAGAAGGACGCCGAGGAGGAGGTGGAATGGCGGCAGCGGCGGCAGGCGGAAGGGTGGCGGCGGCACGAAAGATGCAATGCGCCGTGCGTGATAGAAACTTGCGTTGAAATTTCATTTGCGTCAAAAAAAAAAAGAGAAATGGGGACTGGCTATAGAGCCCCAAGAATGGAGGCTATGTGAAGGGATTTAGAGGTCTTCCTATTTTAAGGATATTAATAGAGGTTCTGCTGAATCTCATTTTTTTTTCTTTTATCTAAAAACCTGTTTAGGGTCTTAGTTTAAGGGTTCTGTTGGAGATTCCTCAACATCTCTTTCCTTCGGGCAAAGCCGTCTTCAACCTCCAAATCTGATCAAGCCGCGATTTCTCCTCGTCGCCACGGCGCCCGCTATCCTAGGCGGCGAGCTCCCCGACGCCGGACTCCTCAATCGACGCAGTGGCGCCTCGATCCGCCATCGTCTTCAAGTAGAATCGGGGCATAACAGGCCGGCGAGGAGTAGATCGAGAAGGCAACGAGCAGAACGGCGACAACGAGCTTCCCGTCGGCCGTGCAGATTGGGTCGCCGCCGTCTTGTCCCTCCCAGCCGTCGGCCCTCCCCGCTCTGGGTCTGCTGTGGTGAGGTGATTGGGCTCCCCATCGTTTCTTCTGCAAGACACGGGAAACCTCTGCAAGCCACTCTCTTTCTGCACAGCAGCGTGCTCGCCACCGACGTGGCTGAGCGAGGCCACACGCCACCCTAGAGCGTATAGATTAAAGTGCTAGTACCGTATGGAGTATATGAGTAGTAAGCTAGTGAGTAGGGATGGCAACGGGTCTGCTCCCGCCATTTTTTAGCACCCCGTGTTGTTCCTGTAGTGAAAGAAATCTCCCATTCCCATCCCCATACTCGCACACGGGGCAGGTTTCCCGTCCCCGTTCCCATGCGGGTGCAGGGCACCCACCAGGTGCCCATACCCGGTAGCGGCGGCCTAGAGAAGGGGGCCACGGCTTACTTGAGTCGGCGGTAGCCTAGAGTCGATGAAGGCAGTAGCCTGGAGTCAACGAAGGCGGTGACCTGGAATCGGTGATGGAGGCACTGCTTGGAGATGACGACGACGAAGGCGGCGGCACGGCCCAGCGTGGCTTGGAGATGCCGGCACGATGATGCTTGGAGACGGCGCAGAACCTCGGTGTGGATTGGGAGGCGGAGGACAGGACGGCAAGGTGTGGATGCCGGCGAAGAAAGCAAGCCCATGGAGCCAGCATGGCCTAGGGCCAGCATGGTGGTGGCTGCCGACCAGTCACCCTTCTCGATCTACCAATCTGGATCTGGGTGGAGGAAGAGTCTCACTCCTCTGTGTGTAACTTTGACCGAGTGACTAGGGTTTTGGACTTTTGGTGTGTCGGCGAAACGGGAATGGGGGCCCCACATTTCCCAGTGCTTTCCCCGGGAGGGAGGCCTGCAGCCCCGGCGCCCCGCCTGTGCGGCGCCCGGGCACGTGGCTGACCCGACCTCCTCAGGCACCAACTACCACATTGATGGCGCGCTGATCCGAGCTGGTCAGCCGCCAACCACCGCATTAATGGCGAGCTGACGGCAGAGTGACGGGGCGCGTCGTCCCTCACGCCCGTCTGTTCCCCGTGCGGTCAGAGAACTTTTGACCGCATGAGCTTCAATTCCCTATGCTCTGGCCACCACAGTACATTCGGTCACATCCGCAAGACTTCAGCCCTCCAACTCCGGCGTGGGTGTCTGCGGCCGGACAGGGGCACAAGAGGACTCACCGGAGAATATCTCTCGCAGGGTACCGACACTGTGGACTCCCCTGCTCTATAAAGGAGGATCCGAGCCGGCGAAAAGGAGAGGAGGAGGAAAAGGGGGCTTAAGCATTAGCAACAACGCTCTGTCTAGAGTTCGCTGGCGAGCACCCTCGCCACGGTTCGCCTTCCTCGCCACCGAGCTCCTGAGCTCGCCGGAAACTCCTTGTAAACACTCAAAACCGCATTCGCCTCCACATAGCATGCACACAGGAGTAGGGTATTACGCTCCCGAGCGGCCCGAACCTGTATAATCCTCGTGTCTCCCTTGTGCGTGCTGTTCATCGTCTTCCCCGCGTCATCTTCCCTGTTCGGACAGTCCGGACCAGATTCGGACGGTCCGGACCCTTCCGTCTCCAGCTCGGGCCCCCGCGCGATCCTTTCGGTTCGTCGGTCCGATCCCGGTTCGGACGGTCCGATCCCGGTTCGGACGGTCCAAACCCTTCATCCATCGCTTTGCTGATACACGCTGACGCCGGTTCGCCTGAGAACAACTCCCCTGGCCGAATCTCAAAAGGGGGGTCTCCCGACTTCCCGCCGTCGAGGTTTCATCCTCCGACAGCTGGCGCACCAGGTAGGGGGAGTTTTCTTCCTCAGGCGGAACGCCAACGTTCCCGACACCGACGCCCTTCATGGCTGGAGGCCATCGCCCACGGGATTCCGACGAGGAGTCCGGCGACTACACCCTGCCGGGCCACCTTAGCCCAATAACAAGCCCGCCACCTTCTCCTTCTTCGCCTTCTTGGGGACGCACGGTGCGTACCCAGCGGGCGAAGCGCGCTCCACGGCGGCCTGGTAATGCGGCCTCGGCCCCTTCCCTCGTGGAGGGGGCCGGCAAGTGCCCCGCCGGGTCTGCCGCCGCCTCATCCATAAGGCGCGAACAAAGGCGCCGCCCCAAGGCACGCCGCGGCCTCAACTTCGGTTCGGCGACACCGCAGGAGGCCCTCTTAGCGGCGGAAGCTCTCCTGCGCCACCCCCCGACATTCGCCGGGGATGGGGGCCGGGGGCGGCGATGGATTAGCGAGGTCGCCGACTTGGTGGGCACCGCCCATCGCCAGGTCGCCGCCGGCGGCCATACAAGCGCTGGGCCCTCCGACCGCGCGACTTCAAGCGCGAGCCGGCCAACCGCCCCAAGCCAGAACAAATCCCGAGGCACGAGCGACCTCCGTAACCAGCTCAACCGGGTCCGGGCCCACGAGGACGCCCGGGTCACAATGGAGCGCCAACGTGAGCGGCGCAAGGATGCCGCCAGGCATTCCGAGGCCCCGGCCTCCAGCTCCGACCCACTAGCGGGAAACCGCTATCCATCGCCAGAGCCCACCCAGTACGGCTGCTCGGGTTGCCTGGCGCTCTCCCCAGGCCTCCGGCAAGTTCGTTGGCCGGCGATGTTCCGGCCTAACTTGCCGGAGAAGTACGATGGCTCCGTGGACCCCACGGAGTTCTTGCAGATATATGCCACCGCCATCTGGGCGGCGGGCGGCGACGAGACGGTGATGGTGAACTATTTCCCCGTCGCCCTCAAGGCCCAGGCTCGCTCCTGGATGATGAGCCTCCCCGAGGGATCCATCCGCTCATGGGAGAACCTCTGCCACCAGTTTGTGGCAAATTTCCAGGGCACCTTCCCGCGCCCTGGGACAGAAGCGGACCTCCACGCCCTACGTCAGAGCAGGGGCGAGGCGCTGAGGCATTTCCTACAACGTTTTAGCCAGGTACGCAACACAATCCCTCATATCGCCCCCCACGCGGTTATCCACGCGTTCCGATCGGGCGTGCACGACCAGCGCATGCTCGAAAAGATGGGCACCCGTGACGTCCAAACCACGGCGGAACTGTTCAGCCTAGCCGACCACTGCGCCCGCAAGGAGGAAGCCCGGGCGTGGAACAAGCCGCGTCCTGAGGTCCTCGCCGAGGGCTCTGGTGAAGAGGCCGAGGCCTCACGTTCCGCGGCACGGCGGGACAGGCGGAAGCGCCAGAAGGGCAAGGAGGTCGCCGAGAACTTCGCCTTGGCGGCGTCCGGCGGCCCCCAGGGCCGCACCACCCGCCAAGACGACTACAGCGGCAAGCGGCAGAAGGCTGAGCGTGCGCCACCGCCACCGGCTGCGGGCCGGAAGTGGTGCTCCGTCCACGAGACGGACCGCCACGACCTCACGGAGTGCCGCGCTGTCCAGAACCTGGCCGAGCGCACTAAGAAGTTCCAGCTGGAGCGGCAGCAGGACAAGCCCGCTCCCACTCCGGAGCAGCCTCTCGAGTTCCAAGAACCCGAGAATGTCATCGCCACCCTTGACGGCGGGGCACACGCTTACCCCTCGCGCCGTGGCTTCAAGGCCATGAGGCGCGAGCTGTTAGCCGCAACCCCGGGGCCAGCGGCGTCCCGGAGGCTGAAGTGGTCGGATGTTCCGATCACCTTCGGCCCCACAGACCATCCAGCCCGGGTGCCCGGGGAAGGACAGCTCGCCCTGGCGGTCTCCCCCACCATATCTAACGTGAGGGTGGGCCGCGTCCTCGTCGACGGGGGCGCCGCCCTCAACATCCTTTCTCCCGAGGTCTTTGAGAAGATCAAGGCCCCGGGAACAAATCTCTCGCCTTCGTCGCCCATCATCGGGGTCACGAAAGGCCTCACTTGGCCTCTCGACCAGGTCTCGTTGCCCGTCACCTTCGGTGACCGCGGCAACTTCCGCACCGAGCACGTCGTCTTCGACGTCGCCGAGTGCAACCTCCCCTACAACGCGGTCCTTGGGCGCCCCGCGTTGGTGAAATTTATGGCGGTTACGCACTACGCGTACCTAACCATGAAGCTCCTGGGCCCCTCGGGCCCGATCACGGTTCTTGGGGACGTGAAAGCCGCCCTTTCGTGCGCGGAACAACGCGTGGCCGACATCACCCCCGCCCTCGGTTCGGACTATCCGAATAACCTGGCTAAGCTCCCGGAGCGGACAACGCAATAATCCAAGGTGCGAAAAAACGCAAACATAGTTATATACACACACGGATATTTTTCCTTGTACAAAACAGGTGAAGCCAAAGTACAAGCATGTGCGGAGGACCGCCACCGTCGCCGCGCGGGGGGAGGTCACTCATCGGGCCCGTTCTCTTCGCCGGAATCGTCGGTCCCTGGATCCCCGGGGCGTTCCCCCCGGTTGAAGAATCTGGCCACCGTCGCAGCAACGTCGGCCACGGCCTTCCGAGCCTCTTCTTCCCCATCGGCGGGGAATCCCTCCAGCACTGGGGCCAGGGAAAACTCTGCGTCCCGGGCCCGGTAGCAGCCAAGGACGTACTCCGCCACCCGCGTGGCAAGCTCTGTTCCCTCCATCTCCAGGACGTCGTGAATTCGCTGGGGGAGCAGGCCCAGCGTATCCAGCAAGTCGCCGAGCTCCACCAACTCTTGACCGACCCCGGCGGGCATCCCGAGCTTTGGCGGGGGCGGCCGAACGCCGATGCGTTTGAGACACCCCCGGACATCGGAGCTGTACCGCCCCAGGCAGGCTATAACCTCGCTGTCGAGATTCTTCCAGAGGGAGAGGCTATTGTTCGCCATCCTCAGCCGTTTCTCCATCCTGGCCAGCTCCTCGGTTGAGCTGGCCACGCCTGCCGATGACGGGGAGCCGCTTGACGCGGCCCGCACGGCGGCCCCGCGCGCCACGGCCTCAAGGTCGGCCGTGCGTTTCCAGGAGACCTCCTTCTCCGCCTGCCGGGCCTCGGCAGCCTTCACCGCCGCTTCCCGCCGGGCCAAGGAGTCCTCTTTCTCTTCGAGGATCGCCTCTCGCGTCCCGAGGGCCTCAGCTTTGGCGTCCAGGTCGGCGGCCAGCATCTTCGTCTGCTCGGCCTCGCGTCGGTGGTCGGCCTCCCGTCCTGCGAGGCCTTCTTCCCAGGTCGCCAGCCTCTTCTCCCGGTCCTGGAGCCGCCTCGCGTTGTCCTGGGCCATGGCGCCGGAAAGCTTGGCGGCTTCCTCGTTGACCGCCGCAGCTACCTCCCGCGCGTTGACCTCGCGCTCCTGGGCCGCGAGATCGTTCTCTCCGCCCCGGAGACGGTCCTCCCGGGAAGTCATCTCCCTTTGCCGTGCCTCCACCTCGGAACGGGCGCGGGAGGCCTCGTCGGCGGCGATCTTGGCGGCGATTTCCAATTGGGCGATGCGCTCCTCCGCCGCCTCGACTTCCTGACGGTGGGTCGACACAAGGATTTCGGTGGCAATCATACGGATGATGAGTCTCTCCGTTGCCACCGCGATCGCCGCTTCCCCCCTCTCGAGCTCCGCCCGGAGCCGAGCGGTCTCGCGCCGTTCGCAGCGGGCCGCCACCTGTACTTCGCCGGCGGCGACCACTAGTTGCCCCAGCGCGGCGTGCAGCGTCTCGGGCCTGCGCGCAGCGCCTGGTCGCGGCGCAGCAAAAAGGACCAGGGCCCGCTCCCCCCTCGCGGGACACGGCGGGGCCCTGGCGTCCTCTCTTCCCTCCGTAGCGGGGGCCGCGCTTGGTCCCGTGGAGGCCCGCTCCGGCGTGGCCGCCGCCACTTCCACATCCACCACCGTGCCCGACGATGGCGGGGGCGTGGCGGGACGCGGCGAAGCCATCGGCGCGTCCTCGGCACCGCCCCCGGCCGGGGCCGGCTGCGCCGTCACCGGCCCCTGGCTCTTCCTGTACGGGCCAGAACCAGACAGATAAGAGATAGGTCGGGCAACGAGCTGAGCAAAGAAAACCGAATAGGGTAGAAGCACTTACTTAGCCAGCGGCCCCTTGAAGCTCCACGCCTTGGGTCTCAGAAGTGACCCATCGCCACCGCGGGGCCCGGCCGTCCTTAGTGACGCTCCCGACGCCTGCTCAACGCCGCCCCCTGCATCGGGGGTCGCTTCCGGCCCGGTCTCGGGGGCCCGGGACGCCGCCCCCGGTTCCGCGGACTGCACCCGAGCGGTGCTTACTGGCGCCTCACTAGCGGCTACCGCCACAATGGCCCCGGACCGCCGGGGATCCGCGCGGCCCGGGGAGGCAGCGGCCGGAACAACGGCCCCGATCCGCCCGGGATCCGTGCTGCCCGGGGAGGCAACGGCCGGAGCAACGGCCCCCGGAGAAACGGTCTTCGCTCTTTTGGACGCCGCGAGTCCTATGTCAGGACCCGCGGACCGCTTCCCCTCCTTCTTCGACAGCGCCGGCTCTTCGACCGGCCCATCTTCTTCCCCCGGGACGTCGAGTATCTCGACGATCTTGGGGGTGATCTGCGAGGTGACGACGCCCACGGCGTCAAAACGCGGGAGGGCCTTCTGGATCCTTGCCCGCCCGCGGTCAATGCAGAGCGGCGTCACGCCAACCGGGAGCGCGCGGTTCGCCGCGCCCCCTCCTTCCAGCGCCCACGCCATTAGCAGACCCATTGCCGCCTTGCTCAGGTCGTCGGGGTGGGTCCTGGTGATGTCCTTGGGCCCGGTATACAACCAACAGGCCCGTGACCTCCTGTTGAGCGGCGCCAGTCGCCGGCTGAGGAAATCGCCGACGACCATATACGCATTCAACCCAGCCGTCGCCAGGCTAGCGATGCGCGCCAACACGGGCGCTAACCGCGCGTCTTCCGGCGGCGACTCGACCCAGCTCTTCACCTTCTGGGCCGCCTCGGTCGGGAGCAGGAGCCGGTCGTTGGCATCGACTCCGAGGTAGACCCAGTTCTGGCGTCATAAATGTAGAATCATTGTCATGATTAATATTTTGTGATGAACAATTGGCTTTGCGAATGATTTATTTAGTGAACTTTGGATTGAAAATATATGTGGATGTTGGCGTGAGTGTGTGACTAATGTGAAATAATTTAAAGCCTTTTGAAGCAGCAAAAGCTAACAAAAGTCTAATTGCTTCAGTCCGATTCACTGTAGTAATAACCGATCTCTCCTATTTTCTTTTCTCCGAATTTCTCCGTGATTTTTTCAGCGCTTGTACACACGACTTGTGAAGCCCGTTACGAATACCTCCCACACGGTGTCCAGCCACCGTGTGCCACCTTGTGTCCAATCTCGTCACCCGGCATCCTTGATCGTTCTGGATCTCGACTCCTTCCTGAGTTTTGTCCCGATCCCACCGTTGACTGATGTTGACTATAAGATAAACTGACTTTAGTCCAACCTTGTCACATGGCATTCTGACCGTGCTAGACCTCGGCTCCTCCCTGAGCGTAGTCCCGGTCCTCACCATTGACCAAGGTTAGACCTCAAGTCACCTACACACAAATCAACAAAACAACCGTTTCTGGGTACAGATATTGCAACCTGACCCACATTAGTCACACACTCACGCCAACATCCACATATATTTTCAATCCAAAGTTCACTAAATAAATCATTCGCAAAGCCAATTGTTCATCACAAAATATTAATCATGACAATGATTCTACAATCTCCCCCTTGATGAACACATTGGCAATATCTCCAAAATATAAATTGATGTTTATGAAAATAAAAAAAATGAAAAGAAATACTCTCCCCCTTTAAAAAGAAAGAATTTCTCCTCATGATGCAATTCAACCAAGCAAAAAAAAATCGACTATTTTTAAAAATCGAAATTTTTATTGTGTATATTTCTCCCCCTTTGACAATGATTTCATCAAGAAAAAATGTGGAAGCTTTGTTTACTTAAAGCAATCCTAAGACATGTGTTGCAAGATAAGAGAAATAAATTGCTCAACTAGATAACAAGCACGTATTAGAGTAAAAATATGAGAAAAAGATAAAACAACATAACTTTATTGTTGAATCTCTTAATGCTGAAATTTCTAGATTAAAATCTCTAATTCCTGATGATGATAATTGTACATCTTGTGAAGTTTTATTTTCTGAAATTTCTTCTTTACGAGATGTTCATGCTAATAACTGTTTGAGATTAGAATCTGAAATTGAGAAAACAAAAGTTTTTGAAACTTCTTTGGCTCTTAGTCTTGTTTTACATTCTCGTATTACTAATGAGTTAGTTTTGACAAAAAATCTTTTAAAAAAATGTAAAGTTGCTTTTGGTGCAAGTTCTTTGTTCAATGTTTTATGTGCTAAAAGAATTAGACAACACAAGGAGATTTCAAGTTCTAAAACTTGCTCAACATGTTCTTTGAATGAGATAAAAGTAAAAAATGCTCTTGGTCGTGTTGAGTATATGGAGAATATTGTGAAAACTCATGAGATAATTTCTTGTTCAAACTGTAAAAAACAAAAAGGAGTTTTAGTAGATTGTGAAAAATGTGCTAACTTGACAAAAGAAGTTTCTTATTTAAAAAGTTCCTTGGAACGATTTTCTGATGGTAAAAAGAAACTTAACATGATTTTAGATCAATCAAAAGTAAGCACACATAATAGAGGGTTAGGTTTTGATCCACATGCTTATTTTACTAATCATCAACCTTCTATTTTGAGTGTCACAAACAATGGAGAAATTTTGACAAAACCAGAACCTAAGGAAACTATTTTCAAATCTGCTGGAATTATGTCTTCTCTTTCTTCTTCAAACCAAGATGTTTCTACTGCAAAACCTTCAATTTCAAAATCATCTTCTCGTATGAAGTATACATGTACTTTTTGTGGAAAAGATGGACATTTGGTTGGTTATTGCTTTAGACTTGCTCGTAAACAGAAAAAAGTAAGAGAAATTGCTTTTGCAAAATTAGAGTGGCAGAAAAGGCGTACTGTTTTGAGAGCTCCGGTCCAACCGACATACAGACGCCGATCAGACCAGCCAGCGGTCCAACCGCAGTACTACTGCCAGTCAGACCGGACTCAGCTAGTTTTTATGAAAAATAAATATGGTACTGGTTTTACTCGTACGGTTGGTTCATCTAGTCATGTGTCTCAGTGCTGGATTCCTAAATTTCTTTTATCTAACCCCAGTACTGAGGCATCGACATCTGCGTGTTTGTAGGCTTTTACGGCACGGAAGGAGAACGTGTGGATAATGGACTCCGGTTGTTCGCGACACATGACTGGTGATAAAAATTGGTTCTCCTTCCTCAAAATGGCATCTAAGACGGAATCAATTATCTTTGGAGATGCTTCTACAAGTACAATTCTTGCTTCAGGATCGGTTAAGGTAAGTGATAAATTTACCTTGAAAGATGTCGCTTTGGTTGAAAATTTGAAATACAATTTGCTTTCAGTTTCTCAAATAATTGATGAGGATTTTGAAGTTAGATTTAAGAAATCTAAAAGTAAAATTCTTGATTCTTCTGGATCTTGTGTTTTGGGAATTTCTCGTTATGGAAGAGTTTTTAAAGCTGATTTTGAGAATTGTGTTTCTTCTGAGATTACATGTCTAGTTGCAAAATTATCAAAGGATTTAATGTTTTGGCATCGTAGACTTGGACATATAGGTTTTGATCATCTTACTAGAATTAGTGGTTCGGATTTTGTTCGTGGTTTGCCAAAACTCAAAAAGGATCTTGATTTGGTTTGTTCCCCTTGTCGCCATGCTAAGATGGTTGCTTCTTCACATGCCCCAATTGTTTCTGTAATGACTGATGCACCAGGACAGCTTTTACATATGGACACTGTTGGTCCAGCTCGAGTGCAATCTGTCGGAGGAAAGTGGTATGTTTTGGTTATTGTGGATGATTATTCTCGATATTCTTGGGTTTATTTTATGACAACTAAAAATGAAGCTTTTGATCATTTTCGAAACTTATATCTTCGTTTGGCTCTTGAACTTCCTGGATCCTTGAGAATGATTAGAAGTGATAATGGTGGAGAATTTAAAAATGCTTCTTTTGAACAATTTTGTGCTGAAAAAGGTCTTGAGCATCAATTTTCTTCTCCACGTGTTCCTCAACAAAACGGTGTTGTTGAAAGGAAAAATCGTTCTTTGATTGAGATGGCTAGGACTTTGCTTGATGAATATCACACTCCAAGAAAATTTTGGGCTGAAGCTATTAATACAGCTTGTTATATTTCCAATCGTGTTTTCTTGAGATCTAAACTTGGAAAAACTTCTTTTGAACTTCGCTTTGGCCATCAACCTAGAGTTTCACATTTGCGTGTTTTTGGATGTAAGTGCTTTGTGCTAAAATCTGGAAATTTGGATAAATTTGAGGCACGTTCAACTGATGGAATTTTTCTTGGATATTCCGCTCACTCTCGTGGTTACCGTGTGTTTGTTTTGGAAACTAACAAGATTATAGAAACTTGTGAAGTTACTTTTGATGAGGCTAGTCCGGGTACTAGACCAGAAATTGCAGGTACTTTATCACAGGTTCAGGGGGAGGATGGAAGCATATTTGAAGATGAAAGCGGCGACGAAGAAGAAGAGGTCGAAGTGGTGGCAGGTCCGACTAGCCTTCAAATCAGTCCCACCGATGGTAACCAGACGGTTCGACCGGAGGCAGAGAGCTGGTTAGACCGGGAGGGTCCAGAGAGCTCGGGTTCACGCCAGATCGAGTCTGATGGATCTCCAGAAGCAACTTCGACAATTTCAGGTTTAGACCATGATGTTGCTGCTCCTTTGCACATTCAACGTCAACATCCTCTGGAACAAATTATCGGTAACATACATGAACGTACTACACGATCTAAGGCGATATCTACTGATTTCTTTGCTCATTCTGCATTCATTGCTTCTTTCGAACCCAAGAGTGTGTCACATGCATTAACTGATGAATCGTGGATTAACGCCATGCATGAAGAACTTGAGAATTTTGAAAGAAATAAAGTTTGGACCTTAGTTGAACCACCTCCTGGTCATAATATTATTGGAACTAAATGGATTTTCAAAAACAAACAAAATGAGGATGGTTTAATAGTAAGAAATAAAGCTAGGCTTGTTGCACAAGGTTTTACTCAAATTGAAGGTTTAGATTTTGATGAAACTTTTGCTCCAGTTGCTCGGATTGAAGCAATTAGACTTTTGTTAGCTTTTGCTGCTTCAAAAGGCTTTAAATTATTTCAAATGGATGTTAAAAGTGCTTTTCTAAATGGTTTTATACAGGAGGAAGTTTATGTTAGACAACCTCCTGGTTTTGAAGATTCAAAATTTCCAAATCATGTTTTTAAATTGTCTAAAGCTTTGTATGGTTTAAAACAAGCACCTAGAGCATGGTATGATAGATTGAAAAATTTCTTGCTTAAAAAGGGTTTTCAAATGGGAAAAGTGGATAAAACTCTCTTTGTTCTAAAGCGTGATAATGATCAACTTTTTGTTCAGATTTATGTAGATGATATCATTTTTGGTTGTACTTCTCATGCTTTGGTTGTAGAATTTTCTGAGACAATGAGCAGGGAGTTTGAGATGAGTATGATGGGAGAGTTGAGTTACTTTTTGGGATTGCAAATTAAGCAAACAGCACACGGAACATTTGTACATCAAACAAAGTACACAAAAGATCTTTTACGACGTTTTAAGATGGAGAATTGTAAGCCGATTTCAACACCAATGGGATCTACTACTGTTCTGGATCCAGACGAAGAAGGCGAGGCTGTTGATCAAAAGGAATATCGAAGTATGATTGGATCGCTGTTGTATCTCACTGCATCAAGGCCAGACATACAATTTGCTGTGTGTTTGTGCGCTCGATTTCAAGCTTCTCCTCGTGTGTCACATCGTCAAGCCATCAAGCGCATTTTAAGGTATTTACAACATACTCTTGAATTTGGGATATGGTATTCTAGTTCATCTTCTATAAGTTTACATGCCTTTTCGGATGCGGATTTTGGAGGTTGTAGAATAGATAGAAAAAGTACAAGTGGTACATGTCATTTTCTTGGTACTTCTCTTGTTGCATGGTCTTCTAGAAAACAATCTAATGTTGCTCAATCAACTGCTGAATCTGAATATGTTGCTGCTGCAAGTTGTTGTTCACAAACTCTTTGGTTGATTTCAACTTTGAAAGATTATGGTTTAAGTTTTGATAAAGTTTCAATCTTTTGTGACAACACAAGTGCTATAAACATTGCTAAAAATCCGGTGCAACATTCACACACTAAGCACATTGACATTCGTTTTCATTTTCTAAGGGATCATGTTGAAAAGGGGGATATTATACTTCAGTTTGTTGATACAAATTTGCAATTGGCGGATATTTTTACAAAACCTTTAGATTCTTCTCGTTTTGCTTTTCTTCGAGGAGAGTTGGGGGTAGTTCATCCGTTTGGTATGTTTTGAGGGGGAGTAAAACATAAATCAAAAGATGAAAAAGTGGAGCTTTGTTTTTACTATGAGTGTATCTTTTGCTTGCTAGCAAGATACTTGAAGTTTATTGGTCTCTAGTATAGCTTTTATGGTTTTTAGTATTTATATGAGTCATTGATGTTACTTTTAAGGGATATGATGCATGACACTTAAATTCTTTTATTTGAATTAAATAAATATGCAATATTAAAACTAGTGCTAAGTTTGAATAATTTATGCTTATATTTGTTCTTTGTTGAATTTTCATTTCTCAAATGCTCAAAAATGTCTTTACTTTATGAGAGAAAAAAAAATGGATACCGAATCCTTGGCAAGAGTATTCACCACAAGGACGTATCCGAAGAGAAGAAAAAAAATGGATACTGAATCCTTGGCAAGAGTATTCACCACAAGGACGTATCCGAAGAGAGATAAAAAATGGGTACCGAATCCTTGGAAACAGTATTCACGACAAGGACGTACCTGAAATAAATTAAAAAAAAGAGAGAGAGAAAAATATATATTCTCTTTTGAGCAAAATTTTTGAGAAAGAATGTGTTATTCAACTTGACTAAGTATAAGGGTATTTTGTTCAATCTGTGTGCTAGTAAATATATTGCATTATAAATCATTGAAATCATATATTTCTAATGTTGTTTTGATCTTAAATGTTATATCTTTGTCTCATGTTTATACTCTAATACGTGCTTGTTATCTAGTTGAGCAATTTATTTCTCTTATCTTGCAACACATGTCTTAGGATTGCTCTAAGTAAACAAAGCTTCCACATTTTTTCTCGATGAAATCATTGTCAAAGGGGGAGAAATATACACAATAAAAATTTCGATTTTTAAAAATAGTCGATTTTTTTTTGCTTGGTTGAATTGCATCATGAGAAGAAATTCTTTCTTTTTAAAGGGGGAGAGTATTTCTTTTCATTTTTTTTATTTTCATAAACATCAATTTATATTTTGGAGATATTGCCAATGTGTTCATCAAGGGGGAGATTGTAGAATCATTGTCATGATTAATATTTTGTGATGAACAATTGGCTTTGCGAATGATTTATTTAGTGAACTTTGGATTGAAAATATATGTGGATGTTAGCGTGAGTGTGTGACTAATGTGGGTCAGGTTGCAATATCTGTACCCAGAAACGGTTGTTTTGTTGATTTGTGTGTAGGTGACTTGAGGTCTAACCTTGGTCAATGGTGAGGACCGGGACTACGCTCAGGGAGGAGCCGAGGTCTAGCACGGTCAGAATGCCATGTGACAAGGTTGGACTAAAGTCAGTTTATCTTATAGTCAACATCAGTCAACGGTGGGATCGGGACAAAACTCAGGAAGGAGTCGAGATCCAGAACGATCAAGGATGCCGGGTGACGAGATTGGACACAAGGTGGCACACGGTGGCTGGACACCGTGTGGGAGGTATTCGTAACGGGCTTCACAAGTCGTGTGTACAAGCGCTGAAAAAATCACGGAGAAATTCGGAGAAAAGAAAATAGGAGAGATCGGTTATTACTACAGTGAATCGGACTGCTACAGCACTCGGTTATTGCTACAGTGAATCGGACTGCTACAGTAATCCGGGCGGTGCTGCAGTAATCCGACTTGCTGCTACAGTGTCGGAGTGCTACAGTAATTCCTGCGCCTGAGGGAGTCTGAGTTGGCTACGGAAAAGAGAATTTAATTTGGTAAATTGTAATTACATTTGATAATAGAAAGTTTGAGTCCTAGTGAAACTAGGAGTTCTACTCCTACTTTATGTAGGATGTTTGAGGTATAAATAGATGAGGGGTTGAGACCCTGGTTGCATAACTTTTAGAAGAGAGAAAAGTTAGGGTTTAGTTTTGAGAGAAAGGAGTGCTTTGTATGCACTTTGTAAACACATCTTGATGCAATAAAGTTAATCTACTTTGAAGAGCATCTTTGGTGTGTATTCTTCTGAATTCCAACGGTTCATCCGACAAGAGCGCGGCGACGGTTCTACTGGTGGACATACGACGGTCAGACCGGCGCAACAGAGATGGTCTGACCGGTGCACTCCATCCAGGTTTGAGGGTATCTTTTATTCCGCAAAAAATTTGGTTTTTGGTGTTCCTACCATTCACCCCCCTCTGGTAGGCTTGGTTCTTGTGTTCGATCCTACAATAAATCCCATTTGTTTTTCAGCGCCATTGGGATAAACTCAACGCCAGGGCGGCTGTGGAAGTACACACAGCCTACCCGCTCCGGTAGGTCAGTGGTCTTGTTCCTCGGCGCGCTTTTCATGGCGAAGTAGCGCCGGAAGAGGTCCACCGAAGGCATGACGCCCACAAACATCTCGCACAAGTGCGCGAAAACCCCCAGCACCATCACGGCATTGGGGGTCAAATGCAGCATCTGCACCTGATACGTCTCCAGCACCTGGAAGAAGAAGTCAGAGAATGGCGGGACTAACCCGCCGACCGCATAATCGACAAAATACACCACTTCGTTGGGCCCCTTCGGCGTCGGCTTTGACTCGCCGGGGCGCAGCTCAGGCGCCGCCCTCCACTGCGTGGCGACCGGCATCAACCTCTTCACCCGCGCCACCCCGGCGGCGTCGTTCAGGCGCGACGGCGAAACCGCCCCGCCGTCCAGCGGTCTCACCCCACGGCTGGCGCGTGGCATTGTGGATGCAGCGGCGAGAGAGGTTGAAGGAACAACAAAGCAAGGAGGAGCGCGCGCGAACGGGGAACCTAAGCTCTGGGCGCAAGCAGCAACCGAAGCGACGGCGTTTCGAACTCAGTAAGGAGGAAGCCGTCCGCCACCCGCTGCTGTTTATAGCTTCAAGAATCCGTGAAGCGCCCCTTCGACTCCACCATTATAGCCCTCGATTAGCGGACCGGAAGTGGTAACCTTGCCTCGTTCCCCGCTAAACCTGGTAGGCCCCGCGCCTCTTCGTTTCCCCGAGATATGGCCCTGTTCCTGCCCGGATCAAGCCCCGGTCGAGCAACAGGCCCAGGGGCCGCTGTCGGCGAAACGGGAATGGGGGCCCCACATTTCCCAGTGCTTTCCCCGGGAGGGAGGCCTGCAGCCCCGGCGCCCCGCCTGTGCGGCGCCCGGGCACGTGGCTGACCCGACCTCCTCAGGCGCCAACTACCACATTGATGGCACGCTGATCCGAGCTGGTCAGCCGCCAACCACCGCATTAATGGCGAGCTAACGGCAGAGTGACGGGGCGCGTCGTCCCTCACGCCCGTCTGTTCCCCGTGCGGTCAGAGAACTTTTGACCGCATGAGCTTCAATTCCCTATGCTCTGGCCGCCACAGTACATTCGGTCACATCCGCAAGACTTCAGCCCTCCAACTCCGGCGTGGGTGTCTGCGGCCGGACAGGGACACAAGAGGACTCATCGGAGAATATCTCTCGCAGGGTACCGGCACTGTGGACTCCCCTGCTCTATAAAGGAGGATCCGAGCCGGCGAAAAGGAGAGGAGGAGGAAAAGGGGGCTTAAGCATTAGCAACAACGCTCTGTCTAGAGTTCGCCGGCGAGCACCCTCGCCACGGTTCGCCTTCCTCGCCACCGAGCTCCTGAGCTCGCCAGAAACTCCTTGTAAACACTCAAAACCGCATTCGCCTCCACATAGCATGCACACAGGAGTAGGGTATTACGCTCCCGAGCGGCCCGAACCTGTATAATCCTTGTGTCTCCCTTGTGCGTGCTGTTCATCGTCTTCCCCGCGTCATCTTCCCTGTTCAGACAGTCCGGACCAGATTCGGACGGTCCGGACCCTTCCGTCTCCAGTTCGGGCCCCCGCGCGATCCTTTCGGTTCGTCGGTCCGATCCCGGTTCGGACGGTCCGATCCCGGTTCGGACGGTCCGAACCCTTCATCCATCGCTTTGCTGATACACGCTGACGCCGGTTCGCCTGAGAACAACTCCCCTGACCGAATCTCAAAAGGGGGGTCTCCCGACTTCCCGCCGTCGAGGTTTCATCCTCCGACATGGTGTATTTATATGTACATACAAAATGGGTCCACAACTGAACTTTCCATTCCAAAATGGGCTATATGACTTGTGTGGGCTAGAGAGATTGGTACATGGTTTGCAGTACTTGGGGCCCACGAGGATTCGGGGGACAGGGGGTTAGAAACGTCCCCGTCCCCGCTCCACCTGATTTTGGGGGGAAGAGGGCTAGGGGTTCTTTTTTACCATTAACATCCCAATAAGAATTAATATTATCCCATTTATAGTCCCTAATGGATGTTTTCCCCGCCAAGGAATAGGGTGTGTCTCCATTGTTAGTGGTGAGGCCCAGCGAGCAGGATGAAGAAAAAAGGCTTGCATTTCTCTGCTGCCTGCCGACTTGTCAACACGTTACATGTACCCATTGCAACAGTAGATGCAGATCACAACTTCAGATGACAGTCCAGTTTGGCGGTAAAAATGGTACGGAAATTTTCCGACTATGTTTCTAAAAAATAATATCATTTCAATTGTTTTTGTTTCTACACATATATAAAATTTATTTTTTTAATTTCTGTCAGCGATGAATTGTAGTCTGTCACTAAATAGTTCAATTTATAAATATGAAAACTTTTCGACCGTTTCTGAAAAATAATACTGTTTCCGATCATTTTCATCGAAAATTTTTTATTTTTATATTTATTTATTAAAAGATTTGCAAAAGTAGATTTTTGTTTGAAAAAATTACAAAAATAAACTCCCACCGCCCTCTGAGAGGACGATTTTTAAAAATCGTCCTTCCAGAGGGCGATTTGATGACGTGGCTAACGGCCCCCGGCCGACGGCCGTCAGCCATTTTGCGGGCGGCCCCCCGGCCTCCCAAAAACCGCCCTGTTAGAGGGCGGCAAGGTGGCCGCCTGCAAAATGCGCGGGCGCGGGCACGGGCGAGTGGGCGCGGGCACGGGCGAGGGGCGCGGCCGAAGGCGGGCGAGGGGAACCGGCCTGTGGGCGCGCGGGGAGGGAGGCCGGCCCCCAGGGCCAAAGGGGCCGTCTGCAAAATGGCTGACAGCCGTCAGCCACGTCATTAAATCGCCCTCTGGAAGGGCGATTTTTAAAAATCGCCCTTCCAGAGGGCGGTGGGAGTCTATTTTTGCAATTTTTTTAAACAAAAATCTATTTTTGCAAATCTTTTAATAAATAAATATAAAAATAAAATTTTTTCCATTTTCATCCCAGTCCGTTTCCTTGTGAAACTGGGCAGCAAATGGGCCTCCAGTCCACTTGCAATATGGATGCAGGGAGGCCTGCCCTCCAGGAAATGAAAGAAAGGAAAAACGAAAAGTATTTGGACACCGACGCCGACGCCGACGCGTTGTTGAGTTGCTGCCGGAAGCGAGGAGATCGGAGATCCAATCCGATCCAATCCAATCGGAGAAAGATGAACTCGCCGGGCGGCGTGAACGAGTGGGAGGACTCACCGGGGGAGATGGACTCGGAGGCCGCCTCCGCAGTGGGCATGGGCATGGGCATGATGGAGGTGGACGCCGACGACCGCCACCCGCCCTCCTCCCTCCCCATCGACGCCGACTTCTTCAACTCCTTCCCCGACGATTTCGACGACCAAGACCTCGCCTGAGTAAGTATCTATCTTCACTCCCCTTCCCCATCCATCGCCATCAGTGCGCTTCTCCTCTCTTCCCTTCCCTTCCTTTCTGCGAATCGATCGATCGATCGATTCAATTACTATTACTAGTACTCAGTAGATATATATAATATAACTCGATGGGTCGGTCGATTCATTGATAGATCGAATCGATCGATTACTTCATGGCAATGAATTACTCCAGATAGACGAGAGATTTCGTTTCTCGGAGCAATTGGGTGGGAGGGTTCTACTCAACTCTATTATACTCTTCCCAGCAATCGCAATGCAATTAGGAGCAAAATCCATCAACAGATTTCATATTCCAGTATTCCACCACCGACATACATCCCCACTTCACTGAATTTCACCACTACTTAATTGGGACTAGCTAATCTTACTAATTAGCAAATGGTTTGTCTTGTTACTATACATACGAGTACATGTGACCTAGCTGATCTTCTTGTAGCTGTCAGCTTAATTAATTTAGTGTACATGCATCCATCCATTAAACCCAACAACAACACTGCATAAAATTTCAATCCCACTCATTAGTCATTAGTAGGAGTACCAGTTACTTGATGATTTACATGTTGTTTGCTCTCTCAGTCGCAGGTGTCTGTGCCAATTTAAATTTGAGGATGCCATCAATCTCATAGCCAAGGATCGAAGGCTTCTTCTCCGGCTCTAGTAATATTACCATTATTGTATTGTATCCCCGTCTAGCATTATTAGTATTATTAGCATTATTATTGTACTACTATACTAGTATACTGTTATGTTCTATGTAACCAATATTCGACCTGTTTAACTCCCCTTCTCTGAACCTGAACGAACGGTTAGCTGTTGTAACGTGACTCTGTGATGTAGCCTATGATACGTGCGTGGCACTCCGTGCAGGCAGAAACAAATTTGAATTACAAATCCGATTGGACAAAATTTACCGAACCAAGTGAACGGTTCATGGATAAATATCTACTATACATGAGATGGATTTGGTAGCCAATATAGCTGCTGCTACACCACTTGTTTTTGCGATCATACTTAGCGACCACGCTAAAAATGTCAAATACTTACCTTAGCTTGAATCTCTTACCACCTTCTTATGCTATACATGCTCGTTGCAGGCATTCAGCATATGAAAAAAACACAAGAAAATAAAAGGGGCTATACAACTGGTGTCAGCTTACATATCAGAAAAATCACACATCCTTCAACTGTTAATACACACCATGTATTACGAGCAGTGATCTAGTATATAGAATCAAACTAGGCTGGAGATGATGTAGACTGTTCTGTACACAAGGGAAATCCAGCTAAGGATAAATAAGTACACACAAGTAGCAATTGCATGTTTGCTAAACTGTTAATTATGGTGTATATAGATATATATGCATATATATAGAGCAATGCGTGAACCGCATCAATTAAGGGGGTGCAACCACACATATCCATGCAATACGAAGATTGGTGCCAGCAGGACTGAAGAAAGTGGGGTATCAAGCACCCACGCAATTTTCCCAACAACCATAGCTCGAACTGAAACTGCCTCCACCAGTCTGCTGAGCATACTCAGCAATTACTTTGCGGGCACACGCGTCCCATGTCCTTGCAATTTCTCTCAGTGACATGGGCTCAGCTAGACCCCGAAGCGATATGCTGAACTTCGACCTCGCTTTGGTCGATAGGTCATCCGAGTTTCTACAGCAGATTCACAAGTATAATGCAGCATCGTTAGTTTATTTATGTACAGACAGCCTAATATGTTACCTGGCGTGGAATCTGATAAAACATTAGATACTGACCTTTGTTCATCTGGGAACTTGTCTAGGAGAACCGGCGAGCACTTAGGGTAGCTAGCGGGAACAAGCACCCTCAATGGCAAAATTGGACTCTGCCACACATTTTTAACATGGAACATCAGTGAACAACAAATGCCGAGACAGATCATGCGTTGAGAAGCTTACCATCTGTGCTGATGCAAACATGGACTTCAAGCTGGGACTAACTGCCACAGCAGTAAATGTGCATTTAATGACTGTCCCTTCTGCTCCTTCAGAGGTAGCACCAAATGACTCAGCATCATCCTCGCAAACATGGAGCTCTGTATCTATGAGCTGTTGGTTTATCTCATGTATTTCCTCCATAAGAGCATGGTTTATCTGCAGATGGTGTACCAGAGACAAGATAAGTATACAAGGTAGCCAAATATTTAGAATAACTCCCTCAATTTAACTATATTTCCCTTCTCTAGGCCCATAGAAATCATTGTGGAACTAAAACAGTTGGATAAGGATTGTTCCCTATGAAAAACAATAAAGAGCATACCTCGGTCTTTTGCCACTTTACACGTGAGGTTGCAGTTGATTGCAATTCAGGGGTATCTATGCTAAATGTTTGCTTGAAGCTGTCATTAACACTTCCAGCTGATGACACATTAAGAGGCATGGCACTGGTGTCACGCTTCATTTTCTTTGATGTACCAGTCCCATCATGTGTTATGAAATTCCTGGCTTGCAACCGGCACTTCGTCATAGCAACTAAATCTTCACCAACAGCAGCTCTAGAACCATTACCAGGTGCAGACCCAGCAATCCTGTCAATCATGCTGACAACAGAACCTATGTCGCTTACTGCTGCACTCAAAGACTGGCGCTGTGTTGTCCGCAACTGCCATACAACACATAATGGACATGAATCATGCAAAATAAAAAGGACAGGAATATAAACCATTCTATAGGGGCAGGAAGGTAAATCCTCAATTTCAGCCAAATGGGAGGATATATGTCTATATGATAAAATTTCACTTAACGAAGCTAATTTGAGGGGATTAAATTAAAGTGTAATGACTTCTTATCTATAAGCACAACAGTTAAAGAGGCTATCAGACAAACACAGTAAGATTCCACAGAGCAATAATGAAGAGAAATAGATAAAACAGGTCAATGCTAAACCTATCAAATTCTTCAGATGTCAAGAGCTAAGCACTAAAGTGAAATGATCAGGCACTGTTGTCTTTACCCCTTTAAAAGGAGTTGCTGATGATGGTGTGCACTTTGCACCCATCCCCTTGACTTCAAAATATGTGTACAGATCTATGTAAACATGTACTGTATGTTTACAGGATACTTGGTAAAGGGGTTGCATCTTTTGCACATGCATATGGGCATGTGGGTGGAATTTTAGGATAGTCACCTTTTTGCATTTATCATCGAGTTTAGAATTTATGGTCTGTTGCAACCTGTGGGCATTACTCCTGTTATCATTTGAAAAACTAGTTGATTGAAACAGGGTAATGTTTTGCACTAACTTTAGCAAGGTAGGCACATGAGGTTACAAGCAAAAGGCATGTCATATCTAACTCCTAAACTAAATATTTTAATTGAGCCTCTTTATGCCATAATTAATTATGCTCTAAAATATATTCAGAACAACACTGATTAAACAATAAATTGATTTTGCACCACAGAAATGTAGACAAGACAGTAAAAACAACATTGGTAAGTTACTGACCGCTTTAAGTAAGCGGTCTAAAGGCCTTTCTGCTGCACTTGATTTGGTTAGAACTTGTGTTGGCATGTTAGCCTGATTTCCATCAACACTTGTAAATTCTGCCAGCAAGGGTGAGGCTGAGATCCCTGGAGTATTAACGGCGATTGATTGTGTCTGAGGCGCCATGGATGTTTGCTGATGTGTAGCCTGACCAGTATTAGTAAGTGATGATGATAAATTGGAGAGTGGTTTCTCTGAATCCACTGGTATAGGAGATGGGGCAACAGGTGGTGATGGAGATGGCATATATGGTGAGTTAGCTGACTGCAATGGTGTCCCAGTCTTCAGTTGAGATGGCAAGAGATTGTGCTGATCAACCTGAGGAGAATGGTGTGAAATTTGTGGGGATGATGCTTGGAGGTTTTGTGGTGACGAAATTGGGAAAGCACTACCCTGTTTCATTTGCTGATTATAATAGCTATTGCGTTGGGCAAGGTGCTGTGGATAAATTCCAGGTTTCATCGCAGCTCCTTGTCTAACCTTTAGCTCGTTCGCATCATTTCCAGAATGATGCTGTGGAACCTGCATCTGTGATTGCTGCTGTTTCTGTAATTGTTGCTGTGCCGGGAGCTGCTGCTGAAGCATTTGTTTTTGCTGGTACTGTTGAAAGATTTGACGCTTCATTTGCTGACTCTGCATCATATGATGCTCCTGCTGTTGCTGCTTCAGCTGCTGTAATGAATTTGCGTTTGCTTGCATGGAATTGGCATTAGGCTGCATTGTACCCACTGAGTTGTGAGATAACATGCTACTACTGGCCTGTTGTTGTGCATTCAGCGCACCCTGCATGGGCCCAGTGCTTCCCTGTTGCAAAGCACCACTCATTGAACCATGCTGCAAAGAATTAAAATTACTTCCTTGAGTAACCTCCAAATTAGAGGTAGCCTGTGGTGCATTTGTAACATTTTGCTGTGTTGATGGAACACCAAAGTTTGTTGCTGGGGATGCAGGTACATGTTGGATGCCAGCTGCACCTGAGGATTGTAATCCGGTGCTCATACTTGGCATACTTGCTTGAGGCATCTGATTAGTATGGTTATCATGCTGCTGCAAACCATGGGAAGGCTGTTGTTGCGAAATGTTAGAGGTAGGACCTTGCCCAGCAGATTGTTGAAATTGTGTCTGCCCTTGTGTCTGTACAGGCCTCCTTTTTTGTGAATTTAAGATACTGATAATTTGCCTCTCGTATGCAGGAATTTTTTCCCTAAGGGTAGGCTGAATGCTGCCCTTGTTCAATTGCAGAACGTGCATTGTACGCTCCAACATCAGTTTGAAATTCTTCATCTTTTCATATTGGTCTGTTGGCTTTTGAGGTGGAGGCATGTTGTCAACATGCTGTAGCTTCAAAGAGATCTTATTGTGCAAATCATTTAATTCAGCAAAATATTGGTCCTTCAAGTTCTTCACCTGTGGTCACAAGGAAAAAAACACAAAATTTGTTACAAAAGCTATAAAGAGATGGATACTAAAAAAAGATAACATTCAGTAAACCAAGATCTTTTATTTAACTAACAAATATGGCACTGGAAAGATTGTTCAAGTAGTTATTACATGTGCATAGGAATCTGAAAAAAAAATATAATACCCAGGTAGAAAACATGGTTTTGACTGAATGATCAAGAAAAAGGGACTACAAACTGCATCATGACCTTATTACATCTAAATACAATATGCTATGCAGTCCACATTCACAAAGAATACCCTATTGTCTTAAAAGAAAACATGCATGTGTGCAGTTGTATGAATTTCAGTTCCATTTTTATTCGCAAAAGATACAGTTTTTGTGTTCTTGAGCTGGTGGAAAATGGACCAACAGATCAACGACAAAGGAAAACAAGGCAACAGAAATATTATTAATAACCTTCAATCAATCTAGACCAATGCAATCTCAAATCTCTTTGTTTCGGAGCTCCTTTTCTATGAATTTCTTTAGGAAGCTACAAGTGAACAAAGGAGTGCCAAAGGATGGTGGTATGCCTTACCATTTGATATGCCTCCTCTTGCCAATCTCCTGTACCTGTACCTGCATGACCTGTTTGAGCAGTGGAGTCCACAGATGCTGCATGAAAAGCAAGGCTATCAAACATCATGTCAATGAACAAGCAATCAAGTAGCGAGCTACTACAACAACATAGGATTTACTCCCTCCGTCCCAAAATATAGCAGCTTCTAGCGTTCAAAATTTGCGCCAAAATATAGCAACTTCTCTACCTACTCCCTCATCTCAAACAATCACAATCATCTCTCATTTGATTTTTCTACCTACTTCTCCATCTCAACCAATCACAACCATCCCCCATTTAATTTCACCTCCCCTTAATCTCGTGAAAAACTCCAGAAGTGCTTATATTTTGGGACGGAGGGATTGTGTTATTCCTACTAGAAAAGTACAGCAACAAAAATGAACTGGAAGGTCAGGTTGAAATGGTTATCGGAAAGTAGCATTTTCCGGCAAATATGTCCACAACTCAGAAAAACAAATTCGAACAAAAGGCACAAAAGATCAATAGGGTCAGCTTTGTCAACATGCTATCAACGTGCATTGCAATAGACTATATAATGTATCCTTATCATCTCCAGTTTTCAAAATTGAAGCTATCAAAATTTAAGATTTGTAAGTTGGCATAAACTGTAGGAGAAAACTAAGGTCAGTATGAATAAGGCTAGAACTTAGAACAGAGGGGTAAAAGGACAACAATAGCACAGGGAAAAAATAGGGGGCAAAACAACAAAAGGATACATGAATATATATATATAGACAGCATATGGAGATCTTACTGCTAGATGAAACTTCTTGAAGGCCCCTCTGTGCCTGCATAAATTGCTTTTGTTGATCAATGTTATTTTGTTGCAAGAGCATGCCAGCTGACGTTTGAAGTCTTTGTTGCATAGATGGTTGCTGTGGCATTCCCAGTTGTTGTAGCTGATTAGGTTGAGCTTGGAACTGCGACATCAGATGCTGCTGTGATTGCTGAAGTTGGTTGTGTTGTGATTGAGGCTGCATCAAACCCAGTGATGATGGCTGAGCATGCGGTTGCTGCTGTGGTTGTTGAACTGCTGCCTTCGTTTGTAGCATATGCATTCGTTGAATGTTTGGAACATTAGGCACAGTTCCAAGAAGCTGTTGCTGCTGCTGCTGATTTTGTTGTTGCTGCTGCTGCAGAGTTGAAATATTTGCCTGGGCGCCTAACTGCTGTTGCTGATGCGAGGGCATAGACTGCTGGTTCAATATCTGCTGAGTCTGCTGCATATTCGAAAGATTATTTGATTGAACTGGTAGTCTCTGTTGCTGTGGCATATCCACAGCACCATTCTGCTGACCAATTAACTGATTTTGTTGTAAATTTTGCTGCTGGCCCATTAACTGTTGTTGCAAAGGAATGTTAGGCTGCTGAGTTGGTTGAGCCTGCTGCAGAGAAGACTGCGGATGCATGGAGGACTGCGGGTGTTGCTGCTGCCTCATAGCAGATTGTGTAGGTTGTTGGAGTAACGATTGCACAGATTGTGGTACTGAGTTCAACTGATTTTGTTGAATACCACCCTGAGATGCTGACTGTACCATTGGCTGTGTCTGCGGAATGGACTGCCCGGGTTGGAGGCCAGATGATATTTGCATCATTGGCTGTTGTGAGGATTGCATCTGTGTTGATTGCAACAGAGATTGCTGTTGCTGAATGTGTGGTTGCATAAGTGAATTCTGCTGCAACTTCTGCTTCATCAACATTTGCTGCTGCTGGTAAATAAACTGGTTCTGAGATTGTTGCTGCTGCTGCTGCTGCTGCCTTCCTGCCATTTGCCTCTGTGTAGCATATATGTCTTGTGAAGTGCCTTGTGCCAAGCCATTATTCATAGTGTTTTGCGGTATGCCAGACATGTTCTGCAGTGTAGCTGTCTGGTTGACACCTGGCAAACTCTGACCAAGATTAGTAAGAGAAGACTGTACAGAGGTAGAATTTGGCTGCCGGGCCTGTTGCTGAGAAATCAAGGGGATTGCTGATGACTGTGCTGGATTACTGCCTTGAGGAGGAAGTCCAGGTACTGTTGCAGAAAAGATAGCAAATGTTCATAAATAACTCATGAACAACACTCCTTGCAAAATTGTAAAAACCATGAAAAGCACCCAAATAAGGGTAAAGACATTTGGGACAAGATTCTACATTTTCCAAGGAAAAAAACACACGTACAAATTATAGAAGCAAATAAGAGGTCAGTAACTGGCTTAGAAAAACACATTAGTTTTTTCATAAAGTTGAGAAGAAACTACAAATAAATTATCTGACAAGTTGCAGTAAAGAGAATAAACATAATTCCATCAACAACTCAACATAGCCAACTATTATTTTACCTCAGTAGTCACACAAGTGTAATCTGGCTCCAACATAACGCGAAGTTACATGAAACTTAACATAGGGCAATCATTTAAACAGTGCAGTGGTTCATAATAAGCAATTATGCATGGCATTAATTAAACCTCTAGGTATTATAGATCATGAATTATCGAAAGCAAACTTTCTCCTTCAAAAGAAAATGAGTGAAAATAATGTGAAGAAGCAGATGCAAATAACTAACATAACATGTGTTAGCACTTATCAGGGGACAATCATTTAAACTGTGCGTCATTTCATACTCACATGGCATTAATTAAATAAACATCTAGGTTGTTATAGATCATGAACTGATAGACAACTAAGCAGTACAAAAAAAGTGAAGCAAATGCAAATAACTAAGACAGCAGCTAATAATACAAGATATGTAAACCAAAATTGACACTGGCTAGAGAAGTTTTTAGACATCATAACTCCATCCATCGGATGGTTTTCTCTCATAAATGGGGTTGTCACCACAAATGCATGGGTCACCATTATATGCAATATATTTTCATCATAAAAAATAGACTTAAGGTGAACTTTATGATACCACCAAATATCTTACTATTACTCCAGTATTTCAGAATCAGCCTCATGGAATGACACATAGAACGTGTAATATTGGATATACTTTATAGGATACCTGGGCCAGGGGGATTTTGGTTTTGAATCACTTGAGCGTTTCCAGGATTCTGTTGAGTCTTTGTCTCCATAGAGAGCATTTTTAGAGAAATCTTCCGCAAGTAATCAGACTGGTAATGCAAAAGAATATGATGGTAAGGTTTTAGCTTTATAACAAATAACTTGCTACCCAAGTCCCCTTGGTTACCACAATTGATGCAGATGCTTCATTTTTATACTATCATTTTAATTATACAAAATTCTTATATAAACAGCAAACTACTTCGACATGAATAAGCATTATGAAGTATGAATAGGAAAACACAATTGGCATTCTGGAGATTATGAAACACTATACCCCAACCAAAGAAGCCCCTATGAAAATATTTACAAAAATGAAGTGGTAGATATATGATATAATCCTTCCTAACACAAAAGGGAGGACCGGAGTAAAGGTTGTTTGATGTTTCATCTGGGATAAATGGATGCATATCATGTAATACACATGCAAAAAAAACCCCATCTTTTAAAAAAAGGGTTATTTTACGGGTGATTTATACAGGCATGAACAGATGGAATGATGGGCTGACAAAACTCAAGGTACCAGACCTGTATTTTTAACATGGGAAATGAGAGAAACCAATCTCGTGATCAACATAATGTATAGTTCTATAATTTTATTCATGGTAAATACAGTCACTAACTTACTATTGACATTGATAATTTTTGTGAACTGAGATATGTTACCAATGGAAAATAATGAGGGGGCATCAACGCCTCTAGCATAGGATTGAATCAGGCTTAGTCCCTGTATCTAAAGGGAAAAAGGAGATTTTCTCCCAATGATGGGATAAAAAAAGCTTCAACAGCCTTGGCTAATACAGTTTAGCTGGAGGTGTAAAATATTACCATTGGTTGAAAAAAAATGTGGACACTTCATGTCGAAACTCTACAGAAACTTATCTACAGAAACTTAAAAACCAACATACAAATATTTTCAAATATTTGAAGATCGATTTCTTCTGCAAAGATCCCAAATACCATGTTTGAGCCCCACAATTGCATGATTGGATCAACCTGAGGAAGTTAGCAGTAGGTTAAGTGTACCTGACTGGTGGCTGCAGTATATATTTTTTCTTCAAATCGCACTGCTATTTTTTGAAGTTCATTCAACCCCTCAGGCACTGATACTGGTAGATGCTTCTTCAGAGTCTCCATTCTGTACGTAGATTGCAACATGCTAGTAACTGACATGTATATTCCACGCATAGAAAAAAGACATATATTGCTTTTCAGATGCTTTATGCAAAAAATACATGCGACCTAAGGCATAATGTGGCAATCAACCATTTAAGATGCTGGGTAAATGAGTAGGCATCACCCAAGTTATGTACTCAAATATTGTAGTAGTGGCTATGATCAAAAGGTGAACAACCGCTATAATGGCCCGCGAAGAGCGGCACATACATGATGCAACATACATAAGGAAAGAAAATAAATGAGAGAGGGCGATGGTTTCTCCATCACACCGTTTGCCTGACCATCCTTGAGGAATGAGGAGGAGGATTCATTTGGGATATGGACCAGTGATCCTAGTTCCAGAACAGAACCGAGTAAGGACGACCCACACACAGTTCTCTCGAATGTTAGCAAACCTGAAGGACGTTTTATTTGTGTGCTATACTGTACAATTTGTCTATGTAACTGTGTCTAATGATGTTGAAATGTAATTGGAATTCAATTGGATAACTAGACTGATTGAATTAGACATGAATATGCGCACAGAAGGAATAATCAGGAGGCATCTGAACATAGTAGGGGTTGTGGAGGGATTCTACCTGAAAAAATAATAATAGAAACACACGCGGAAGGAAGGGAAGGTAGAGGGTTGCGTGCGGATCGACGAGGAACTATTGCTAGATCGATCGAAGTTGTATCATATCAATCGATCACCAAACTCAACAGAAATGGATGGAACTCAACAGAAATGGATGGATGATGCGATGTATGGTTTTTTTTAATTGGAAAAGTGAAGAAGAAGAAGAAAATTTGGGGGAAGGGAAGGGAATCGGTTGGTTTGAGGAATAAGGGTGGGCAAAGCACATCGAAAGCAAGGGAAGGGAAGGGAAAAAATCCCCAATCATACATACATCTTGTTGACGATCCTGTGGCGGGCCTCCGACTGGAGCTGGGTGCGCCAGTCGCCGCCGGCGGGGGCGGGGGCGTTGGGGTCGATGCCTCCGGCGGCGGCGGCGACAGCGGCAGGGTCGGCCCCCTGGGTGGGCCTCCAGTTGCCGCCGTCCATGGCTAAGGCCTCCTCCTCCTCTACGATTGCGAGCAAGCGAGGGTTTGATCTGACTTGACTTGGCGGCGGCGGCGACCAAGACGGATCGAGCGAGGAGGGGTTACAGACGACGACGAATCGAATCGGTGGAGAAGAGAAGAGAAGAGGCGGTGGTGTCTTTGATGCTTTAGCCTTTGCCCCCCTTAACTTGCTTCGTATTACTCCATTGGACCTATCTTTCCTCGTTCCTTCCTAAAATTTGTGTTGGCCTAGCCGAATCTTGTCCATGGTTTCGGGTATTGTGATACCGTGCCCAATGGATATAGGCCTGGATTTAATTTTTTTATCCATACACATGTCCATCCACGACCCAATAACCTAGCGAGTAACAGTCGGATTTTATATTTTGCCCATAGATAACTAATGTCCGACCTGATATATATGTATATGTTTGTTCTGATGACTTGGAAGTGTTGAACACTTAAAAAGTTAAAGTCTTGAACATAATGAAATTATGCTAACTTGATGATATTTGTGTTGCTCTTTTTAACAGTTGGTGATAAATTTTTAAGCTTGGTGATAATCTGTGTTGCCATTTGTTAAATTACCTGTCTATTAAGATATTATTCATGTGAGACCCACTGGGTACCCATTGGGCATGCCGTAACACTTTGAATTTTGAAAACCTAAAAGTCGACGACTAAAATTCACGATCATCAAAAATCTATTTGCAAACCTGCATCATGCTGGATCTTCTGCTTACTTGTTGTGCCTGGGCTGCAAAAATCTATTTGCAAACCTGCATCATGCTGAATCTTCTGCTTACTTGTCGTGCCTGGGCTGCAAAAATTTCCTAAATGAATTTTCAAGAAATGAAATTCAAATTCCTTTTTCAAAATTCAAAAAGGTGTTTCCCAAAAATCTATCAAATTATTTTTTTAAAAGGGACTAAACTACTGGTGAGCCTATCCTAACCCACCTAGTCGGCTAGCTCCCTCCCTTCTAGGACCATGGCGCCGCCGCACCGTCGCGCACACGCACGCAAACCTGCGAGCATGCACGGGCCGTGCTCTGCTCGGCTCCGCCATGACCGCGAACAGCGCCTCGCCACCTCTACCAGGACTCAAGCTCCACCCGCTTGCCAGGCGGTAGCCCTAGGTCCCCTCTAGTGAGCCCCTGCCCCCATGCCGTCAATTGCGCCTCGTCGCCGGCGCCATTATTGCACCACCACACTAAAGGCAGGATGCAGCCCAAACCGCTAGAGACCCATTTCAACCCGGCCAAGCAGGGGTGAACCTTCCCCTAGACATGGCAAGGCTCCATGGGGGCAAGCCGCCGGCCATCGCTCCACCATTGCAGCAAATTTTGCCAACGAATCGAGCTCTAGTCACAGCGCTCACAATCAGTTAGGAGCCCCCACCCCGCGATTGCCACCAGCCACCATCGGTCACCACGTGGCCCTTGGTGGTGCTCCCAGAGATCCTAAGACACCAGCGCTGGCCTCTGCCTCCTCGCTCGGCCGCCGCTTCGCCGGAGCGCCCGATCCCGACCCTGCGCCGACGCAACCAACCGTCCACACCGCCCAGACACGTCGGAGGTCCCCATGGGCCTCCCCTCACTGGCCACTGTGGGTCCCGGCCCAGTAGCACCCCACGCAGGCTAGCCTTGCCGGCGCTCGCTCGGTAGGGAAGAAAGCAAAGAGCGCGAGGGAGAGAGGGAGAAGAAAGGAGGGGGTGAGGCTGACACATGGGCCCTCCGTGATTTAAAACTAATGATAGAGATTAAGCTAATGACGGGATTAGTACATATGTATGACATGTGGGCCATGCCAATTAAGGAAATGTATTTAAAACATGTTTTAAACTTTGTCTCGTTGATAGATGGGCCCCACAGACTTAAAACCAATTTTTTTAGGGTTAATGGACTCCCGTGAGGCTGACATGTGGGCCTCTAGACAGGAGTTGATTAGTTTGACCGGTCAATATTGACAAGGGCCCCACCTGTCATTGACTCAGGGATTTACCCACTGGAAAATAATGTTTTTTCTAATTAAAAAGGTATTGTACCCACTTGTCATTGAAACAAAACTTTTTTCTTAAGAAAAATAATTCAGGGGGAAAGGAAAATAGCTACATAGTGGAATTTTGCAATTAACTTGATTTAATTCAAATTTGAATCTTTAAATGGCTCTAACTCAATCGTTTTAAATAGGATTGGGATGAAACTTTCACCAAAATTCTTCTAAAATCAAGACCTACCCAATGGCACTGGTTTGGTATTTTTACCAATTTCCTAGAATTTATGGCTTAATTGTTTAGACCATCAGAACATAGATTAATTAGGTATTTGCTTAAATAGGGTACGTTTGCGAGGACAAGATCGCAGCAGTCGAGGAGGAACCCTTGATTGAGCAAGGCAAGTCACTACGCCCTCCTCCATGGTCATGTTGATCCTATGTTGTGAAATGATTTGTTTGCAAATAAAATGCATGTTATATTTAAATTGCGTACCTAATTGCTTTAGCCATTCCTTGTTATTGATTACTTGTACCTTGATTGCCGTATTGTATTCAGTCCTTAGTTGTTTATCGACATTACTTAGTCATGCTTAATTAGGTGGTTGCATATTATATGCTCATGATGTGGTTGTGGATGGGAAGGGGATGATTACTTAGGGTTGAGTGATTATCAATGAGCGGGTGGAGACATGAGCATCACTCCGCGTTTCACACATAAATCAATTTGCGAAAACCAAAAACTTAAGAAAATAGAACTGATCCGACTGGGGCGGCATGGCTTGAATTGGGTGGTTCTATGAAACGATTAGCGCCGACCTTGATAAATTAAGAACCAAGTCAAGAAGCTATGCAAGAAAGTAACTAAGTACAACTGCATTTCTTGTGTAGGCATAGACTTGGTGGATTAGGTAACCCGAGTGGGATGGCACCCCAGTCATGGCCGGTTCTGATCATGTGGGTGGGAACTGTTTGGCTGAGAAAGAGGATAAGGGATGCGATGAATGATATGCCAACTAAAATGAACAATTGCTTTCCTTACCTTGAAACCTCGGTGTCCATGACTCCTCTCACCACTAGTAAGGCAGCATGGGTGCTAGGGGGTGCATGAGGATACATAGTCCTTGGAGCGGGTGCCGCAATGCGAGGGGAACCAAAAAAACCAAGCCGTGACAGGCCTCATGTGTTAAGCATGTCATGGATTGTGGGTAAAGCGTACATCCATTGCAGTGTAAATAAAACTGATTTATTCGAATAGGCGTGCTCGTGGTCAAAGGAGCATCGGGACTTATACTGCTCTTGACTAGCTTTAGACGTTTTAATCTTGCTTAGACTAGATTGGGTTTAATGGCATGGACCATCTAGACATTCGAAGGGACAGGATAGGGAATAGAAATGGTGATCAAATGGTATGCAAGGACAGACCAAACCAAGGGGAGCTTGGGAAGGTGGATGTGCCTTTGATGATTAAAACAACTTGAACCATACGAAGTTTTGAGTCAAAATGCTAGGTTATAGGTTTGTGAACCGTTTTGAGAAAACTGGCTTTACAGAAAGGAGCCAAGCCATCCTTGACACTGTTAGTGTACTAATGCATCTCGTAGTGGTGGCTTGCGAGTACGTTCATACTGACCATTGCTTATTTCCACTTTTTAGAGGTAGGTGACAAGGACGACCCGTACGAGTGTGTTCCGTCAAAGGAGGATGAACCTAAGGAGATGCCCTAGGGTTTGGATCCCTAGTCATTGCCTATGGAGTTGCGTTGTACCACCACAGCTTCACTTTCGTTTCCGCTCCTTAGTCTTTTGGGAGTTCTGTAATGTATTTGACCGTGCTCGGTGTATGTGGGTCCTACTCAGGCAACCCTTGTAATATGTATTTGTACAAGCTATGTATTTGTTTGTGTACCAAACTACTGATCCAGAGATTTGGTAGTATAAGCACAAGTGGTTTTCGATGTCCAAAACTAGGGGCTGACACATGCTCGTGCCCATCGGGCATGGGTATGGGCACGGAGTTTTGCCCACCAATGCTATCTGGCGTGGGTTGGGTGCGCGAAGTCAGGCGTCGAGTCAGGCATGGTTTTGCTCTGCCCATGCCTGACCCAGCCCATTGCCAACCCTACATGCTTGTCATCTAGCATGAAGAAGTACTACTATATCTAAAACAATTGTGCTTAAATAGAAAACTTTTTACCACAAACGATTCTTGTGAGGGTAGAATCTATCGTCGCTCTCAACTCTTCCTATAAAATACTATATCAGATGTAAAACTAAAACAATATACTTAGAAAGAGAGAATTTTGGGTTTTATTGTCAAGAGTAGGGCAAAAACATTTTTCTTAATCTATAAGAGCTGGTGTCCATAAATATGGTTGTCTGCAACCTTAGTTAGTGTAGAGACCAGAAATTATACTTTCATTGTGCAAAAAAAGAACCTTGCAAATAGAAAAACTTAAAATGCCAATCCTTGCTACATGTATCCATAGTAGCAAAAGGTTCAACCGATACATGCCTAAAATATACCTAACCATCCATACAGAACCATAAAGTATATTTAATTACGATCCGAGAGAATTTCTCAGCATGCAAATGATGATTTTAATATTGAAACATCCTAATCCCTGTAATTTCTTGATAAGATATAGGTAGAGTAAAGTGGTGGAAGTAGCAGAAGTAACAACATCTACAATGAGAAGGTGATGTGAGCATCCTTTAATTGAGTACACACTCTATCTCTTAATGTGCACTAGCTTGGCCCTTGCCTTGGATAAGAACATGTACCAAGCCATGGTGGGTGCGTATGTCATGTTCTACTTGATCCTTAATGGATGTGTTATACTCCATGTCCTTCTAACAAAAACCCATGATCTTGTTGAGCATGGACACATTTTCTCATGTCACACTTGGACTTGCTGACTTGGTGCCCCTATTGTGTAATTTTCAGGTGTTGTGTGTCTCGTCTCACCACCATCCCTTGCCCACCCTCTTAGTTAAATCCTCTTTTAGGAACTCCATAAAAACACCCCAATCCAAAAAAAAAGAAGGAAAGAGAAGAACACAAAAATAAAGAAAATAGAATGAATGTGGTATTGGGGTGATGCGGCAATCCACATATGATAGAGAGATGGATCGAGGCCTACCTATGGTATGCCCGAAAGACTGTGACTAAAAACTCATGAAGATATGTTTATTATTATTGTGATATAGCAAAGGAAACCAAAATAAGATGGGCCACTCTAAGCCTTGGCCCGTAGCTCGGTTAGTCCTTAGAATCATTAGTACTTCTAAAACCATCGGTGCTGCCACCAATCGATTGATCTAGATGGCACTAATAGAATAATAAGCAACTAACTTATACTTCATGAATTTCTGTTGGATATAGGCTTAAAATTATTTCTAGTTATATATAAGCATGTTACTCACCTAATACCGTCATCTATAACCACTATGGGATATTAGATATAAAGTTTCAAATAACTTAAGGTCTCTTGCGTACCGAAAATAATGAGGCGGTGTCTTTGATACTTTCACCTTTACAGCACCGCTGGCCCCCTTTACTTGCTTCATATTACTCCATTGGACCTATCTTTCCTCTTTTCCTTCCTAAAATTTGTTTTGGCCTAGCTGCGTTATGTGCTTGTCATCTCGCATGAAGTACTATTATATCTAAAACAATGGTGCTTAAATCTAAATCTTTTTACCATAAATGATTCTTGTGAGGGTAGAACCTATCGTCACTCTTAACTCCTCCTATAAAATACTATATATGTAAAACTAAAACAATATACTTAGAAAGAGAAAGATTTTGGTTTTATTGTCAAGAGTAGGGCAGAAGCATTTTTCTTAATCTATAAGAGCTAGTGTCCATAAATATGGTTGTTTGCATCCTTATTTAGTGTAGAGACCAGAAATTATATTTCCATTGTGCAAAAAAAAAGGACCATGCAAATAGAAAAACTTAAAATGCCAATCCTTGCTACATAAAAAGCTCATGAAATACACCTGACCATCCATACAAAGCCATAAAGCGTATTTAATTATGATCCGCAAAAATGTTTTAGGACGCAAATGATGATTTTAATATTGAAAAACGTCCTAATCCCACTAATTTCTTGATAAGATATAGGCAGGGTAATGGTGGAAGCAGCAGAAATGACAACATCTACAATGAGAGGGTGTTGTGAGCATCCTTCCATTTCTCTTAATGTGCTCCAGGTTGGCCCTCGTCTTTGATAAGAACATGTACCAAACCATGTTGGGTGCCTATGTCATCTTCTGCTTGATCCTTAATAGATGTGTTATACTCTATGTCCTTCAAACAAAGACCCACGATCTTGTTTAGCATGGCGAGCTCATATTGACACATTTTCTCATGTCACACTTGGACTTGCCGACTTGGTGCTCCTATTGTGTAACTTTCAGGTGTTGTGTGCCTCGTCTCACCTCCATCGCTTGCCCACCCTCTTAGTCGAATCCTCTTTTATGAACTCCATAAAAACAAAGAAAGGCTATAGCTATGGTATTGCGGTAATGCGGCAATCCACATATGATAGAGAGATGGATCGAGACTTACCTATGGTATACTCGAAAGGCTATAGCTAAAAACTCATGAAGATACGTTTATTATTATTGTGGTATAGCAAAGAAAACCAAACTAAGATGGGTCACTCTAAGCCTTGGCCCATAGCTCGATCTATCCTTAGAATCATTAGTACTTCTAAAACCAACGTGTTGCCACCGATCAATTAATCCAGACAGCGACGGTAATATGCTGACGCGTGTTCACCCTATCGCCTCAGTTCACCCATGCCCCATGTTGTCCTCTTGCCCGCACACATGGTTGGATCACCCATTAGTTGGGTCATGGCCATTGAGGTGGGATCAAAACCAAACTAATAGAATAATAAGCAGCTAAGTTGTACTTCTATATAAATTCCTATTGGATGTAGGCTTAAAATTATTTATATATCATATATCAGCATGTTACTCACCTAATACCGTCATCTATAACCATTGTGGAATGTTAAATATAAAGTTTCAAATAACTTAAGGTCTCTTGTGTACCACTCCATAACTATCCCAAACAACTACAGGAAGATTTGGACCTTTTCTCTCTAGAAACGGTTTTATCCGTAGCATACTGTTGTATATGAATATCATCAATATAATCTAATGATTTGTATCGTATACGCTTAAATATATACTCCCCCCATCTTCAAATACTTGTAGGAAGACTATACTATTTGTCACACCCCAATCTGGCACCGTCGTACAACGACACCACATAGGGCGTGCCGCAGGAAAACAATGTGAACTGCTTTCCCGTGGAACCGTGATACTGATACCAGTCCCAGGACATAGCATTGGTATCCACGGAAATCAAATATGCACCATTGCAAAACTTAAGTACATAAATAGATTTATACCTTAACTTACGTTGCAGCTTCAGAGCAAGATGGAGACAGCAATGAATAGCACAGAGGCAACAGCAGCAACGGAACAAACGAACTAAGTCCCAACACCACAGGCAGCAGATGGGAACCAGGACGAAACCCTACTCTTCACTTTACTGCAGCTCCAGCTCCAGCTCCCGACGAGGAAAACTATATATATAGAGCAAGGGTGAGTACTTCGTACTCAACAAGCCAGGGGAACTTAGGTGGTTGTTGCAGGCTTCAAAAAGAGGCTAGATATTTTGCAATCAGTTTTATTTGAAGTTCTTTTTAACTCAGCTAAGTGTGTGCTTCTCAACAATCACCGCGAGGTGTAGTCTCGCCTAATCGGAGTGAAAGGTGTCAAATTGATTCTCCAGTTTTCACAATCTCAAGAGTTGGCCTCCAGCCGGTTCTTAGAGCCAAAACAAATGTTCGGACTTCCCGAATCCCGCTGTTTACGATAGCCAAGCCATTTTTATCGAACAACCCGCGTCCTCGACAGCACTTCCTTTCCATAGTTCCCAAACCACACACATATTTCATAAACAGGGCAAAATAAAACTACGCTAAGAAATCACCTCACATTCGCCCATGACCGTGGGCACCGCTGTTCAAACAGTTTAGACCTCTGCAGAGGGGGTACACTTTACACACACGACGTGACTTACTCTAGCCACCACCTCGCAATGTACGGGTACAATTGATGACATAGAGGTTTTCGCGACAAGGCATTTCCAGAGCCATCCCAGGTTACCTCATGTCAACTGGAGGGGTCTGTAACCAACAACAGGGTAAGTCCTAGACCATACTGTGCTAGGAACCCAGGAGGCCATCCCTGATGCCCTCCTAGCGATCCACAGTCCATTGACACGCAAGACATCCCTGAGCGACTAGTTACTCAACAAGGGGCTTCCCATTTCACCCATGTGGTTGTACTGTCATATGCTTGGATGAAATTCCAAAGAAATCGGTCCTTACGGCGACCACACATGCATCCCACACTGGATTGGTCTTGTGTCGCGAGTCTCCATTTTTAAAACTCATTTTTCTTTCATAAGGTACCGACCCAGGTGTTGGGTTTTCCAAATGTTTGGTAAAACTCAGATTTTACCCAAGATGTTTCTCAAATTTTAAGTTTGAAAGCACCCATCGGTACTCGCACGGAGTGCGCGAATACCGAGGCACAACAGTGGTGGTTACAAGGGAACAAGATATTACAAATTCAAGGAAAGGATCATATGCAGCAAGGTTGGGTAGCCCACCGATCTGATTCGCAGACGGGGCCGAATAGTTCAGTGCACAATTATCGATACAATTTTGCAAACAAAATAATATAGGTTCACATATAGGCTCGATTGGTCGAAGGTGACTTGCCTTGCTCTAGGTCTTCACGGGTCTTCGAGAATCTTCACGAAATCTGCTTTGAAACGAAAATTCGACGACGGTTACTATACGCAAACAATCAAAATCTAAACAAAGGACAAGATAGGACTCTATTTAGGAATACTAATAGTGCCACTAGATAGATCTCAATTTTAGAAAATTAACGGAGTTGGAACGGAGTCAATCGAAGCTACATATCAAAAGATATGAATTTTTGAAGGATTAAATGAATTTCTGGACCAAAGGAAATCATTTATTGGATTTCTGGAATAAGGAAAAAGAGTTATTGGGTTTTCCAAAGGAGAATATTCTCGGAAATATTCCATGGGGTCACTGACAAGTGGGGCCTGCTTGACAGTGGGGGAGAGAGGGGTATAGGGGCTGTGGCCCGAGGACCTCGGCCTGTTGGCTGGCTGAAATGGGCTTCGGCAGATGGCTCGGCCCAGGTTGTTCAGCTCACGTGGCGAAGCTGGTGAGGAGCAACATGAGTCGGCAAGGCGACACAGCCCACAAGGCTGACGCGTGTGAGGGGCCGAGAAGAGCAGGCCTGGGTGGGGGGTGAGGTTCACGGGCATGAACCCGACGTGGACGGGGAGCTACGGGCCTATAGGTCAGTGGCACGGTCCATGGAGGACTGAGAGCTTGCACAAGAGGGGACAGGGTGGATGACTGGGTTGCTTGCAGGGCCGTGGCACACATGTGTCGCCTACGTGGACTGCCAAGTGCTCTCCCGTGGTTATTATCAGGATCGGACGGCTTACGACGGCGGGACGCCACCGGCGAACGATGGCAAGATTGGGGAAGCAACCAACGCCAGCAGGGAGAGGAGAAGATAGCAAACCGAGTGAACGGTTTGGATTGGGGAGGGATAGGCTGATGGCGGCTAGCGGCGAGTGGTTGTGGACGGCGGAGAGGAAGAGATGGACGGCGCTCGGTGTTCTTGCAGGTGGTGAAGAGGAAAGAGGGGAGGAGGGGATCGGCCACGGCAGTCTGGGGAGGCCCAAGGATTGGCCGGCGGCAAGGGAAATTGGCCCGTAGTGGCACGGTCGATGGCTCGACGAAAGAAATTCCATTGATGGCTCGCGGCTGCGTGCGGCTATGGTGGTTGTCAAGTGGGCGTCGAGAAGGTATAGGCTCAGAGAGCAATTACGGCTCATCGAGCACGGCGCCGACGGCGAGAAAACGAGGGAGGCAGAGACGGAGGAGGAAGGAAGTAGTAGCTTCTCCCAGGCGACGATGCCCCGAGACCAGTGCGGCGCCTGGAACGCGACGGCCGAGGTGGCACGAACCGGCGGCTAGCCGATGTTGCAGTGGCATGGCCGGTGTCTGGCCGAGGAAGAAGGAGACCTGCGCTCCACCGCTTAAGACCCGAAGCAAGAGGGACAGGAAGGGGCTTCAGAGTGGGATTTATAGGCGAGAGGAGATGGGGCGAGCTAGGTCGGTTAGGGGACGGCGCGAATCATGGAGGGGAGAGAGAGCGGAGCAGCGGCGTGGAGATTTCTCAAGCGGCGCGGACCGATTAATGGTGCGGATACGAAGGGCGGTGGGAAGCGGTGGATCAAATGGCAAGTTTCGAATTCCGAGCGCGGGCTCGCGAGGTCGAGGAGGGGACGTTGACGACGCACTTGGTGGGGCGGCTTTTGACTACGGGACCATAGCGAGAGAGAGTGGTGAAAGGAGGAGGAAAAGGGACGGGAAAGGAGCGGCGAGGCCGTCCTACTGTTGTTGCAACATGGCGGTGAGAGAGAAGCGCGGTGGGGCGTCACATGACGTCGGGCGGCGGTCTCGGCATTTGACCAAACACGTAACGAACGTGAACGGAACGGGAACGGGGAGAATTCAAAATATAGCATTTGAATTTAAAATATATATTCGAACTCAAGAAAAGGTAAAGAATCAAAGAAAAGAGTCCCAAGTGGAATTTTTTTTATTTTTCGAATAACTTTTGTATTTGGACTTCAAGGATTATTCGAAGGGATTCAGGAGAGAGGAGAGAATTTGAATTCAAGAATGGAATTTGAATCTCTGATTCGAGAATTGATTTCACAGAAGCTTGTAGGGAGTCAAAGGGGATATTTTAGGGTTTTGATTCAAATCTTCGGAACGGATATTGAAGCGGAAATTTTCGAAAGGAGATAAAGGGATCTGTCGTTAGGGTTTTAGGAGCAAAACCTGAATACGGCGGTTCGAGTTCTAAGATTGATTTAGGAGCGGAGATTTTGAGAGGTTGGGTTTCGAGATTGACAAGGAGACAACTGAGATCCAGGCACGACTTTCGACACGGCACACAAGGAGCGAAATTTTCACAGATAGATTTTATTAAAATAGTCTTTAACCTCGCGCTGAAAGCGGGGCATTACACTATTCATCTCCATACTTTGACCACTCATATTTTTGAAAAACTAGTGATATGTCCATGTATTACAATAGGATCTATAGGAAGACGGTGGTTTTACGGGATTTATTTATGAGAACACACCGGTTTCTTGGGTAGAGTGGTTCGGGTTTTTTGGGTGGGCTGGTTTTGTAGGAGGGTGATTTTTCACGTGGGATAGTACGATAGTTGGAGGAGAATGACAACTCTAATTTTATAGTAGTAGAGACGTATACAAATACTCAAATGTATTCCATATTAATGAAGCGTGTTATATCCTAAATATAATCATGAAGGTTTCATAGATCATGATCTAACCATTTATAATTTATTAATGATCAAAGTTAAAATTATATCGGTCAACCATGAAGTTATTTGAAAATAAAGGGAGTATTGATCGACAAATTCCATGTTTTATACGGCCTCCACCACTGTCTTGGTGTCCTCAACGTATTTTTAAGGGAAATGGAAGGGAAGGCTCTTACCTTCTTTCCATTGATTTTTTAAAGAAAATGCAGAACATAAGAAAAAAAAAGCATGAGCTGAAGCACCTCTCGATTTTTTTTTTGCCTTTTTCAATTTGCCCCCTTTTTTTGAAGTGATTAGTTCCAGAATCGAAATCTGAACGCTAAGTAAAAAGGGGAAATTAATTATTGTACCCTTTGAAATGAGCATTTTGAAAGGCATAGATGTAAATCTGAATATGAATTTTGAAACTCATGATTTCTATATTGTTTTCTTTTTTTTCCTTTCTTTAAATTTGCATTTGGAAAGTGATTAGTTTCAGAATCGAAACTTCAAGAAAAGGGAGAAACGAGGAATTAATTATCTTACCCTTTGAAATGGGCATCTTGGAGGCAGAGATAAAATCTGAATTTTGTGAGGGCCGGGAGATTGGGAAAAAAAAAAGCATGTTGAGAGTGGGATTTGAACCCACGCCCTTTCGGACCAGAACCTTAATCTGGCGCCTTAGACCAACTCGGCCATCTCAACATCCGCAGAGGTTGGTCGACGGAGTAATGTATTGAAAAAACTACGGCCGGGTCAAGTGAAGTGCAGCATATATATGCATAATACTACAGATGCGCTGCATGCACGGCGACACGCGCGAGCATGCATGAGTGACTGATGGACTTCGCAGCATGCATGCTCCCAGCAACCTGGAGTGGCAGCACGCCAGCAGCTGGATCGTTAACAACTATACTCTCGCCTCTCCGGCCGCCTGCCTGGCCATGGCCATTGATCTCCATCGACAGACAGCACAACATGCATGCATATACGTCAACAGTACGGACGCACTCCTCCGGAATTGATTGAAATTAACCGGTCGATCGTGTATACTAGTATACTGTTATCGAGTGGGTATGATAATAATTACTCCCTCCGTTACAAAATATAAGGATTTCTACTATTTAAATTTTGTTTCACAATATAAATATTTTTAATATTATTTATAATACTACTTGTCTCACCGATCACTTCTCATTCAAATTTATTACTTTTTTACTCTCACCAATTTTTCCACCTCCATTCCCTCACTTATCTTTCCATCTCTATTTATTCCATATTTATTGATGGATACTAAATTTTTTTTTCTTAACCTTAATCTCTACTAAACAACCTAAAAATCTATAATGGAGAAAATAATTTATTTAATTTGGTGCTCAGCATTATTAATTAACTGGTGGAGTATACACATGCATGGCGCTAGCTGTACACTACGACTAGTAAGCATCCAGTACAATCAGCTTTAATCAGGCAAAAAGTAACTCTATATAGGCCTCCTAATTAAACACAGCATGCATTCACCGCGGGCTGCATCAACACACCACTAATTAAACACTAGCTATACCACCAATATACTGCTATAATAATAATAAAAAAAGCAAACACAGCTCGCCTAATTAAGATCGATGCATGCATGCATGCACACTCGATCGATCGGCCGCTTGCCTTATACTACTATATGCATATAGTAGTATAGTTGTAGTAGTATATAATTAATTAACGACGACTAACACAGCATATAGACAGACATGACCATGCATGCCTGCCTAAATTAATATTAATACTAGCTTACAGTAATTAAGCTAGGTAGCGTCGTCGTTAATTATATGTATATCGTCGCCGGTGGGCCGGTCGACTTATTTGGCGGTGGCGGCAATGATGTCGGCGGGGCAGATGGAGAGGTCCCAGATGCTGATGCCGCCGCCGGCTTCGTCGAGGACGTCTAGGGCCACCTCCTGGAACCCCTCAAGGCCAAAGTCCTCCGCCTTGGGCAGTCGCGTGACGTACGTCTCGAAGTCGTCGTCCTCCTGCTGCTGCTGCTGCTGCTGAGGCGTGTAGTTGTCGTCCAGCAGCATCAGATGATGGTGATGATGATGATGACGACGACGACCTCCCTGCTGCTCCGCCGTCGACGAGTTGGAGTCGTTGGAGTTGGCGCTGCACGGAGTCCCCGGCTGCAGCTTGGCGCTGCTGGGCATGTGCTGCTGCTGCTGCTGCGGGCACGTAGCGGTCTGCTGGGCAGCGACGAGGAGGTTGAGGCGCGCGCAGTCGCCGTAGAGCGCCCGGGCGGCGGAGTCGTAGGCGCTGGCGGCGTCGAGGGCGGTGTTGAAGGTGCCGAGCCAGAGGCGGGCGCCGCGGTTGGGCTCGCGGATCTCGGCCACCCACTTGCCCCAGGTGCGCTGTCGGACGCCGCGGAAGGGGCACCGCTGGTTCTCCGGCCCGCCCTTGCCCTTCATGCACCCCTTCCGCGACCGCCGCAGCGGGCAGCACTTCCTCGCCGCCGCCTTGCTGCTCGTCTGCTGCTGCTTCCGTCTGCCGCAGCAGCTCTCGCTGCCGTTGTTGCTCAACGACGACTCCATATAGTACAGCTTATCAAAAAGCGCGCTATACCAGTTTGTGAGATAGATCAAGTGATACATTAATTTTTATCTGGCCTCGATCGCTTAGGCTGCTGGTATATATAGGCGTCAGCAGACGGACGGACGGGTAGCTGTTGCAGATGAATGTATGTGGTGCATGCAAGAAGAAGAGAAGATAGATAGAGATCCATAGACAGACTGCTGCTTGCGTTGCGTGTAGGGCGGGTGCGCGTCCTAGGTAATCCTGTGGACGTGGCGACAGCGCGCCAAGTAAGGAGATAGCGCGCGCGACACGAAGGGTGGGCCCTGACACATGGGCGCACCTGTGGGCTCCACGGGTCTCCTCCCTGGGCCACGTGGCGTCCTCCGTCAGTCACGCCCCCGGCCGGGCTTCTCCACCTCGACCCGCGGGCCATCATCGCCTTTGTATCCCAGGGACGTACTGTGCTGTACTAATCTATCTCCAATTCATAACTAGTAGGAAATTGTTTTTTTAAAAAAAACGGAGGGAATAGAGAACTAGGGATGGCAAATCGAAACGAGTTGGACTTTGGACATCATGCGGTGTGCGACACAGACATTGGACCAATTGAGAAAACCAAAAGCAAAAAAAATTGGCATCACCGAATCAGCATTTGAATGTCAGTAGCTGCATGTCTCACGTATGGTACAGGAGTAGCAATTTTTACTGTTACTAATTTATTTATTTTTTTAATTTATAAAACTAATTTTCGATTTGGATCATTTGTAAATCTACCCTCTTGCCGCCGTGGGCCACGGCGGTATTTAAAAACCGCCGTGGCCCAGGGCGGCGAATGGCATCCCCGTCACCCGCGGCTAACGGCGCCGGCCGCCGTTAGCCCGGGGGAGGCCACGTGGATTCGCCGCCCTGGGGGACGGCGGCCCAGGGCGGCGAATCCAATTTTGCATTTGGCCCCCTGGGGGCATTCGTCGCCGTCCCCCAGGGCGGCAAATGCACTGGACCGTCCGCACAGCGATCGGACGGTCCGAATCCACGGCAAATTTTTGTAACGTGCGCTACCTACCTTAAAACAGTCATAACTTTCACATACGGTCTCGGAATCGGACAAATAAGTACTCTACGGACATCTACAGAAAATTTTACATCTGCTTCCCCCCCACTTCGTCGGGTTTGTCCAAAAAATTTTTGCGAAATTCGGCCGGGAAGATTGAATTTTTAAGGTCCGAAGTTTCAGCACGGTTTTTAAAGCACACTCACAATTTTCTATAGGCCACATCTTACATCGGTTTGAGCTGCAACTTCACGAGATTTTGTTATTCTCGTGTTGCTAGTTGAGAAAAAAAAATATAAAAAAAAGAAAAAAAACATTTTGCAGGCGGCCCCCTGGATTCGGACGGTCCGATCCTTGTGCGGACCGTCCGTTCACTATGCTAAAAACCGCCCTGGGGGACGGCGGCGAATGCCCCGGGCTAGCGGTGGCCGGCGCCGTTAGCCCCGGCTAACGGGGGTGCCATTCGCCGCCCTGGGCCACGGCGGTTTTTAAATACCGCCGTGGCCCAGGGCGGCAAGAGGGTAGATTTGCAAATGATCCAAATCGAAAATTAGTTTTATAAATTAAAAAAAAAATAAATTAGTAACAGTAAAAATTCATAGGAGTAGGATAGTTGTCCGGTCCCCAAGTATAGTGTGAGAGAACGGCTGGGCCGATGGGTTAATGGCCTGAAACCTGCTCATGGGCCTTCTATATGGTCTTAGTTTGGATGAATAACTCAATGGTCCGTGTGAATGAGTGTCCTCTTGTCAGAGTTTATAATCTCGTTTTGGAGTTACAATTCCAGACCCAGCAAGACGATGAATTTCGTGAGATCTTGTGAAATCTCAAGAATTTAGACCAATCTCAAATGAAATTGGACACAAACCGAGCGGTCTGGAGGAGCTTTGAAGTTTGGGAGATGAAATTCAATGCATGAATTCCAAACGAAAATGTGAACCCCTGCTTCTGTATTAAACCGGGGACAACATGTATCACCTGATGGGGGCAAAAATAGTTCCCACCCTCCTCTCTTTATTAAGTCTTGATGGAGGAATGGGGCCCTATTTGCATCCCATTCTAATCACCACGCTGGGATGTTGCCAGCTGGCATGCTGCTACACGGCCATCCGATGAGCCTCCTGTGGATTAGATATACAGAGTTGGAGCTTTTATATAAGTATATTCCTTAAGACTCTTTACAATACAATATACTATAATAAGAAGGTAGTATGGATTAAATCGAACCATTTATTTAAATAAGTGTTTTTAGTAAATGACGTATTAATTATAAAAATTACCCATATTGCCACTGAAGGTATTTTAATTTAGAAAAAAAATATTTTTATTCCAATTAGTTTGATTAGACACCAATGCCATCTCCTCTGGTACGAATCTCCATGCGATCGGATAGTAAAAAATATATAATAATCAGTCATAAATAACTAACAAATTACATATATGCTATTTTTTATTTTTTTATAATAGCATTATACTAGTTATATTAGTGATATATACTGTATATACTACAAGTATAAGTTTTAGGATGAATCTGAACCAATAGTATGTTACACTGTAAAGGAACTCTATTTCTTTTTTTAAAAAAAAACTTTGATATATGTTCCGTTTGCATGCAGTCCCAGGCTTGGCACGGTCTTTGAAACGTATGCTATGTTGAAGTCGCATGACCGTGTTGCAGTCCTAGGTATTTGGCATGGTCTTCACGAACGTAGGCTACATTGAAGTCGCATGACCGAAGATTTGAACGGTGGCACATCAACATGTATGACAATGTATGTGACGTGCCACTTCAACGACCAACAACCATAGACTTGACGCGTGTAGTACAGTTGGCATCACGATATGCTACCTATAGCTATACGAACAATATTGTTTGGTACAATCACTTTACTCAAGGATGCAAACATAGTTGATGCAAATTCATTGTCAAAATCTAGTTCACTTGATTACATTTGCGACTATTGTACTGAGAAGCTAAAAGAGAAAATAACTAATGAGAAAAAGGAAAGAAAAAAACCTTGGCCCCGTTTGAGATGGTTGGAATTGATGGAATAATAGATTATTTAATTTTTATGATAGCTATTTAAGGATATAAATAAATTAATTAATTTCTATAAAATTGAAAAGTTGTCTAAAAAAGCATACCAACAAAATGTTATATAGAAAAGTTTTGTATGAAACTCACCGTCCAAGAGTTTGGGAATTGTGAAAATGAAAATCCAAAATAAGAAAAGAATATGACCGAGAGTGTTATCATCTTACACATCGTTTATGCATTTTGCTGTTCATAAATGTGAATTATGGATTTTACATTGAATTACTTGTAGGGTATGCCTAATATGTGCGTTGTCGCACGATGCACAAGTCAAGCTCGCCTCCGCCGTTGACTAGGCTAGTGTAAATCTATTTCCTCGCTCCAGCTGCATGCATGCAGCTTGTTTTAATGATTCATGAAAAAAAAATCGGTATGCCTAGTACATGTGACGCCCATCCTGCTTAGGGGCTTAATCACTTTCTATAAAAAATAATTTGGTTGATAGTTTCAAAAGGGTTGAAAGTTCGAAATTCTCGGTAGAGGTTTTTAAAATTTTCAGTTAAAAGTTTTAAAATTTGAATTAAAAGTTTCAAGATTTGAGTTGAAAGTATACTCTATTTTTTAAATTTGAATTGAAGTTTTGAATTTTAAGTTAAAAGTATCAAAATTTGAGTTGAAAGTTTCAAATTTTAAATTGAAAGTTTACTCAAATTTTAAATTTGAGTGGAAACATTCAGTTGAAAATATCTAGGTTAAAAATTGTACTCAAAATTTAAAAAAGTATAAAAAATAGCTACAAAATTATATAAAAAAATCAAAACCTATAAAAAACATTGAAATAGAAATGCTAAAAAAATCCAATTCACATACTGACCCATGAGATTATCCATTTCGAAATTGGCGACCCCTCTGAGAGCGCTCGCGGCGTGCACGCGCCAATTAGCTCGTCCGTTACCTGTGTACTCTACTACTCTAGATACGCTTTCGGTCAAGAGTTTTTGTGCCAAAAACAAAACTTCATATGCAGAAATTATATTGACTACGCAAACGGTGGTAAGCTGATCAAACCTGGCCAATTTCAATCCAAATCGGTTACGACTCCCATCTCTCTTGTTTCCATGGGATATTACACATCTAGGTGTCCTACCATCCATGAAATCCTCGCATTTATAGATCTTGCATCTTGCTAACCAAGATAGCTAGGAAGATGCATTCAAATTGTTGCAACTTCATTTATTTTTATCCTCGAGGCGGTGTAACTTTATTTAGTAAACTCCAAATCATATTTGGTAAGTACTTGATGTGCTCTTCGAATAAAAAGATTTGGTACACTCATGATTATTGTCAAACATCACGGATATGCGATGGTCCTATATCCTAATCTAGGGGTGCAAGTGGGTTGATCCACAATTTATAGGTCACTAGCATATTACCTGTGGTTGTGACGGAATTTTAATTAAAAAAATTATCATTAACCGATTATTTATATTTTTACCTTTCAGAATAACTTATTTATAAATAGCTCCTCGACACTAAATAGAATGGCACCAAGGAATAAATTATTTACAAATAGGTCCTTGGCACAACTTCTTTGGTGTCGACCCCCTTCACGTCAGCGGCTAGCGTGGCTCTGCTGCCATGGGGGCGAGGGTGATAGCGCTAGTGTATTGGCATTGAGACATTGGACCTCAGCGCCAATTATCCTGACGCCGAGAAAAAGCTTCATTCCGGAATAAATTTTTTGGGGTCTATTTATAAAATAAGTTTTAAAAAGAGCCAAAATGTAAAAAATCGTATTTAAGTGTGCCACCTACAAGTACCAACTTAAACAGGTTTATAGGTCAAATCCTATTTCACGCAGCAACAACTAGTATCTCAAACACTAACACGAGGAGGCAACATCCATAAATCGAGGGGTCTTGGCCTCTTTAAGTTGGAGTACTATCTCCCATGAAAGTAGTTTCACTAGATAAACACATGCCCATCCTTTCAAGCCATGCACACTTCCTTCAAGAATTAACCATGCATGTGCGACTAACACCAACAGAAGACACCCTTGAGCACCGAACATAGCGGCCGTGTTCTTACACAATGCATGCATGATGGGCCGGTTTAGTTTGTTGTCTAAATTGGACTTACTAATATTTAGTAATTTAAAAATGTTTAGTATCTATTTGAATTGGAGTTAAATTTTACCAAGTCTTAAAAAAATAGGCCACTTCAACAGTACTTAGGCTATTTTAGCTTCAATCCAAACACAACTTTAACTTATTAAAATTAGCCATGTCAAAACTTATCAAAATCTAGCATTCGCAAAAATTGGTAATGTTAATTTTAGCAACAAACGAAACCGCCCCATTATCCTACTGCATAGGCATAAGAGCACTCCCAAGACTAAGACATCACATGTCATGTCTATGTCATTTAATGTCATATAGACACTACTATATAAATTCTTTAACCAATACATATTTTCTACACGTACGACCAAACAATTAATTTCTTTATCACATTCTCTCCCTCTTATTTGTTGAATTCATCTAGTTTTGCGCTATAGACACCCGCATTGACCCCAATGCTACTTTGCTTGTTTCTTGATACTAGTTAAATAACTGTGTTTTGCTATGGATAAAAGAAAATATATTATAATATTATCTAAAATAAGTAAAATATATTTTTCATGAAATATCTTACCCGTGTTTTTATAGGGAATATTCACCTTAATTTGATTTTATATATGATATCCATTTATATTTGATTGTTTCTTAATACTAAAAAGTTCAAAGGTAATTTATAAAATTTACAACGGAAGTAGATAGGGTGGCTAATTCATTGCCATCACTGCTATCCTTTTTTTAAAGGAGTATAGATGTGGTTTGTGTGCCTAGGTAGTGTCTCATGGAAGACATGGTTTCTCTCTCTCACACCTTACTAACTAAATTATCACATCAAATTTGATAATTACTATGTATATTAGCATTGGGAGTGTCCTAAACTAAATAACTCACAACTAGTACTCTCTCCATCCTAAAATATAGTTATCTAGAAGTGTTTTGAAAAATTAAGGATTAGAATGAAAGATCTAAAATATTCTTATTAATAGATACTTGAGTGATGAGAACTAAGAATAGTATCGATGGACCGTGGGTTTTGAGGATTGAATTAGAGATAGTATAGAAAGTAATGGAGGTAAAAATCATATTTTACATGTTCTAGCTAATTTATATTTGATAGCTATATTATATTTTAGGAAAGAGAAAAAAACAAACAAGCATCAAGCGTATATGTCTCCAGCAGCAAACAAATAGTAAATAAATACCCACGCTGACTACACAAGATATCCAAATCATGATATATAGATACAACGATACTGCTGCCCTACGAATTCACTCAAGTATAATTAGCAGTAGATAAATAAAGGAGAAATACAATCATAATTAAGTTACGTGATAGAAGGGTACATACCATAGTGAAAAAAACGGACCGGCCAGACGATTCAACCGGTACCAGTGACCTATCCGGCTCAGTTTCTTAGAGAAGACATGGACCAGCATGAACCAGCGAGCCGAACGTTTTTTTCTAAAACCGATGAACCAGCGAACAGTAGACCGACGGTTTTTATGGAGCAGGCCAAAATCTGGCCCAGGAGAGGACCAGACATAAGCTTTAGCTGGCGTTTGATATAGCTTTTTTTATCTCGTTTATAAGTCGTACGTAAAAAAAATTATTTTACGTTTTAGAAAACGTGTTAACAGAAACTAAGTTATAAGTTATAAGCTAGAAATTAATTCAAACAGGCCCATATGGGAATCGAAGGTGGCCAGCACGAAACCTACCTCCCTTTGACCAAGCAGGCAAACTGCTGCTTGAGCTTGGGACCGACTATCTATAATATCAGACCACGGCCGAACCGGCTGGCTCAGTGGTTGGATAGGCGGACCCATGAACCGAGAGCACAGACGGCTCGTGTGTCGGTTCCGACTTTTTTACTGGCTGAAGCTTACGCTGTATGGCTATTCCGAGACAAACTGAGGAGAGAAAGCCCCTGGCGCTAGTTTGATGGGGGTTGATCGAGTGACCATTACATGATGATGATTGATGACCTCTAACGCACTGTCTGAGGAAACTTTTAGCACAAGAGAGTTCCTCCAAACAAATTCTCGCTCAGATTCCAAGCATATATATCAGAAACTAGAAACTGGCCACACACATGTCACATCACATACACGTGAGTATCTTACGTGCAACCCGCAGCAGCATTCAGAGATGCGCCACCATAGAGAGCAGATGTCGAGGAGGGATCCCCATCAGAGTGAACACGCATCAGTTTATCCTAGACTCGGCAGGCCATCTAAGACGTCCTCTAACACCGTAGAGACAAAGGAGACCAGCAATTGAAAGATTAGAGGTGAATAGAAGTGGGATACATGAGAAAGGAGAGAGATGCAGAATATAGAGGGTAGTTGTAATAGATTGATGTTGACGATTGATTGGTTATTTTTTCAATCGGCATTGGCCCCGTATATTTATAGGAGTGATGGTCTTACGTCTACATGGCTTCTCCACGCCCAGTTAAGCTTAAGAAAGTGTTAGGAGTCGGGAACCCCGGCTTTCAAGCAATGAAACTCGAAAATAGCCAAATCGGACTCAAGCTGTGAGTCTGTCGGTCAAACCGTCGGGACAACCCTAGTCAGACCACCATGGGGTCCCGGTCGGACCAGCCCATATAGCCTAGTCAGGCCGTCTGGGGTCTGGTCAGACCGTGAGTTGAATATCGGTCTGACCAACATTTGCGAGAATGCTCTATATGCTCCCAAACTTAGCCTAAATTTAGCCTAATGCCAAATTTGGCTATAAACACATGCTCTCATGTCTTTTTGACAAACTTGTGAGCCGAAAAACACTAAGCACGGGGTCAACTAAGTACGATATCCACCAATACCAGTTATAAACACCACTAAGGCAATATGTTTAGTAGTGATGTGGTTCAGATTTTGTTGTGCTTTGCTTTGGCCTCCACTTTTGTTTCACAACTTTTTTACGTTAATTCTTTTTTTGACCGATTCTTTTGTCTTGACCGGCTATAAGATGAGCGCGGTTGATTATTTAAAATGGATCGCTGGGATAATGCCCATAATGGATAATAATATTGTATACAAGTAGGCATTATCCACATACCATTGAAACTCCATGGCCCATATCAGGGATAAAACCATGAAGAAAAAGGATATTATTGAAGATCCGTCATTGCTCGTCTCCCACCTTGCTTGGTAGGTGATCTTGATCTCCTTGACCGTTTGTTATCTTTTAGAACGTTCAACTTATTATCTTACCCCCGAGCATTGAAGTCTTCAATGTGATCTCCTTGCTATCGGGGTTTTTCTTCTCTTGCAACTCAATGGTGTGTATAGGAAAAGGTTACTCATCTACTTGCATCTCTGTAAATGTCAACCATCCTTCGTTAATGACCGATTGAACTTGTCTCTAGAATACATTATAATCGTTAGTGCATGAGAATAAGAATTGTGCCATTTACAATATGCTCGTTGTTTTTATTCCTCAGATGGTCGTATGACATGGCCTTGCGACAATTTGATTTGTTTGTTTTCTAATAAATAGTCAAAGATTCTATCGCATTTGGCCACATCAAATATGAATTTTACTTTCTTATGTCAATTCTTATGACCAACCAGCTTAAGAGCGGAGCAAATGAAAGGTTTAGACTTAGAAGACCAAGCCCATTAAGCTGTATACACATCAATTGTCTCATCGTCCATAGATTCAATCTCATGATCAACTATATTAACATGGGGACGATCAGACTTAACTTTTTGTGAGATCTTGGCTTCTCTGGCTCGACTTTCTTAAGCCAAAGCCTTTTGAAGTAATTGACTTGAATGTAAGAAACTATTATCATTTAGTTTTTCTTTTAAGTATTCAAAAAAACCAGAGTAAGCCAAATTAGCCAAATCTTTATCAGAAAGAGTCAAACTATAACATCGGTTTCTTGTGTCTCTAAATCTTTTAATATATTTAGAAATAGACTCATTATGCTTTTGTTTAACCAATGTCAAGTGCAATAAATTTAACTCGAGCTCACTAGTAAAGAAGTAATTATGAAACTTTTGTTCTAACTAAGACTAGTCATGAATAGAATTTGATACAAGTGATATAAACCAAGTAAATGCGACACTATATAGAGATAATGAAAAAAGCCTAAGTTTTAATACACTACTAACACTAGCTTCCCCACATTGCACAATAAATTAGCTTATATGCTCTAAAGTAGACCAGCCATCTTCTCTACTAAATTTGACAAAGTCATGCACTCTAAACCCTTTAGGATATGGAACATTGTTGTAGGAATCGCGATAGGGTTTCTGATATGTGCGCCTTTTGATCCTATTATCTATACCGGTGGCATTTTTTAATGCTTCGGCAATCTCATCTTCAAGGTTTTTGAGTTGTGGGGTTGTGGTTGTGTGCCTTTGACTAAAGGATTCGACAATATTCCATATTGATTAGCCGAATTTTGAGATGCTACGATAGGAGGGAAAGGGGCAATAGTGGTATAAGGCATTTAAGCTTGTCCTAGAACATAGCCGTTGGCCATAGGATAACTAGAAACTCGTCGGGGGCGGTCTGACCGGCGGTGCCTCCCCAATTGGACCGGCTGCTATCTCCTGTCTGACCGGCGATGGTGCACCGATTGGACCGGCCACTACCTCCGGTTGGACCAACAGTGTTATACCGGTCTAACCGGCGTACAGTGCCGCAATAGTGAATCTAGGATCTACTGTATTAAAGGGACTACAGGTATTTTTGGTATATTAAAATCTGATTAAATACTATAAATAGGTTCAGTGTTATATAAAATAGATGCACCACCAAACAATCGGCTATTTAGCCGATTCTCTAACTCATTCACACAAGCATCTAAGGTTTTCTCAAAGATAGTACTAAAAGATGTAAACCGATTGTTTAAACTAGTAATAACATGTCACGTCCAGAAATTCACCAGAATTTCCAAAGCTAATTTGTGCAATAAATCCTCGTCCAGGAATCAGCCGAGGTACACAAATTGACAATTTGATAAACATAACCAAAACTAAATAACGATAAATACTTACAACAGAGGCACTTAGTCCTCACACAGAAGAAATCAGCAGCGGAACGGCAACTAGCGTAGCTTCAACTCCAAGCCACAGGCAGCTCAACTAGGGTATAAGCCAAACACCATCTTCTCCTCCTCGCAAAACTTCTCTCTAAAGATTGCAATAATGCAAGACTGAGTACCACCCACCGTACTCAACAAGCCACACTAGGGAATGCAATGTAATGCAACAGGATACCAAAGGAAAGGCATAGTATGGCTTATTTGCGTAAAACAACATTTAAAACATTTACACTTTAAAACCATTAAAAATAATATAGTTTAATTATTAATCAGTATTGAATCAACCACTGAACAGCGCTCCAACGCAGTTCAGGCCCAAACCATAACTTCTCCAACCAGGAGCTATCAAATTCCATCATTTATCACCATTATTAAATAGTGTGGGACTAATCACAGAAAACATTGCTAGGCTCGCCCTTAACCGTGGGCACGGCTATTCGAATAGTTTTACTCTGGCCAGAGATGTACCAATTTACCCACAAGACATAACTCCACAACACATCACTGTGCCCCTCGATACCACCATGGTACCTCAACACATCAATGTGCGCCTAAGTACCACCACGGTACCTTGGAAAGGAATTGTGACAGGATCATTCATGTAACTCGCACAATAGGAGAGCCTCCCGCCGAACCTCCGGTCTTCGGTAGGGGTGATCAATGCCCTCCCCGCAAGACGGTCCGACGCCCGAAGTATGGTCTTATTGTCACTGCCATGTGTGGACTTATACCAGCCACAAACACGCCCTGGAGCCTCCTATTGAACTCGGCACACTTCAAACTCCTGCTAGCCCATACTAGCTTGTGGTTAGCACGAGTGTTGCTTCGCAACAAGTAGTCCGCGAACCAGTCCTTAACTATCATGAGCACCGCTAGCAACATTCTAACCTTGGTGCTCACAACCCACCATTTAGTCAAGTTTTAGTTATCACATTCAATTAATCAACCACGACTCACGGTCGTGAAAAATATAGCCAGTATCCATTAATTAATCAGAATGAATGAATAATTTCCCACATAAATGTCACTATAGTTTCTAGGCATGGCTAAGCAAAATCCTAAACAATCTAGCCAGATAAATAATTAAACACCCAGCTAGTCAATATTATTACCCGGGGTATCAAGGTATAGATAGCAATAACAAAATGGCCATAAATATCAAGGAATATTGGCTATTAAACCCGTAATAATGTCATTCTAAAGCATTTCATGCAATAACTTTAAAATAAAAGTAGCTTTCGCAAACGGGATCAACATGCTCAAGGAGATTGTCGTGTGACTTGCCTTGCAATCGCAAAAGTCTTCAAATGATCTTCCGAACTCTTCCACAGATTCCGCAGTCTTCCAAAACGACAATATACGTAACTACATGCAAAACGATGAAAAATCTTAAGAAACTCCAAATAAACAGTACATAAAAATACATAAACAAATAAATTACGATTTTAGATAAATTTAGGAAGAAGAACGGGTCGAATCGGAGTTCAAACGGAAAAGATACGGCATCCGGAATATTGGATTTAGAGTAAATCCGAAAAGAATTAGAAAAGAATATTCTCGGGAATATTTTCTGGATTTTCGGATTAAAATAATTATTTTGGATAAATGCTGAGATATGGGGTCCATGATAAGTGACCAGGCGTATGGTGGACTTGGTTCATGGATTTAGAAATAGGAGGTGCAGATGGAATGTTGAGGTGGATAACATGTGGCCGAAGAGGATAAGGTGGCAACCGAAGTGACAGCTGAGGTGGCTAGGGCTGACATGGCTTTGACCAATTAAAAGGGTTAGACGGCCAAGGTGGCTCGAATCGACTTTGGATTATCGGACGATTGAGATTTATTGGGGCACTGTGCCTCGGGTCCCCTAGTCATGCACTGGGAGAAACACCGGGGCCTAGAGATCACAAAGGAGAATACTCCTGAGGATGTCCGATGATATGATGATGGTGTCCCGTGGCATACAGAGGCAACAAGAGAGACGGACCGGGGACGGCGTGGCCAAGACGAGCCGGAGGGACATGGCGATGGCGACAGACTTCGGGTTCACCGGCGGCACTAAATCACAGAGACGGCGATGACGGCTCGTCGGCCGGGACGACGGCAGATGGGGAGTAGAGCAGGGATGGGATGAGGTGGCGTAGCGATGGTGGCGCTGCAGGCAACAGCAGGAATGGCGACGGAAGGCGACGACACCGGGTGGCGGAAAAGACAGCCTGAAGGCGGTGCGGCGGACCGGCGACGAAGCAGCGACCCGGGCGACGTGACAGCGGACGGCCAGGAGGGAGCGGGCGACGACCGGCACGACGACAGCGGGGGACGTAGCGGCGCTTGGCGAAAAACGACGAGGAGCAGGAGGCAGAGGCGACGAGGGGAGACGCCGTTGGGGCAACACGGCCGGAGAGGAGGCTTAGATGCCGGCGACAACGAAGCAAAGGTGGGTGCGGCGAGATGGCCTTGCCGCTGGCGCAGCGACCAACCGGCGGCGCACAGCAAGCAGATGAGGACGCGACGGGCGTCGCTGTAAACGGCGGCGACGATGCCGGGCAGGGAGCAGAAGCGGTGCGAGGCAGACGGCGAGGCAGCGGACTCCAAGCGACGGCGGCAGATGGGGGAAGACAGAGGACGGCAGAGGCAGCGACGTCGGCACTGGAGAGAACGGCGCACAGGCGATAGACGACGACGACGACTACCTGGCAACGGCGACGACGAACAGGAGGCAGAGGAGGATGGGCGACGATGCCGATTGGAAAAGAGCGATGGCAGCGATGAACCAAAGAAGGACGGCTTCAATCCGAATGCTCACCGGCGGTGGGGATCGAAGACGACAGCGGCGAAGCAGAGGCGATGGCAGACCGGCGCTGGCAGCGCGGCAAAGCCGACGAAGAGGGAACGGTGACGGCGGCTGGAGGAGGACGGCAGCTCGACGGCGACGCTAGACGGAGACACCAGGGACGACGCGACGACGACAGGCGGCTTCCCGATCCGAGGCGTCGAAGGAGGAAAAGAAGATGGGGCATTGGGGACGACGGGGTGGATGCTCACCGGCGACGGGCGGTAGGCTGGGATGACGACGACCACAGCGACCTTTGTCGGCGGCAAGGCAGAGACAGCCGGCAGGGCGGCGGCCGAGGCAACGCAGGACGCCGGCGCGGCGGCAGGTGTAGACGGCGGCGCGGCACGAGGGCGAGCTGGCGGCGGTAGATGGAGACAGCAGGGCGGCGCGACGGGGTGGCGGCGGCGGCCTGGCGGCGTGGAGAGGAGCAGAGCCGGCTAGGGCACAGGGCTGGCGGCTAAGGCATATATAGGGGCGGCGGCGGGTTTGGCGGTGGCCGTTGCGGGGCGGAGGCGCCGGGGCGGCGCACGGCCGAGATCGGGCGCAGGCCAGCGCGGAGGCCGAGGGGCTCGGGGCCGGGGTGGCAACAGGCCGCGCGGCGGCGCGGGCCGAGGAGGCGGGCCGGTGGCGGCGCGGGCCGAGGAGCAGCGCGAGGGGCGCAGGGGAGGCAGCTCGGCCTCGGGAGGCAGAGGAGAGAAGGAGCAAGGAGAAGGAAGAGGAACAGTGGCCCGGAGAGAAAAAACAAAAAGAAGGGAAAGAAAAAGAAAATAAAAGGGTAAGACTGGAAAGGAAAAATGGGAATCTTTTTTCGGAAAATTCTAATTTCGTAAAAATTGGAATTTGGGGATATTTGTGGAATCTGAGTCACGTTCTAGAATTTAGAAATTTCGAAAATATTCAGGACATTGGAATTATCTGAGTATGAGGATATATATATACACGTATATATATATTGGGAACCGAAGGGTATTTGGACAAATTTAGAAAACAAAAGTATATTTATTAGGGTCCAAGAAACAGAATATTTTGTGGGATTCCGAGAATGGAGAATATTTTTCCGATGGAAATTTGGGGAGTAGAATATCGGGATATTCGAGGAATATTTGGGGAAACAAATATCGAATTATTCATTAGGTTGGGCACTAGAGGAGATTTTCCGGGAAATATTTATATATCCAAAATAGATGAATATCTTGGGGATGCGGGAAAAAAGAATATTTTCCTGGGAACTGGAAAATGGAATATTCCGAATAAAATGTTTCGGGATTAGGGAATTGACGAGGGCATTTTATTGGGACCGGAATTTGGAGAAATCTCACACAATTGGAGATTTGGATTTGTTTCGACGGAAAAGGAGTTTAAGGGAATATCTGAGATTTATCTCAAAGGGAAAATATAGATATTTTGAATACAAAGGATCTCGGATTGGGAGTCCAAAAGAGTTCTAGGGTTTCAAAGATGAATAAATTCGGAAACTCCGAATTTAGGTTTTCGAGGTGACTTTAGGGTTCTGGGAACGACACAAAACCCTAGAGGAAAAGGGAGTCAGAGTTCACGATGAACAGGGAGACTTCAAAGGACTGAATTAGAAACGACCCGAACAGGGGAAAGAAAAGGAATTTATTTATATTTAATTACTTTACTTTAGTGATCTTTATAGCATTAAAATTAATTCTGTAGCTCCGAAAAATCCAAGAAAATTTCAGAGAGTTTATTAAATCACAGGGAATTTACCAGAAGTAAATACCACCACGAAACACGAAGGATTTATTATTATAAATACTCAAACGCTTAAAATACTCCGACAAAACCCTTGGAATATAAAAGCATCCAAGTATTTATTTAAAGATTTAAACTCGGAATTTTTAATATTGGAAATTTCAAAATTTTATTCAAACTCTTTTTTCAAACAAAGATTTTCTAGTGTATTCTTGTATTTCCATTTACCTGCGATAATTTTTAATTAAGACGATTTTCAGGGCGTTACATAACAGCACCATCTACTATTTGAGCAACTTCAGATTCAAGAACAGGGGCATTACTAGAATCGGTTGTTACCTTAGATTTGTAATCGACAGGTAACATAAATTCCTCTTGCTTGATGACGCCTTGTCTTATCTTCCAGTACCATGAAGCCATTTTTTGCCGTAGATCTTTAATTTGAGCCTCGAACGCTTGACAATCAGTTTCCATCAACTCTCCATATTCCACTGCCATGATTTTGTCTTAATCAAGCTTAGTGCAAGAGCCAATGATGGAGAAGTAGAATTTTGGCTATAGCAACCGAAGCCGTTCCAGCGGAGTCGCCAAAAAGTGTGTTAGCACAAAAACGTGTCACACCACACATGCAAGCACCTTGTTTGCAACCTGCAGTGGCACCCAGAGACGCACCGCCACAAGGGGTAGATGCCGCCGAATGAACACCCATGAGGGATTCCATCAGGGTGAACGTGCGCTGATTTGTCCTAGACTCGGTAGGCCAACTAGGACATCTTCTAACGCCGTAGAGACGAGAAATGATGAGCAATTGGGAGATTGTAGGTGAATAGATGTGGGATACAGGAAGAAAAAAAAGAGGGAGATGTAGAATATAGAGGGTAGTGGTAATAGATTGATTTTGATGATTGATTGGTTGTTCTTTCCATCGGTCTTGGCCCCCTATATTTATAGGAGAGGTGGTCTTATGTCTACAGAGCTTCTCCATGTCCAGTTAGGCTTAGGAAAATGTTAGGACTCGGTAAACCCCGACATTCAAGCAAGGAAACTCAAAATAGCCAAATTAGACTCAAACTGGAAGTCTGTCGGTCAGACTGTCGGGACAACCCCAATCAGACCATCATGGGGTCCCCGGTCGGACCGGCCCATATAGCCCGGTCAGATCGTGAGTTCAATGTTGGCCTAATCGGCCTTTGCGAGAAGGCTCTATTTGCTTCCAAACTTAGCCTAAAGGCTTTGTCAGCTCCCAAACTTAGCCTAAATTTTGCCTGATGCCAAATTTAGTTGTCAACAGAATCTCAGATTTCCTAGATTCTCATCGGCTCGCCAATTAGTTAACCACTCTGGGCCATATAGTCCATCCTGTATACCTTTGCTTTTCATCGTGTGACAATGCATAGAGTAGAAAGCAAGCTCTAGGCCCTTCCGCTCAATCTGAAAGATCAACAAAGCCAATGGGTATTATACAAGTGTTCAATTATTCTTGTATAAATGAATATGATCGAGCACCATTAACCAGATTCAGCATATAGGTTGTTTGACCCTTTTTTGAAACTTATTTCGAAAATGGACCGCGTCAAAAACATTTTCCAAAAATGAACCAAAAGCTTAGCACTGGCACCGACGGCGCTGAGGTCCAACACCTCAGTGCTAGCCTCCCTGGCGCTGACCCACCTGCCCCTGTGGCGAGTGGGCGGAGCTGGCATGCCGACATGGCCAGGTCTCAGCGCCAACTAACTTGGCATTGAACCCTCTAGCTCATCACCGGTCACTTTGGTGCTAAGCTAGGGGACTTAAACGCTTGGCTCGGCCCAGCCGCCCCATCCCCTCCTCCTCCTTTCTCTATTTCTTCCTAACCTACACAGCACCGCGACTTTCTCTCCTCCCCTCCTCAAATCTCTTCAAATCCCCGCCAAATCGAAGCTTTTTGGGGGGGATTTTGTGGGGAGAACAACGTGCAAGGTATCCTCCACCAAATCATCTCTTTTTCCCCTTTTTTCATATTTTTGATGAATTTAGCTCAAACCCTAGTTTGCAAATTTGTGCCAAAATCTTGTAATGTAGTTGGTGGATTGTATTAACCTATTGGTATGGGGGATTGAAGCTTGATTAGGGTTTGATTGAAGTTTGACATAGGTTCAATATTGATTTTAGGACAAACATTGGTTGTTTTAGATGGTGATTGTGGGGTGTTTGTTTTTTTTAGTTTGTCAAGTAGAAGAGATGGAATAGATGTAATGGATAATAGCGTATGGCATTTTGTTTTGCCCAATAGTGGGTTTAGTTGGAAATCTTGTTTGGTATAAATACATTACTTTATAGTAATCAAATTTCATTCGTAGTTTTAGTATCATGTCCTAGTTTTTGTATTTTATATTTTATTTCAAATTTATAGTTAAACGTATTAACGGGTTGTTTCTTAAATATTTTTGTCATACACTGTAGATGGATAGAGTGATCTGTGTGCATTATGGTGGTAGTGTGACGGTGGTAGCCATTTTGAGGGGATGACTATTAAGCTGATGGTATTTCTCGCTATGCCTACTTTTGAAAAGCTTGTCATGTATAAAGGAGGTGTTGGAGTGGAGACATGAGTCGTTAGCTCTGCAAGGTAGATACGATATCGGAACCGGGCCTATGTCACATAAGCACATGTTAGATTTGAATAGGGAGATGGAATGGTTAGCATATGATGATGGGGTCACAATTCAAGGCGTTCGAAGTTGTTGCATGAAAAGTACATGAGACGGAATACAAGAAGTGTCGAGACTTTGATCAATCTTTGCGTGTGGTTTCCCCTCTCTTATATCATGAACTGATGAATGTAGCGGTTAAGGATGAAAACGAGATGAAGAGTGTGTCGATAAGGCCGATGGCAAATGAAGCAATGTTCCCGGATAGTCAATCATTGGGGCAAGGGACACCCGCTGAAGGCCGATGGCCAGCCTAATTGGTGCTGACCCCTGGCCACCCATGCCTGTGGGAGGCCCCCTGCTGGCCCTGGTCCTAGGGCGCTGAGGTGGCTAGGGCCAGCGCCAGATGGTTAAGCGCTGACCCCAGGGCTCTGAGCAAATGCAACAAGGCACCTCTAGGAGCGCTAACATCAAACGAAGCAAAATATGTCTGCAATCAAAACATATAGATTTCATAGCAACGCATTTAAACTGCATAACAAATTGTTCAATACATTGTGAATTAAAAAGTCGAGATACATAATCAACAAACAATGGCATGTGCACGTATAGTTCAATGTGAAACGTTCGTATCACTCGTTATTACATGCCTTAAGGAATTTAAATAGGTCCATCCATTAACCATTGTCCTACTGAGTGCAGCAGGGATACTTCCCCTTCCTCGCAGCCTCCGACACAGCTTCCTTCGCACGTTATACCCTCTGCCGCTTCCTCTCCCTCTTGGCCTCACGCTCTTCTTTCTTCTTGTGTTCTTTCTCCTCCCTCCTCTTCTGCTCTTCCTCAATCCTGCATTCAGCCTCGTAGCATCGTTCAAAACGCTCCCTTGCCCACTGCTGATACATGCGAAGATACTGTGCGTCGTCGGGATGGACTTTCATATCTATCCACTCCACAAAGTCATATAGAGAAGGTGGTGGCTTAAGTACCTTCACGTATGAGAACGTATTAGCAAGTATGAAAAAGGATTAAACATCGGTAGAAAATAATTTACCTCCACCGACTTCTTCGACTTTCTTTTGTTCTCTTGAGGCTTTGTCTTTTCTGGAGAGTATGCATAGTTACAGCACATCCAATACCTTTAGCGATATGTGAAATCCACCTCGCTAATCGCGAACTTGCACTCATCGCCACACCAACACATGGAGCGAGGGACGCTTGCCGGAGGTTGTTGACGAGGGATATAACCACTTGCATCCATCCTACCAAACACACTACAAGATAAATGAAAAACACATCAACTATACATAAAAACGTTGATAAATAACCCATTTATAATAATATGTGCCCCTACCAAAATACCTCTCTTATACAATATCTAGATAAATCAAATAGAACTATGTACCAATATTTCATTCGACAATTTCACCATATCCTATTTTCAATTAGGGTGGTCTACCCAATAGTATCACTCCTTACATCCTTGATACAATCAACCCTAACCCCAAATGCAATCAATGACCCAATCAATAATAACAAAATGAAATGGTATGCATGTTACTATCCACACCATAGACATCTATTCCGATAGCTTTGCACAAAAAAACCAATTTGATTCTATTCCTTACCCCAAATTTCTTTCCTTGGGTTTGCCCTAAACTCAACAAAAGCTTTGGAAAAAGAATAAATGAGTAGAGGGATCGGAGGCAATTACCTTGCTACTTCTTCCTCCAAGCAAAATCCGGTCAAAAAGTTTCGATTTGCCCAAGATTTAAGGAGGATTAGAGAGGATAGGAGATAGAACAGGCTGAAACCCTATATTCGAGCAGGAGGAAGAAAGAAAGAAGGAAGGGCTAGGGTCTGGCCAGCTGTAGCCGGGGATAAAGCTCCCAACCTCAGCACCAAAGGGCCTTGGTGCTGAGGTCGGAGGAGTCAACGCTAACCACCATCACGTCGGCTAGCTAGCTCCACCCCTTCGCCACAGTGGAAAGGGGGTTAGCGCCAGAGAGCTCTCTGGCGCTGAGCGCACAGCTCAGCGCCATCGGATCCGATGCTAACCTTTCGGTCTATTTCTGAAATAAGTTTTTGCCACAGCCCATTATCAAAATAAGTTTTAAAAAATGGTCAAATTTTGTAGAACATCGCCGACAAATCTTGGAGCTGGCTTGGAACTTGGAAGGACCTCTCTCTGCGCATGTAGGCTTCATCGTCAGCTTTAACTCTCAACAACAAATCGGTTGCCTGACGCCCTGAAAATGGGGACAAAGCCACACCACATCATACTGCAAGACATGTACGCTAGTACTAGTATCATATCATAAATCTTCGTTGCAGAAAGGAAGTCTTTCATAGCCTGTGAATCAGACATGTTCTACACTTTTATTTGTAGGTGTAATCACTACTCCAATCAGTAATCTCCAGGAGGCCCTTTACCAGGCTGAGCATCTCCCTTCCGTGATCATTCCTAAAGGAATGCCATAATGCCTTTATGATCTGAAAAATAAAATCAATTACTGCTCAACAGAAACTGGCTACAATCAACCGCCATGCATTCCACTCACTATACCTGACTCTATTAATTATCTCTGGGAGAAAACCATTAGAAAGGTAATTGACTGGAATAAAAGGGACATATCATGGACTCATGGTCCATTCAGGTATGGTCCTTTCAGATCTATGAGAATAAATCAAAATTTTCAAACCTGTCCAATTTCTGAAACATTGCCAACATACAGATAAATTCCAGTTATACTTGTTCTAATTATGGACTTAGATGATGCCAGGATAATACAAGGATGCAACACTACCAGCCTGTCAGCACAATTATGTTGCAGTATTGTTCTAGACACTGAAAGGTATTAGGAAAGAGACAATGAGCAGAAGGAACAATACAGCCAGAAACCAGATGGTTCCTTTCCAAAATATGACTATCTACTATAGCAAGAGAAGAGTACTATTCAAATTTAAAATAATGGAAACGTTACTGCCAAGGCATTTGTTTAGACAAAATAGCTACAGAATAGTCCTAGTAAGAGCATAAGCTTGTCATGAATGGCAATTTTTCTTTTGGGGGGGGGGGGGGAATTATGGCAACACAATTATACAATGGATAAAAAATACCTGTCACACAGCAGAGTAATAACATCAACTAGGTCCTTTGTTGGCAGAGAAAAATAGGGAACTTGCTTTAAATTAGGTAGTAAAAAAATATTTTGGAAGAACCAATTATGCACAAGAACAGATATACAGGTAAACTTGCCTCTTCAATATGTCCATCCAAATGCTTTAAGTGAACCTGCAAATAAACGAAGTTATACAGCACTATCACATAGCAAAATTTGGAAAGCAACAGCTGAACAGCATAGTAAGTCCTATGGTTTTTCTTTAATCCTAAACTGCTTGTTGAACTGTTGATTTCCAAGCGATATTTTTAGTCATATCGCATATATGAAACTATGTCTTAATAACAGAAAATGGGCTACTGATTATCTCAAAGTTTCACATTGTACTCTTGCATAAATTCGTTATGCAGAACAGTGCTTGGTTCAGTGCCTGCAGCCTTCAAAAACTTAGCAGGTCATTCACAATGCCATTGTCCATTGAGTTGTTTACTGTAAGTCAAATCTCTAATATATCTTCCGTGCAATGCAGTAATTACAAATTTCAAGACCAACTGATTTAATGATCAGTTATTAGTTACTGGAGTTTCTCCCAAGGCACATAAAGTTTTTCCAAACCAAGATACTTCTCTACACATCTCAAAAGGCTGTATTGGCTTTGGATAATTGTGAAATGCAGCAAAATTTCACCAGTAGAAATAGAACAAGAGTTAGGCAAGGTAAACACCATGCACTTGACAATCCACCCCACAAAAGAGAAGACACTTCACATTTCACACCAGCTGTCTGTCAAAGGAAACTATGAAACTCTCAGGTTTTGATAGAGTTACTCAGGAAGAGAAAAGGTATGGATCAACTACCATGCATCATGGTTTAATGTTCTTATTTATAGCATCTAATAGACTAAACTGGACTTCGCTTCGCTTTTGGAGATTTTGTATTCATTAGGACATGAAGTTAAAAAATGATCTATGCGTTGAATAGTCTAACACTAATTTTGATTCTTTTGAAACCAAACTAAATACTATCGAACATCTATCGGATTACCAAGAAAGGGGATAAGGTAAAAATGCTCTGGATCAAGCAACTTCAAGTTCATGTCCAAGGAGATGAGAGATATCTGCCATCGTGACCCATATGCTTGTATAGGTTGAGAGAGGCAGGGGAACTAGAGACAGTAGCTAGCGACAAAAGCAGAGTAAAGGATGCATAGTGTGCACAAGAGACAGATTTACCTCAACAAGGCAAGATATTGCTGTTATATTAGGTGATAATGTTGGTTTCACACCTTTGTCTGCAATAACTTCATCAGGCATCCTATGAGAGCATGGTTAGAAAGGTTAAACCTTGCTTCTGTTCTAGCAAGCATGATCAGCGTGAATGACAGACGGATAAAATGGCAGCAAGGTTCTTACCTTTTATCCCAGAGACAAGGAGACAAAGTGTTAAATACAAACATGCATCTAAGTAAGAAGTTATAGGCACAAGCCCTATGAAAAATTTCAGAAGTGGCAAGCAACCAATATCTTACCTGGCTAAAACAGAGCAAGCATGTTGTATGGACCACTGCAGAGGAAACAAAACAACAATTTTCTCAAGACCATTAAATGGTTCTTTTGCCAGTAAAAACAATGACGTGCTATTTGATTGTTGTTTGGGTGCCTTTGTACACAAACCACAACACCAACCAAATGTGCCTTTAGCATCTCAACTGCGACCGCTGTCACTATTCCTGTCCATTGGGCTACAGCACGTGTTAATTAGCACAATAATAATACTACCTCCATTATTTATTAGATGATGTTTTGGAGTATTAGTTTTGTTCTCAAATAGTTTAATTTTAAAGTTTTCTAGGTAAAACTTTCCTAAAGTACCCCTATTTAAGCAATGCATTACTCTGTTATTGCTAGCTATTCATAATTGCATATGCATGTTCCAAGAAATACACAGTATGCATACAAACTGCCCCGTGCCCTCGGTTTGTTGGCATTGGAAAGATTGAACATTAATTTCAGTACTTATGGGCAAAATTGTAAACTTTGTAGTAATTGAGAGATGCATTGGTCTCTTGACTTGAGGCCAAAACGTCATCTATTCCCAAAAGGAGGTAGTAGCAATAAACAACGTAGGCTCGTGTCCAAACTAGCTATCCTCATGTAAATTACTCATTGCATGAACTACACCATTTATCCATGCCGTAATCAGGAAAAAACAAATTGTAGGTCAGCTCCAAATCTCCTACTACAGTTGACTATTTGGATAACATTGGGGCATGCCTGAAACTTTTGACCTCGACCTCGAGCTCTAATAAGAAAAGCAGAACAGACCTATATTGTTCTACGGTTATCAGCTATAACCATCAATACCAAAAGAAACCCTAAACCCTTCCTTTTTCTTCTTTCTAATAGGCTGAATCCCAAAAAAATGCCATACCATGGGGAATAGAATACTCTCGTGAACTTTGCGTCTCAAAATAAAATGAGAGAACATGAACATATAACCAATGCAAGCTAAAAAAAATGTGTGTTCCATGTTGTCAACTCATAAATAAGCATACAGATACAAAGTTCATTCAACTAATGGTTTTGTCTAGTTCACTCCAGAGATGTAGTATTGATGTGCCCTTTTTGCTACCTAGCAAAGTTCTTCATGCCAAACCTAGAACAAAGTCATCAAGTGTCCCCTAGTTACCCCCAAAATAAGAGCACTATGGGTACCCAAAAAGAGATACCTGCTCACCTACAAAATATCCAAAAAGACGAGCCGACTGTATGTGGAGCCATCTTCAGCTTCTAAATGTTGCTTCAGCCCGCCCAAAACCAGTCTCTAGTCATTGATCCCTCCTTCCCCCCATGGATCCTAGTCCAAGCCATAGTCGATGCTCAAATCCCGCATTGGTGGGATGGTCTCCATGGCAAACACCATCATGTGAGGGAAAGATTCATCCTCATTGCCACGGACTACATATTGGAGGAAGACATTGGGAGTGCAGCTGTGGCTAATGTAGCAAGCCACGTTCCTCCTATGGGACACGTCGAGTTGGTAGCGCGCCCCTGCAGCGAATGGGGGAAACTGGGGTCCCTTGTCCGGGTACACAGCGGATGCATCTCCCCACTCCCTCCATCTCTCGGGGAACTTGCTTGGGTCGATGACAGAGCTCCCATCCTCCATCGGAGGTGGAGGCGCCTTTCCTAAGTGGCTGTCCAAGGAGAGCACATCGCCGGCGTACTCGCATATGAAGGCTCCAGGCTGTATCAAGTCCAGCGTCCTGACACCCCAGCCTGTCTCCTTGGATCGGAATACCTGCAGCCGGTGCTTCATCCCTCGCTGTGTGACTCGGTTGGGGCAGCTCAGGGGGCACCCACACTGGTCTCCGCACTCGTACACCACAGGGCGTCCCCTGACGAGGGTGCCATCCAAGTTGTACACGGGGGACGCCCCCCTGTTCTTCCTCTCACAGCTGCACCTGGAACCACACGTCTCTGCACAGTGGCAGCCCCTCTGCCGCTTGACCAGCCTGGGGAACTCGGGACGGGCAATGTACTCGAAGAACAGGGGTGTCCTATCGTCGTCGAGCTTGTTGTAGACGGGCACGCGGAACGGCTCCTTGCCCTTGGCGATGTCCAGCGAGATGTACTTGGGCGGGCGGATCTTGGCGTCCAGCGCGTCCTTGAGCTCCCTCGCGGCGTGCCAGGTCTTGCTGCCGAGGTCGTCCTGGCCAGGGAGGCGCACGAGCTTGAACTTGCAGACGTCGCGGCCGGACTTGCCCGGGCCGTAGGTGGAGGTGACGACCCTGTAGAGGCCGTCGTAGACGTAGACCTTGCGGTTGGGGCTGGCGTCGCAGGCGTGGCCGCGGATGACGCGCACCTCGACGCCGTAGTGGCAGCTGTAGTGGAGCGCGAGGTTGCCGCGCTCGAGCGTCTGGTCGGTGCTGTGGTCGACGCGGTTGCGCTGACGGCCGCCGCTGCCGGTGTAGACGAGGACGTCGCCGCTGTCCTCGTCGTCGAGGTACCCTCCGGAGGAGACGATGCTGGTGGCGACGGGGTGGCCCTCGCTGACGATGCTGGCTGGGATATAGCCAATGCCGGCCTGCGGGGCGGTGTGGAGGCCGAGGATGCAGAGCTCGGCGCGGTAGAAGAAGGCGTCACCGACGAGGACGCCGGGGATGGCGCCGACGATGCGGATGTCGCGGTGCATCCAGAGGCCCTTGGAGAGCATCTGGCTGGAGGCGCGCAGGTCGAAGCGGTTGCGGGCGCCCCCGGCGGTGGAGAGATCCTGGCGCTGGTAGATGCCGCGGAGGGCCTCGAAGGTGAGGCGGGCGCGGCGGACGAGGGAGCGGAAGTGGAGGTGGTCGTGGAGACTGAGGTTGGTGATGCGCACCATCTCCTGGGAGGAGCGGGCGCGCTTCTTGGTGTTGGAGTTGGTGGCGGCGGAGGATGGCGGGGCGGAGGGGAGGCGGAGATGGTTGGTGGGTTGGAAATGGTGGTGGGACGGGGGGAGCAGGCATTGGGCGAGGTTGGGGTGGAGGTCGAGCTCCCGGCGGAGGAGATCGCAGAGCTCGGGGGTGAGCACGGGGTAAGGGAGCGGGAGTAGGGGAGCGTCGGGGTCGGGCTTGGGGATGAGGAGGCGAGGAGGAGGAGGAGGAGGCGGCGGCGGCGCGGAGGAGGAGACGCCATTGGTGAGGTGAGGGGGAGGGAGTAGGGGTTTCCTTTTGGCTCGCTTGGTGGTGGTGCAGTGAGTGAGTGGAGTCGCAGTCGCAGTCTCGTCTCGTGTCAGTCAGTGTGTCCGCACTCCGCATGACAGGGAGATGTGTTGTGTCTGTTGTTGCGTTGGTTTGGTTGGCATAATGGACTGGACTGGTGTTGGGCCTTGCAGGCCGAAATAAAGAGGGGCCCGGCCCACAAAGGGATTTTGGTTGATGGGCTTTGCCGAGGAATCTTCGGTGAAGTCCATCTCTCTCGAGGAGGGGATTGCGTTGTTGCTTGCGGTGGTGGAGACAGCCAGAGAGATTTCTTCCAGCCGCAGCCGGAGACGAGAGGGGAGATCCATCCATCCATTCCCGCCGGCCGGCGATTCCTGTCCCCTCCACCACCAATGCCGTCGCGGAGCCTCGCCATCTGCCCCCTTCCCGTGGCCGCCCTTGGCCTCCCCTTCTCTTCTTGCTCCCAGCTCCGCCCCCGCCTCACCCTCGCCGCACGCCGCGCCAGGTCCCTCGCCGCCAGGTCCTCCTCCTCCAACTCCTCTCCGGACTCCTCCTTCGGCTCGCGGATGGAGGACTTTGTCAAGAAGACGCTCGCCGACAACCCCGTCGTCATCTACTCCAAGTCCTGGTGCTCGTAAGACGCAACATCTCCTCCTCCTCCCCCTCCTCCTCATTATCTCACTAAACACCTTGTCTTCTCCGCACCGCACCGCAGCTACTCCATGGAGGTTAAAGCGCTCTTCAAACGGATCGGCGTCCAGCCCCATGTCATCGAGCTCGACCATCTCGGTCCGTCCTCCTATCCACTTCGATACCTCATCTTGCCTTGCAGATATCTATGTTGGGCTTCTTCTTGTCGAAGTCTGAACTTTTTTTTTTCATAATGGAAATCATTCTAGCCTCTACATCGAGATGGTATCCAGCTAACATTAAGCTGCAAGATGTTATAGCAAGCTACTAGTAAACAGAGCTATAAAATGCAGCAAGTTTAGCAAAAGGAAATCAGCTTGTTTTTTCGCTGGGCCAGGCAAAGAAAGCTGGCCAGTTCATTAAGATCTATTGGGAGAAGTACAAAGAATAACAATTATGTTGCTGAAAAAACTGAAAAAAAGACAAAGCCATCGTTCATATTTTAGTTACTGTTTGATGCTGAAAACGATCTGGTGTGGTATTCTGGTTTTCCCAAAATACCTACAAACAAATCAGCTTGCACTAATCCTATTATAAAAGCTCCTTCCATGTGATTCAAAGTCTATGAAGACCACACCCTATTGGTTATGCGTGTTAGAAATCAACAGCCCTCTGCTGTGAACATCATTTTCCAGCTCTCACAAGATAACTCGCTTCTCTGCCGTGTGATATTCTGCTTGCAAATTCGCACACCAGCACTATATATCATATGGATGGTTGTGATAACTCGCTTCTCTGCCGTGTGATATTCTGCTTGCAAATTCGCACACCAGCACTATATATCATATGGATGGTTGTTATGTCTAAAACCAACTTATTGTGTCCACCCATTGGAACAAACATGTATCCACACTCATGCTTTGTGCCTTTCAAAGTTGCATATTTCTTTTCAATCCAATCCTCCACAAGGGGGAAAAAACACTGTAGGCCTTTTACAAGAACGATGGCTTCGCGTACCAATGCGTGCTTTCTCATATTCCTGTAACTAACTGCCCATCCATTTTCAGGCGCGCAGGGACCACAATTGCAAAAGGTGTTAGAGCGGCTGACTGGACAGTCCACTGTTCCTAATGTTTTCATTGGTACTTTTCTTTTGGTATTCGAGTTTTACCAGCTTTTCCACCTCTGTCCATGACTTTATTGGCATGCATCTCTATGTTTTCTTCATATGTACACAATAAACATGCATATGTCCACCCTTTGACTGTTGCAATACATGCCATGCCAAATTCACTTTTGCCTAATTGCTTTCTTTCCATTTCAGGTGGAACGCACATTGGTGGCTGTACAGGTACGTCTTCCTTTGTTCTCTTTATTGAATGATTATTATCCCAACGCCATCACCAATAGTACATATTAATGATATGTAACAGTGCTCCTTTGCTTTTATGGTTATGTTGATTGAGGGACATAATTTGTTTTGTTTCTTGCTGCTGCAATTGGTTCAGTTGCATGTTGTTCTACCATTTAGAATTATGGAAATAGAGAAAGCGGCTAGGTTATGATGAATTAATGCTCTTTGACCAACTCACTAGCTCACTAAGACCATTATGTTACTTGCCGTTCATCTGCATTGGAAGGTAGGTCACTGGGTAAATTATCTTCTTTTTTTTTTGCGAGGAGTAGATTATTCGTCTTTTTTTTAGTAGTTGACATGTGCCATGCATTGTCTTCCATGTTGTGAGGCCCTAGCATTTTTGGTTGCGATCAGAAAATTGTAGAAACCAGGACATGCACATTTCCTTAGCGACCAATGCATTGCACTTTGGAGTTCTGCTGATGCAGGAAATACTCCCTGTTGCTCACGCTGGCGTTCTCCTTGTGTTACAGATACTGTGAAGCTTCATCGCAAAGGGGAACTAGTTACCATGCTGTCAGAACTGGATATCAACATCAACAACTCATGACTACATTGAACATGGCCTGCTATACTGGATATTTGAGGTTTAAATGACTTGAGCAGTCATGTAATGAGACTTGTTAGCCATGTTTACTAATTCAAATCGATGTTGAGTGCACATTTATGTAACCACTTCCCTTGACCAGCTAGGGAATTTTGACTAATGTGTATCCACCAGTGAACTTGGGACAAGAGAACAAAAAGGCGAGCACAAAAACTTCCCTTTTTCTTTTAATGCCTTCTTGTCCAACAGATGTATCTGAAATGATACCTTGTGATGGATGTAAAGTCAAGCAAATTGCTTATGTGCCGAGAACCGAAGATTGTGTGGGTTGTAAGAGATGCAAATCTGCCAGTGTCCGCGTTTATTTAGGACCTGAAACAACCCGCAGCATGGTCATACTAATCGCAACATAGGATTACCTGGTTGTGCGTGGATCCGTGATGGAATGAGCCTGAGAAAAGAGGTGTGCTAGCTAGCACAATATATGAAATGGTGATGCTGGGTTTGTAGGGTGTGCTGGAGCAAACAGGGCTTGATAAGAGGATTGTGGGCAAATACTCCTATGTCTGATTTGATTTCTCATTTCTGATTTAGCTGACCATACGTTCAATCTCCCGGCGAGAAGGAAGGATTTATTCACAGACACCCGTAGCGGTAGCGGCAGCAAGGGAAGGATTGAATGGCCTGAAAAATGCGGTGTGTTCGTTACGTAGGGACAGTACACTGTATGTTGTGGAGTAGTATTCATTCAGGTTCAGATAGTTGTGCGGTTACACTTGCCCAGGTGATGATGTGGGCGTGCAATTGCACACTTGCAGTGCATGCACAAGAACACAATTTTGTTCTCGTGCAGCTAGCTAGCTACTCCTACTTACATGCACGGTAACATTAACATTTGATTTGCGATCTGGAGGCGGAGCGCTCCCTATAAATACCCCCAGCATGGCAGCATGTAAGCAGCAGCTAGCGACGTAGCAAATTAAGCCAAGAGAAAATTGCTAAACCATTTGCTCGCAGCATACGTACATGCTTTCAGAGTATACAAGATCGATGGGGACGGCGCCTGCATCTTCTTCCCAGCTGCGCCTGCGCCGCGACGCTGCCATTGCCGCCCTGGTGCTCGCGGCGGCGGTCGTCTGCGAGGCGAACTCAAAGCCGCCGCGGGCCTTCTTCGTGTTCGGCGACTCGCTGGTGGACAGCGGCAACAACAACTACCTGCTCACGACGGCGCGGGCCGACTCGCCGCCCTACGGCCTCGACTACCCCACCCACCGCGCCACCGGCCGCTTCTCCAATGGCCTCAACGTCCCCGACATCATCAGCGAGTACCTCGGCGCTGAGTCCGTGCTGCCTTACCTCAGCCCCCATCTGGACGGCGCCAAGCTGCTCCACGGCGCCAACTTCGCCTCCGCCGGCGTTGGGATCCTCAACGACACCGGCATCCAGTTTGTAAGCTAATCAAGATAAGCTAAGCCTAGCATTTGTAATTGCATATATGCATGGAGGATTTAGTAACTGCACACAACACAGGCCAACATCATCCGCATTGAGAAGCAGCTGCGCTACTTCAATCAGTACCAGGATCGGCTGCGGCGGCTCATCGGTGGCGAGGCGGCGCGGCGGCTGGTGGAGGGCGCGCTGGTGCTCATCACGCTGGGCGGCAACGACTTCGTGAACAACTACTACCTGGTGCCCTTCTCCGCGAGGTCCCGTGAGTTCGCGCTGCCCGACTACGTGCGCTACATCATCGGCGAGTACAGCAAGGTGCTCAGGCAGCTGTACGACATGGGCGCCCGCCGCGTGCTGGTCAGTGGGTCCGGCCCGCTGGGGTGCGCGCCGGCTGAGCTAGCGACGCGCAGCGGCGGCACCGGCGAGTGCGACGCGGAGCTGCAGCGCGCGGCGGCGCTGTACAACCCGCAGCTGGTGCGGATGACGCGGGAGCTGAACGCGCAGCTGGGCGGCGACGTGTTCGTGGCCGTGAACGCCTACAGGATGCACATGGACTTCATCTCCGACCCGGCGGCGTACGGTTTCGCGACGTCCAAGGTGGCGTGCTGCGGGCAGGGCCCGTACAACGGCGTGGGGCTTTGCACGGCGCTGTCCAGCATCTGCCCCAACCGCAGCCTCTACGTCTTCTGGGACAACTTCCACCCCACCGAGAGGGCCAACCGCATCATCGTCGCCCAGTTCATGGCTGGCTCACCGGACTACATGCACCCCTTCAACCTCTCCACCATCCTCGCCATGGACGCCGCCGCCGCCGTTCCATGAACCTCCTCACTATATATATATGCCACCTATCTACCGAGTACTTGATTAGCTAATATATATGATCCCCCCGAGCAATGCACTGCATATGCATGCAAAGAGGGAGTAGCTAATAATTAATGTCCAATTAATAAATATATATAAGAATGTCATATGTTCGCCTGCCTGCAACATCCCAGGACAAGGCTTGCTCTATGGAGGAGTATAATGAATCAAGACAACATGCTTGTGGTCAAACAAGCACATAGCAATCAACTTTTTATTGCTACAAACATCATCTCTACAGTTACACTTGGGTGTATCACTATGTTGCAATGCCAGGAACCACTCCGGAAAGTAAAAAAAAAAAATGATCCCAAATGAAAAAGGGGTCGAGTGTAATCAATGACACATTGATCATACAAAAACCATCGCACAGCACAAGGTATTCATTCATTCGTACAGGAAGAGAGCTGGGATGCGGCTTTAATAAAATGGCCACATCGGGGGTTTATGCATCAAGTCCATCAACTGATAGGCACCAGTCTGTTTGTGAAGGAAAACGGTTCACAAGGACACCAGCTATCAGCTGTAATCATTTCCCAGAATGAAAGCCTGTATCTCCGACCAGCTAGAAACCGTATAAAGAATTCCTGACCGTGCCTTGAAGATGGATGATTCTTCCTTTGCAATTCGCCTCTGCTTCTCCACCAGCCCAGGGAACAGAGGAACAAATGAAACACCAAACTGTTTGCCCACTCTCCGCAAGGTTGTGCTTGATCCAACAACAATACCAATATCTGCCTCCAACAAGCAAAGCAAATCTCCAACCGAGTCCCCGATATAAACCGATAATAATGGCACTGTACTACCCATGTCACTTTTGATGCTCTTGAACTTTTCAACTTTGTCCAGAGGAGACTCCATTTGTCTGTCAATATGACCAGTTGAAACAGACCCCTCAAAAGCGAACTCATTTGAATGTATGTTCAGCCCGCTTAGACAACCAACTGTGCACAATCATGAGAATAATCAAATAATTATTATCAGTTCATGCATCCAGTTTTAATATACTAATCATTAATACAGTGAATACAATAGTGATCAAATCATAATTATAGCCCAATAACCAAAACAGCAAAAGATATCTAACACATTTCTACCAATAACAATATTGAGATGTTGGTCATGAGCCTATAAGAAGCACAGGCTAGCAAAATATACTTAGTGATGGCTAACATCATCAGAAAAGAGAGAAAACCTGACCAAGGGTTTTTAGCCTCACCTGATGAAAAGGCTGACCTTATAAGTTCTGCACACCAGCAATAGGAAAGAATATGAATATCTAAATTGCGGTTCTCCCTTGTTTTTCCAATCTTCTGAAAGAAATTTTTACATCCATCTTGCAGAATAAGCCGCTCTCCAGCTTTTCGGATGTCATCTAAATTCATTCCCCTCAGGACACCAGAATCAACAACCCTAGAGTTTGCATGTTTCTCAAACTCCGATAGCACCTCCAAACCTTTGTACAGTTGATCATAGTCTAGTAACCTTGCTGGAGTTAAACAAAAAAGAAAGGACCTAAATAATCTGCAGGCCTTTGCAAGCACGATTTATGTATAGTTGGTAAATCACAAACTTTCAACAGAAACAACGGGAGATGATTAACTTACCTTCTTCTGGAGGAAGTAAGCTTGCTATGCATTGTTCATACTCTTCTGTGTATTGATTTGAGAGCATATTCCATGAATTTCTCAAGTCTGCTGATTTTGTACGATCAAGGGAACTATCAGCCCCACCTTGACTAGCCTTTTGGTATGACAAGATCGCAATCTCCGCTAAAACAGCAGATGAATCAACAACAGTGCATGTCAAATCAAAATCACAAAAGATCAAGAGCTTGTCTTTGGGATCACAGTATCTTGAAAGTGGAGCTACAACATGTTGGTCTACTGGCTGAGCAGAAAAGAACTCAACTTCCAGTCTCATAGCTTGCTGGTAGAGCTTTCCAATAATCTCAAGCTCCTCACCAGTTAGCGAGACACTTAGTTTATCAAGCAACTCTTCTATTTGGAGTGCATTATCCTGTTTAAAAGAGGGGGAACAGGGAAATTTTCAATGCATGAACCAGTTGCATTGAAGCAAAGGCCAGTAGGATCGATAATCAAATATATAAAGACACGACCTTCCAATTCCATACCTCAAAATCACTAGACGCGTAAGTCTCAATCCATTTCTTGTATTGGTGATTTTCATCCTGTTTCAGGAAAACTGCAAGTTCTTTGCCCAGATACGCATAAAGCCTCATGCATGGGGTCATGGCCCCAACAGTGTATGCAGCAATTTTTGTTTTCTCAAATGGCGTGACCATTTTATCAGAACCTTTCCCACCATTAACTTTTCCGGTAGCAGTTGCAAGTAAGAAATTAGTGTACTTAGTTGTGGCTGGGCTTGGAGGGATCTCTTTGGTGGGGTCAACTCCCCATTCCTGCAAATTATAGAGTCAAGGTGAATGACATGAGTGGTGAAAACTCTTAGTAAGAGGAAGATGGCTAGTTGGAAGGAAAAGCTACTGGTTAATGCCACAGACAAATTCAGTGCAAGGACTACATACATGCAGATTTCATCACGCAGCATGCAGCAAATTCATGATTCATCTCTAGGAGCCACAAGTCCTCAGTCGAAATAATAATGCACTGGCTAGCACTTTAGTTGTAGATATATGGTTCTGAGGTGCACTCATGGTGAATACTTCTATAATTTTGCATATTCGAGACCCTGGGTATATTAAGTTAATTAAAGCCAGGAACGTAGCAGCAACATGCATATCGCAATGCTAAAATGCATGCCTTAAGTTCTTTATTTATTTTGGAATCATCACAATCAGAAGTACATAGCAATAGGCAACTATATTTCGAATGTGGGTGCCATAAGGTTGATGGTGTACTATGCTATGAACAAGCTAGTCTTAGCAATGTTAGCTTGCTAGAAATCCATGTGTTATATCCTATCCACCTTATTATGCAGTAATCAGAGGTTATATAGGCGAGCGTGGTGCGCAAAGCAAAGCACAGCTTCCACAGGTTGCCAGCAAGTCCATTCCGTTTCAGATTGGAAGGCAAACAAATCCAATGCTACACCACTGAGACAATCCAATCAGGAAATCGGTTTGTGGTGGGATTAAGACCTCAAGGACAGAAGCGTGGAGGTTGAGCTCGCGGAGGATGGCCTTCCTGAGGACGGTGATGGTGGCCTTGTCGTCGTCGTCATCGGCGCACTCCTCGGCCATCTCATAGCTGATCCAAATGAATCAATCAGGAAACGAGAAGGGGGGGTTAGATCCATGGCAATCGGAATCTCGATCTTGGCCTGAGACTGAGAGCCGGTAAGAGAGGATAGGTACGTACGCGCGGGCGAAGGCGTGGAGGAAGTGGGCATCCTGCGCGATGTACTGGCGGAAGGAGTCTAGGCGGAGGGTCCCGGCGGCGAGGGAGAGGAGGAAGGGCGTGTAGGAGGCGAAGGCGGCCTCCCGCGAGGAGGCGGCGATCCAGAAGCGGCGGGCGGCGGAGCCCTCGGTGACGACCGCCGCGGCAGCAGAGGAGGACGTCGACATGCGCCTGGGGCCGGGGTTGTTGGGCTCTGGTCTTCTTCTTGACCAAGGAGGAGAAGAATGGGGGCACGAGGAGGAGGTAGCGGGGATGGGTCGGCAGGGGAGGCGGAGGCAGAGGCGGCGGAGGAGGAGGCGCATAGAAGGGAAGACGAGCGAGGAGCCGCCGCCGGCGATCAAGACGAAGAAGGAAGCCGGCCGCCGGCCTGCCCGCACCGCCACCGCAACCTCTCTGTTTCAGTCGGACTCGGACATCGGTCGGAGTCGGACCCAATCAAAAACAAGGAGAAGAAGGAGGAAGCTTCCTAGCATCCGTGTCCGTGGATCCGCCTCACGCTCAATCCCTTTCTGTTTCTGATTTCCCTATCCAACTGCCATTTGTTCTCCTCTCCTTTTCTCCGCAAGCAAAAAAAAAACTACAGTTAAATGTACTTTTTCAGGATTTTTTTCCTTCTTTTTTCATAGTTTAATATGGGTTAATTTTTTTTAGATTGATTTATACAAAATCTATTTTATACTTATGAACTTCACCAAGCCTATAAGTTACCTTTCCAGTTTAAAACCAAGTATTGCTTATCACCATCTTTTTTTCTTGCATAGTTTAATATGTGTTACATTTTTGTAAAATCAATTTATACGAAGCTCTGTTTTACATTTATGAGCTTTCATGATATCTATTGGCTATAATACATTTTTTATCTCTTGATCTCAACCGAGAGTTTGGAAAGGAACATATCATTATCTTATCTTATATTTATGTTTTTTTTTCTCCACCTCTCTCTCCATCCTCTAGGGGTGACTTGTAAAACGACAGAGATAACATCCTTGGCACATAACATCTCCCCATCCTCCTCTTCCCCTCCCACCATCATTTCATTTTACTCACTTGTCTTTCACTAATTACAGTTGCTCTAAGCTCGGCCATTACAAGTTTCAGGGCAATGACCAATGGAGGCAGGGAGCGATGAAGGCCTAGAGGATGTAGTAAGGATCCCATACCCCTCGACCACCTTCTTGCGCTTATATGCACCTTTCTAGCAAGTTTGGTGGCATACCTTTTCAAGCTCACGTCAGTAGTTAAGGCTACAATTCAAGTTTCGGGAATGGATGGGGGAGAGGGAGAGGTGGAAAGTACAATACATGTAAGAACTGCCATTTTTTAAAATTTTTTCTACATGGACAATTTGAAAGCTTAGAGACAGACAACACTTGTTGAAGCAGTACGCATGCCTTGCATCCATAGTTTGGTCTTTCAATTTTAAAATGGTGCATTTTTGATATTTGAAGACTTGTAAGGGAAAATATTTTAAACCTTAAAATCATATCAGTGCCAAAAGACACTCTAGTTTTGTAGCAATTTGATGAAACACACTATACCCAAAAAAAATGTGTGTGTGTATATAGAGTGTCTTTTGGCAGTGTGTATATGTGTGTGTCTTGGGAGGGGGGGGGGGTTAGCTTGAGAAATAACTTTTTACAATTGACTATTTTGCCCTCAGCTTCACCAGAGACTCATTCTACCCCGAACCGAGTAGGCCAAGTGGTTGAGTCGTCCTCCACGATGGTGATGGCAGCATACTCTGGTGATGTCATCATCAATGACGAGGTCATACCCAGCCATAGGAGTCGTTGGCTTGCTGCACATGTTCTTGTGCCTGAAGTGAGATAGAGCTAGAAGATTGCTATTATTGGTAAAATCACCAAAATTCAGAAATTTATGTCCAAGGAAAAAGCATCGAGCATGTGAGAAACAAATCAATCGGCCAAAGAAAAAATAAAATCGAGCAAGTAGGCATTGATGCTAGAGTAGTTTGCTCTAGTTAAACTTCCATATCGACGATTGGAAACAGATTGAATATCACAATGATTTAAGACCTCTGGACCGAGAGGGTGAAGTAGCCATGGTGCCGTTGTGCCTGTACATTATCGTGCCTTCCACTCCTCCACTACGACAAAAACATAACATAGAGACACTTATTAGAGGCACTTTAAAAAATTGCCTAGAATACTTTTACTCTAGAGACACTTTAGAGACAATTTTGACACACATATTGCCCAATTTATCATGTAGAGGCATATTTTTGGCACTCTAAAATTTGCCTCATATCTAAGGCATTTTCTTGAGACATTTTAAGCTCTGTACACTACCAGAAAATCAAAATTTCGTGACGGTGTTCAATTTTCGTGGCGATTTTTGACGCACCGTCACGAAAATCATAATTTTCGTGGCGGTTTTTGACATCAAAAACCGCCACGAAAATTGTGATTTTCGTGATGGTTTTTGACACACCGTTACGAAAAGTAGTTGTTTTCATGACAGTGCATCAAAAACCGTCACGAAAATGATACATTACCGTCGCCTCTCTACTTGGACAAGAAAGAATTAGACCCACTGGCGATATAACCATTTCAAATATAATTATACCAGCACTAAAACAACAGCTCTCGTTAAAACTCCGAAGTTAAGCGTGCTCATAGGCGCTGGTAGTGGTAGAGACACTTTTTGGGATGTTCATGTTCCCTCCATCCAAAAGTCTCAGGCGTATTTCTTTTGTCACCAAGACCAAGGAGAAATTAACTCATCCCGCATGTAACAAACTTTCACCCACGTCGTTTCGCTTGCCCGCGTATGACGCATGCAACCATCGTCTCACCCGCCGCGTGCGTCCTCGCCCACACGGCATGCGAGGGAGTCAAGCACATACCGGACAGACTCAGATTCTTGCATGGCTTCATCGTTGCCATCGCGGTCGCTCTCGCTCTGGACGAACGCTATTTCATTGCCGGCCTCGCACTCGTTCTCGACGACGGCCGCTTGCTCGCCTTCCGAGACGACATCAGCGACAAAGAAATGGCCGGAGATCGGTGCCCTGTTGACGTCGCGGACAACCCCGTCGTCCATCCTTGCCATTTACGGCCTCGCTGCCGGCGGCGGAGATTTGCAGCTAGATGCGCAGCAATGGAGGCATTAGCTCTGTGCAGCAATGGAGGCATTAGCAATTAGATGCAGAAGCTTAAAAGGAACTGTACGCTTGCATGCGTGCAACGAGTATTAAGATGGCTGCTCGGGTTCCGGTCAACAATTTAATCTAGCACTGCAAAACGAAAAGACAATCTCTTCATTTAAGTCTTGGATGCATGGAGACTACAAATATTACCATCTCATTTGGAAAAACCAGAAAATAAAATATGCTTAAGACTTTTGGATGGAGGGAGTACGTGCTAATTAATTAGATATAAGTAACAAAGGCACATATAAACAAGTAAGAACTGAGATTGAGAAGATAAAAAAAATGATTTTAGTAAGAGGTCTTGAGTTCAAGGATTTTTTAGTAAGAGATCTTGAGTTCAAGGATTGGCAATAGCAAGGACTGTAATTTTCCCTCTCTTTTATCACAATAGTTTGCGATAGTTGTGGTACAATTCAGTGCCCATAGAAAATGCCTCTTCTTTTGTAGAGAAAAATCACTAAAAGGCATTTAGTATTAGAAAAATGTCTCTACAATGCATTTATATTGTAGTTCCCCCCGCCTCCACACTGCATAGCTCCATGTCATGTGCCTCCATTCCTCGTGCAACCGCGTGTCTCAGTTGAGTCCGGTGTGGGCTTGCAGGAGGATGAGATTTGGGGATCAGGGTGAGAAGTGTTGATGTGCGTGGAGGACGTAGTTATCATGGTTATTAAGGTGTCGCTAAGGCATCATGGTGCTGGCCGAAGTGCAGGGCATCCCTCCGCCTTAGAAGCATATCTATGGCGACCCCAAGCTCTCAATAGGAGAGAGATAGAAGGGGAAAGTGGACACAGAGGGGGAGGATGACATGGGATTTGCCTCAAACCCCAACAGCATCCGCTTCGCCTCCAAAGTGTGGCTCTAGATCTAGTCCATCGCACCACCAACATCCTCCCGTAGCGGCACCTGATGCAAAGACCAGATGGCGTTTGTGTGGAGGCACTGTGTGGATGCCCTGTTTTTTTAGGACGGAGATGATGTATAGGAGAGGAACAAAGTAATGGGCTAGGGGCCGATTTGGCCCAATCAAATTAAAACAACTTCTAGATGGAATTAGGGTTTCCCTTCCACTTCTCCAGTCTCCACGACAGCCGCCTCTGGTGTTCGCTCGCAAAGTCACAATGTGTCCATCACGGGTCGCTACTAGCCTCCTCTCGTGGGCATTCGCTGGAGTCGTCATGTTCTTCTTTGCTCTGTGCTGCTCCCTCTCCTTCTCCCGCTGTGCTTTGTTATTCCTCCACCTTCTCATGTTGTGCACTGCTGCTCCTTCCCCCTCTTTCCTTCTCCCCATCTCAATTTATGTCCAATCTCTACTCTAATCTATGATAAACACAATGTCATATGGTGTCGCCACGCCTTACACCATAAGCGTTATGGCATGAGGCGTGGTAGAGCGCCTTGCCTCACCATACCGTCTTAACAATCATGGTAGTTATCACTTATTGCTTGAGGGCACAACCACCATAGACGAAGGACATCTAGCTGTTGTTGTCATTGAAATGTGTTGCCGGCAACTCGCCATCGACTTTGCATCTCGATTCGAGGACGAATAGGTCATGTAATTAATGGGACAGGAATGGGTTTATTGTCTCAAGGGTAAAAGAGTCAATTGTAATAATAAAAAAAGTTATATCTCCAATTGACCTGGACATAATTAAAAAAAACTGGACATAGTGTGTTTTGGCAAAATAAAACAGAACTACAGTATCTTCTAGCAGTGACATAATTTTATAGTGTCATATAGTAAATGCCACAAACTAGAGCGTCATGTAGCAAATTTTGCCAATAAAACAACAAATCGAAGCACAAATTAAAGAAGTATTTGTACTTGTATTTATTTTTCTTCTTCTTTTATTGGTCAAATTTAATCTTGCATGTTTGTATATGGGATAGGCAATTTAATGATATATTTTGTCTCATTTTTTCATAGTTTTTTTAATTATTTGGCCCTTTTGCTAATATTAAGCTAGTTTTAGCAAGTGCGCTTTCAACAATAAGGTCAGTGATTTATCACTAGTCTCTTTGAAAGAGCACATTGGCAGGTGTGTGCATGTATGGTGTCTTCCGTTTAATAGTAATAAAAAAGGGCTTAATTTCAGCCGGCGCGTGTACTGCATGAATAGTTAATGCATGGGAAAAAGGAAACGGAGGTAGGCATGCATCGCATTCCATGACGATATTACAGGTACGTGTGTGTACTGCGTGGTTCAATTCGTATGCATGGATGGATCGACGAGCTAGGGTAGGCTAGGGGCAAGAGGCCGGATTGTGGCCCGGGCCGCCGTAGTAGAAGTGTGCGCCCCACCCTCCTCGGCCGTCGTCGTCGTAGGCCTTGCGGATGTCGTAGCAGCCGGCGTCCTCCGCCATTGTCTGGATGGCGTCGAGGGGCACTGCGGCGAGGCTGTTGTCGGCGTCCACCGTCTCGAGGTTGCGGAAGTATGCGGCCCGGCCGAAGCCCTCGGCGGCGAATTGGCCGGAGCCCATCTGCGTGGCGGTGTGGGCGCCGGGCGGGTGGGTGTTGACGACCTCGCCGCCCCACTCGACCATGGTGGCGTGGTCGGAGAGGTGCGTGAAGAGCTCGGCGGGCCAGTAGCCGACGAGGCCGCCGGCGCCGTCGCCGTAGCTGAGCCACCAGTTGCCGAGCTTGGGGTCCTTCCAGACGAGGAGCGTCATGTCGTACTGCGGGCCGCCCACCGAGGAGACCGGCGAGATGGAGGCGCCGATGGCGATGCGCGAGCTCGTCTGCACGAACCCCGGGCACAGCGCGTTGTAGCACCCCGTCGCCTCGTAAGCGTCGCTCTGCATTTTTTATATATATATTACACGTATATTTCGATTTTACTAGCAAGCAAGCAGCAGCTGGCTCCATTAATAAAGTACTAATTAATTGGAGTAATAAGCTCACTGTCCAATAGGTGAAGAGCCTCGGCCTGCTGTCCCCATACAGCTCAGGGCTGACCTGACTAGAAGGAAACATGCAAAGCTTCAGATTCAGATCTAACAACCGTTCATTCATCAGTGCTCAATATATATCTGCATATACTCTAGTTTTACCACATCGTATGGAACTATCACTGTATGGATGCATTCTTTGGCGTATATAATTTGTACTTGAGCTAGCTATATAGAGTATCAAGCACAATGATGTATATGATGACACACTACCATGCGTGCTTGCTATGAATGATGACTGTAATTATACAGCCGCATGAACTAACTAATGGTGTTAGATCGATATGACCCCGTACTCGTCCGCATTTGCTTTGCAAGGAGACTTTGAAAAGTCAAAAAGCCATCCTATTTTTTGACCTCAAGGAACTAGCAGTGAGCCTGTGAAATAGTACTCCGTAGTTAAAGCTGTAAGGTGCTCTTTTTTTTGGCTTCCGGCTTTTGCCTTCTCACTTTTGGCTTTTTACTCGATTTCTGCTAGCTGTTTTCCAAAACGTAGAAAGATGTGTTTTTTAAAACTTTTTATATAAAAATATCTAAAAAAAATCAAATATATCTATTTTTTAAGTTTTTAATAGTTAATACTTAATTAATCAAATGTTAATAATATTTTTTATTTTTTTTGACTTATAAACCAACGACAAAAGCAGAATCAAACATGTCATAAGAGTCTCTCCTAGCTTGGTAGAGTGAATGATCACTGTTGCTGATGCGCATATATATATTGAATGATCACTGTTGCTGATGCGCATAGAGAGAGAGAGTACTAGTTAGCCCAGGGTTCACCGGAGAAGAGACTATTTACTGGAAGGGAGTAATTACTATGGAAACAGTGACTAAATGATGATAGGGCATTCTTTCTGTTTTAAAATATAGTTATTTTTAGGACTTAAACTTTGTTCTAAAATATAACTATTTATAATTCTTTTAATTCTATTATATCTCTATCGACCATTTTCTTTTAAGTCTTCTTCCATTAATAAAGAATAATATTTATCATATTTTTTAATTCTTTTAAAATAATCTAAAAATGGCTATATTTTAGTACGAGGGGCGGGACATGCATTTATGAGCGCATGTGCTTCCGTTGATTAATTACTACTCGATCTATGAACTGATGCATGTGAATCGAGCAGACAGAGGGTGTTGACCACCACGAATTACTATACCATTAGCAATGCAAATGCAGTGCATAGGAGTGAGCGAGGTGCAGCTTAATTGCATCCGAGAAGGATGAACAGTAAAGTTAATAATATTATTGCTTGCAATAGATGAAGCAGGTAGGGATCAATGATGAAGATGAAGGAGGACCTGCCATCCGGCCTCGATGCTGTTGAGGTCGGAGCCGTTGAAGGAGCCGGAGAGGATCCAGAGCTGGGAGAGGCTGAAGCCATTCGCCTCCTCGATCGCCGGAGCCCACACGCTGATTGTTGCCCGCGCGCCGTACACCTCCGACGCCGTGTACGCGATCGCGTGCTGCACCATGCACCAATCTCTCTCATCGTTAATTCCTTGTACTAGTATTTGATTACCTTGAATAATAATTGATGCATAATACGCCGCCGCATGCACCTCATGGCCGTTGCCGGTGACGACGTCGGGCGCCAGCGGCCTCCTCTGCCTCTTGTTCTTGCGGCCGAAGAGGGCGAGCGAGCGAGCGCGCTGCACGTCGGCGGCGGTGGTCCTGCGGACGGCCACCGTGCCCCTGGGGCAGTGGCCCGCGTGGTGCCACGTCTGCCACGCCCGCCGGCTGCTGCTGGCGGCTAATTGCTGGCGGTAGACGAGCGACGCCGGCATCCGGGACGGCGGCGGCGGCGTCTGAACGGTGTGGTTAGCGAGGAGGGGATGGTCGAGCGCGCGCTGCTTGTGGCGGGGCACGCAGTCGATGATGTCGCCGTCCGCGCTGTGGATGGACCGCACGGCGGTCTTGTTTATCCTGTCCAGATGCCTCTGCACGTGGGCAGCCGCAGCGTCGGCGTCGGCAGGCGCAGTGACGAGGAGGAGGAGCAGGAGGAGAGCAGCAGCGACTGGCACTGCTGGCGACGAGCAGCACCGATGCCGCCACCGCCGCCGCCGCTTCGCCATCGATCCTAGATATATCTGTAAGTACTATATATAGAGAGAGAGAGACAGAGAGTCAGAGAGAGAGAGAGCGCAAATAATTAATTAAATTGTTGCTAGCTCCGATGGGGATGGGGATGAGCAGCTAGCATGCGCATGGAGCCATGGACAGGAGAGAGTGCGAGAGAGAGTTTGTGATTGCTGCTACTGACCTCAGCTCATCCGCTCCGGCCGGCCTCAGCTATTTATTGCGGGAGGGCCGGGCGAAATGCAGAGAGGGAGGAGTACCTGTACCCCCCCACACCCGTTGTGTTCGCCTAATTGAGCTAGTCGCCTTCTCGATCTCCTCTTCTCTTCTCTATACTAACTCCTAACTATATGAATAAATAGTACGTACGTGTTCTTGAGAAATCTAAGCTAAATAAATAAAGAGAGGATCGAAAGGCCGGGGGAGCAGCGCAGGAACGATGGATGAGAGAGATGACGATGATGAAGCGAAGAAAGCAAGGAAGCCAAGCCATGGCCGCCGCAGCCAGCATCTCATTGATTCTCATCACCTACCACACCGGGCACCGCATTTACCTCCTCGTTGCATTGCTAGCTACTCCACTTGTAGTATTCATTCAATTCAGCTCAGACACAAGCAGAGCACTGCGCTGCGCTCCTTGCTACTCCCCCCTATCTAGCTTGGATCAGTAACTACTCCATAGTAGCCAGTAGCCACGCACTGTGGTGTGGTAAGGTGACTTGCAAAAATTCAATCATGTTTTGTGCAGGCAGGCAGGCAGGCCGATCCATGGGCATGGATCCTTTTCAATTTCAGCTACCGTATCGATCGTCTCTCTCTCTCTATCTCTCGTGCCTCTGCTGTGCAGGTGCCCTGCATTGCATCTGCATCCACCTGACGTCTCATTAATCCATCGCTCTCGCTAGCTACCAGATTTTATTACTACTGTTCAATCAGTTTTTACTCCACTTTTCAGAAGCTGACCACACATGTTCATAGCCCAGTCACTCACTCAATACCTATTTTCTAGTTGTAACGGCGACCACGCGAATTTTTGCAGCTTGGGTGACGCCTATTCCATTCTTGGCCTAGACCACTAGTGCCACTAGACCAAATTTAGACTAAATTTAGAGAAAGATCAGGACCTTAACGCAAAAGCCGATCTGACCGTAGGTGTTCAGGTGGTCTAACCATTAAACTCCGAGTCTGACTCTAATTTGGCTCTTTGGGGCGAGGTTTCTCAAGTCTTAATGCATATCTAAGCCTAATAGAACATAGAGTAAGCTTTGTTTACGTAAGACTAATGCACCTATAAATATAAGGGGCTAAGACTGATTGAAACAACACACAATCGGCAAAATCAATCTATTAATTTTATTTTTTTACCCCTTTGCCCTTTACCCTTCTAACCCCATTATTGCTCTCTCATCTCTACGATGTTGGAGGACACTCTAGCTGACCTGCCGAGTCTAGAGCAAGTTAGCATGCACACACCTCGATTGGTCCTTCTCGGGCGTACATTCATGCTATGGATCGGTAGAGTGCAAACTCGCGTTGTCGGCGAAGTGGGACTGGGGGTCCCACGTTCTGCGGGGACGCGTGGATCTCCGGCCACGTCAGCCCCTCCGGGCCCACTTTCTGCAGAAGAGAAGACCGGCTATGGTCAATGTCCCGTTGGGCGCCCGGGGCGCCATCTCCATCGGCCCCGGGCGCCGATGCCGGGGTCCGACAGCCGGGCGCCGATGCCCGGGCCCGACGGCCGGGTGCTGAACGCCCGGGTGCCCGGGTGCCGATCCTTCCGGTGCCCGGGCGCCGGTCCTTCTGATCCTGGGTGCCGACGCCTAGACCCGGGGCCGATTGACCGACTACCGATGCTGACTGCCGACTGCCGATGCCGATGCCGATTCACTGGAAGGACTCCGCGGACCAACTTGCCAACTACTCTGCCACGTGTGGGCGTCTCCCGATGGCCACCCGTGGACCTCCGACCGTGCAGTCAGAAGACTTTTGACTATGGAGGCTTCGTCCACTGTGTAGTCAGAAGCTTTTGACTATGCAGGCCCCTTTTTCCACGACCAGGCGGCAGAGGCATGCGCCGTCACATCTCTCCGCTCCATCCTCTCACGACGACGTGCAGCAGCAGCACCTGCTTTGGCGTGGGCGTTGCAGGCGAACAGGGGCGACGGGACGTTCCTCCAACTCCGACATGGGCACCGCAGGTGGAGGGGCGCACAGGAGAACTCACCGGAAGATATCTCCCTCCGCGTACCGGCACTGTGGACTCCCCTAGTTCTATAAAGGAGGATCCAAGCCGATGAGGAGGGGGGGAGACAGACGGAGGGAGCACCTCTAACTCCCGAGCTCATTCTCTAGCTGTTGTTCATCTTCTCCGGCTCCGGCCGCGACTTAGTTCATCCACCACATATATCAAACCATACACAGGACGTAGGGTATTACGCTCCGGCGGCCCGAACCTGTATAAATCCTCCTGCCTTCTCTGTGTGCTTGCTTCCTTCGGATCCATCCATCGTACCGCTGATACACCCTGACGCCGGCTTCGCCTGAGAACGACTCCCCTGGCCGAATCTCAAAAGGGGGGTCTCCTGACTTCCCGCAGTCGAGGTTTCATCCTCCGACACGCGTGTTGGAACCGAAGAAGCACATGAGAGGTGTTGTCCACTTGTTGGTGCGAACCGCCGCCAACAACCACATAACGGACATGACCTATCGGATTAGATTCATTCTCTAATCAGACACTCCGAAAAAGCTCCCACCCTAATCAGAAAAGTTCGGGCATTTATTAAGTGAAATGTATTATCATGACTGTATATTGTACTAAAAATTCATATTAAATAAAGGATGCTATTTCAAACGTAACAGACTTTTGTACGTTTTTACTTTAATAGGCTTAGAGCATCTCCAGCAGGGACTCCAAACTCAGCCCCCAAACAGGTTTTGGGCGGTGAGACAAAAATTTTAGGTCAAGCAGAGACCCTAATAGGGTCTCTAAAATGAGGAGGCCCCCAAATCCAGCCCCCAAGCCCTCAGTCCTGGGGGCTCTACACCACAGTCTCTATCGATGTTTTTTTGGCGCCTACGACAATTCCTCAAGCCCACCGTGCTCATCGACATCTAGAGGAGGAGGAAGATTGGATTTTTTTTCTCACGTGAAAACCCTACCTGCCTCACCGCGCCACCCTGCCCGCCGACCTCCTGCGCCGCACCGCCCAGCCTCCTGCTCCGCGCCGCGCGCCGGCCTGCTGCCTCCTGCGTCCTGCTGCTATATATATATATGTATAGAGAGAGAGAGAGAGAGGATGCATAGGCTCGATCCCGGGCGGGGCCTGGAAATGTCCCGGGACCGTAGATCGCAACCATCCGACGGCCCAGAGCATGCCGCACGGATGGGGCTGTGCTTCATGAAGCATAGTATTCCATCTCTCTCTCTCTATATATATGCATATATATATGAGTACTACTAGCTGCATATTTCTTTTATATATATTTATGACTAATAGCTGTTGCAGTACTAGCTGTTGCAATATATATAAGTGCACTTCTTTTATATACGTAAATATACTTTTTTAATGGAATAGTGTACATGATTGTGAATATATTTTGTCTCTTTGGATGATAGTTTCATGGTGCTTAGTAATTTGTTTTATTGTATTATCCGTGGGTTATTTCGAGTCTTGAACTTTTGCTTGCAGGATATATCATTTCCATGTTTCTAAATTATAAATAAAAATTTGAGTTATGATGATTAAAATTATTCAATTGTATATAGATAAATTCTATGTGTTATAAATATTTATGTTTTAATTATAGTGTCAAACTAGGCATATACATATAGTCTATGGTGAAAAATAATAGAAAAAGAAATATGGGCTAGGAAATGGGGGCTGTTGCTGGAGTTCGAAGCATTTTTAGGGTCCAAAGAAAATAGAGGCAATCCCATTTAACATTTGGAGCTCTAAAATAGAGGCTATTGCTGGAGATGCTTAACGGAACACTAGTCTAAAACAATTACAACATGCCAATAAATCTAGCCATCTATCTAAGGGCATTTACAATGCACCATCGTGGCAAGTGGCCTTGGCCATCCACGTCGGAACATCTCCAACATGGAGGAGAGAGGGAGGAAAAAGGGTGGCCTCGTAGGTGTCAGAAGTTCCTTGGTGAAGACACGGGTGGCTTAGTTGAGAGAGCCTGGTCCATGGAGAAAGATGGGGTAAAGGAAAGGCACCGGATCTGACGAAAAGCAGATCACCGCCGGCTCGGGCTACGTAGCCGCCGAGGCCACTCTGCCGGGCTGCCTTGGGGTCCTCTGCCGAAGGCGTCGAGCTGCGTTGCCGTCGAGGTGCAGATTCGGACGCCGCCGCCTCGGGGCCCTATGCCGAAGTCGCCAAGTCCAATTGAGCCGCCGCTAAGGCCACCGCCTCGAGCCGTTCCAATGATGACGATGGGGCCTCCGTCGAGGTCGCCGGATCCAGCCTCAGGTCTGCTTCGCCACCGGATCCAGCCTCGGTGCCGCTGCTCCGCCTCAGGACACACCTCGTCGGCGCAAGTTGAGAAAGGAGAAATAGGGGGAGAGGAAAGTATTTGCGGGGGAAAAAGAGTTTGGATTTATTTGTAGTTACTTTTCATCTCAAAAGGTTTCAAGTGCATAATTTTGGATGTAGATATAAATTAAAATGAAACAAGGGTTGATATAAAAACCAAAAATGCAGGGTCCCATTAAAAATAGCATGCATTATGGAGAGAGTGGTTTCATCCTATGCCCCTAGAAGTGGCATTCTTTGTAAAGATTTTTCTATACATCTGTTGACAAATTTTCTCTTAAAAACTTATCAAATGTAATTACAATATAATTGTAGTATAATTATATTTGTCGGCGAAATGGGACTGGGGGTCCCCCAGTCCCCGGGGACACGAGGGTCTTCGGCCGCGACAAATAGTCCGGAGTCCACATTCTGCGCAAGAGAAGGCCGGCTACGGCCGCTCTCCCGCCAAGTACCCGGGGGCCCGAGCACTGGCCGGGCCCGGATGCGCATCCCCCGGTCCCGGGCGCCCCGGACCCGGGTGCCGATTGCCGACTGCTCCCAGGAGCCGATGCCCGGCCCCGAGGCCAACTGCCGACTGCCCGGGTGCCGATCCTCCCAGTCCCGGGTGCCGATCTCCCCGGTTCCGGGACCCATACGCACGGTCCTGAGGCGCATTCTCCAGAAGCGGACCAGCTCTCCAACCACCCGCATTAATGATGAGGCGACGGGGCGTGACGCGCCGGTCACCCGCTCCTGTGCAGTCAGAGACTTTTGACTTCAGTAGCAGCAGCATGCGCCGTCACATCCCGTCACATCCTCACGTCTCGATGACTCAGCCGCCTGCAGCAGACCTACTCCGGCATGGGCACAGCAGGCGGGCGTGAGTGACTGGACGTTCCTCCAACTCCGGCGTGAGCATCGCAGGCGGACGTGGCAACATGAGAACTCACCAGAAAGTCTCTCTCTCTATGTACTGGCACTGTGGACTCCCCTTGACTTATAAAAGGAGGATCCGTGCCCCAGGCTCAGCAGGTTCAGTTCGGGCTTAGACTTCGAAGGCAACGAACACAACTGAGATAGCTTCCAGAGAGATCTTCCCAGGGCCCGAGCTGCCTGGGAAGAACACACTATATCAACTTTCCCCATCCATTCATCCTCCACATAGCATACACACAGGAGTAGGGTATTACGCTTCCGAGCGGCCCGAACCTGTCTACTTCCTCCTGTCTTCTTTGTGTGCCATCATCCACCGATCGATCTTTCTCCTACACCGGACGCCGCGTTCGCCTGAGAACCACTCCCCTAGCCGAATCTCAAAGGGGGGTCTCCGGACTTCCCGCAGTCGAGGTTTCACCCTCCGACAGCTGGCGCGCCAGGTAGGGGGAGTTTCCTTTTCAGGTGGTACGCCGGCGTCTCCAACACCGGCGCGCTTCATGGCAGGAGGCTATCATCTGCGAGATTACGGCGAGGAGTTCAGCGGCTACACCCCGCCGGGCAATGTTAGCCCGGTGGCGAGGCCGCCACGGTGCACCTCTCCGCCTCCCGAGGCCCCCGGTAGAGGCCTTGGAGAGGATGGCAAGTTCTCACGTTCCGCGTTACGGCGGAACAGGAGGAAGCGCCAGAAGGCCAAGGCGGCAGCCGAGAGCTTCGCCTTGGCGGCTACGGGCAACCCCCGGAGCTATGTTGCCCGCGGAGCCGATGGTGGCGGCAAGCGGCAAAAGGCCGCATGTGCGCCGCCGCCGCCGGCAACGGCCCGGAAGTGGTGCCCCCTCCACCAGACGGGCTGGCACGACCTTACGAAGTGCCGCGCCGTCCAGCGCTCAACCGAGCGTGTCGAGCTGGCCTTAGTTCGAGGGTGGTGCGCCTACCACGACACGGACCGGCACGACATCACGGAGTGCCGCGCCGTCCAGCGCTCAGCCGAGCGTGTCGAGCCGGCCATAGCCCGGAAGTGGTGCACCGTCCATGAGACGGACTTGCACGATCTCTCGGAATGCCGCGCCGTCCAAAAGCTGGCCGAGCGCGTCAGGAAGTTCCTGCAGGAGCTGTAGCAGGCCAAGCCCGATCGAGGTGGATCGGATGGACCGATCCCTCGCCGGACGGTCCGAATCCCACTGCCGACCGGGAACAACAATAAAGGGCGCAGCCACTCGGACAACACCGCCCCGGCGAGAGCAGGTCCAGGGAAGTCGCGCCGACTCGTACCATATCTCGGTCCGGGCCCTGGGGCCCGGGCACATATCCAGAACATCCGGGCCGAGGCCAAGGTTCCCGGGACCATGTCCCGGGGTCCGCGGCCCGTGCCCGACTCTGAGAAGCCCGAACCCAGGCCGCCTCGCCAAGGCGAGTGCGGGTCTTGGACGTGGCACCCGAAACAACCAAGCCCGGGCCTCCGGATCCCGGCATATATCAAACCGCATTCTAGTCGGACCCCCCGGGTCCCGGGGCCCCTTGCCCGATAAGGGCGTGGCCCGGGATCCGCTTGTTGGGCCCGGCACCGTGAAGCCCGAACCGGGGCAGCCTCGCCAAGGCGAGTGCGGGCCTAGGAACGTGGCGCCCGGGACAACTTTAATATTCTCCCAACCATATGGGGCGCGGTAACCCGGATAGCACCGCCCTGGCGAGAGCAGGTCCGAGGAGCCCGTCCCGATCCATTCCACATTCTAGCTCGGCCCCCCGGGTCCCGGGGCCCCTCGCCCGATAAGGGCGTGGCCCGGGATCCACTTGTTGGGCCCGGCACCGTGGAGCCCGAACCAGGGCAGCCTCGCCAAGGCGAGTGCGAGCCTAGGAACGTGGCGCCCGGGGACAACATCAACATTTTCATAACCAGATGGGGACGATAACCCGGACAGCTTCGCCCTGGCGAGAGAGTGTCCGGGAAGGTCGTCCCAACACTTTCCATATCCAAGCCCGGGCCTCCGGATCCCGGCATATATCAAACTGTATTCCAGCCGGGGCCCCTGGGGCCCCGGGCCTATATGTACCCCCGGCCGCGAAGTGCTCGCTCCCTTTCGGGGGAGTGGTGCCCGGGCCTATGTATATCACCGGCCGCGAAGTGATCGCTCTTTCTCAGGGAGTTGAGCCCGGCTACCGGCCCCCGTCGGGCCGGGATCGGGAAGCACGTAACAAATGCAGGTGAACTTCGTCGACGAGGTACTCTGCAATAATACACCGCATCGAATCGTCACCAACAACGGTGCGCAGTTTCACGAGCGAGCTCTTCCGCGAATACCGCTCCGACGTTGGCATCAAGCTCTCCTCCGCTTCCCCCGACCACCCTGCGAGCAATGGGCAGGCTGGTCGGGCGAACATGGAGATCATGCGGAGCCTCAAGACAAGGTCTTACAGTGACCTCAAAAAGCATGGCGTCAAGCGGATTGACGAGCTCCCGACGGTACTGGGGGTGAATCATGCCACATCAAGCCGGGCGACCGGGGAAACCCCATTTCTTCCTGGTGTCCGGGGCCGAAGCCGTTCTGCCGTCAGAACTCACCTTCGGCAGTTCCCAGGTACAGCGCTACAACGGCGACATCAACCACAACAACATGCAGCTCGGCGACCTCGACTTCCTCGAGGAACGAAGGTGGCGCGCTTCGCTTCACGTCACTCGTAACCAGCAAGGCCTCAAGCGCTATCTTTGGCGTAAGGTTCGGGCCCGATCACTTCAGGTTGGGGGTTAGAATCTCCGCCGTGTCCTCGCACGGGTCGGAATGAAATGAACCTTTCCCCCTGTGGGAAAGCCCCTTCCTGATGATCGATGATTCCCGACTGGGCTCGGTAAGCCTGGGAGCATCTTCACAAATTCTTCCATAAATACATCCTGTAAGTAGCTGTGCGCCCGGGCCAGCGCCGGATTTTTCCAAAGTCTCAGCGCTGGCCGGGGCCCCCTTGTGTATACGCTTTCATATAATCAGCATTTTTTAATATCTATCCCGGTGTCGTCCCTTTCGTCTTTTTCCGTGTGTTGCGTTCATGGCAGTCTCATCCCCTGGGGGCATACTCGGGCCGCGCCCGTGCGACGGTTGGGGTTCGTGCATTATCATTAGTTCCTTACCGACGAGTAATCGTATCCCGACGTGCTAGGTCCAGGGCGTTGTCGAGCTCGCGGGGACCTGATGGCGCCCTCCGGGAGGCGCCCCGTGTCCCTGCGGCTCCGATGTCCTGCCTGGCTAGCTTCAGGATCGGTTCTTTCCGGAGGTAGGGGGCAAAATGCTTATGCGTAATCTTTCCCTCCGCACAGTCGCGACCGCGAGGACGCCTTCGGGAGGTGATCAACGCCACCGTTCGTAGCACGGAACGGACAAGGGAATGAGCCAAATACTCTCACAATTCATCGTGTGCAGATTACACCAATTCTCGGCAGGTTTAGGCAGGCTTTCCGAACCTCGACGCGGGCCGCGGGGCCCGAAAGACGGGAGGGGCCGAGTCTACAGACTCAACCAATTCCGCAAGACTCGCGCTCGGACACCCGCGGCCCCTTGGTGCCGGGCTCCTAGGGATCTGGGCGCTACGGCAGTTCATGGCGCATCGACCCGATGCTCGGCGTTCCCGAGGACGAGTAACGCTCCCGGCCCCTGGATCGTGCTCGCGGAGCCATACCGCCACTTGCAACGTCTAGATACGTAACCTAACCCGACTTTACGCATTGCTTAATCAGTATTCTTGCCCCGTTGTATGGACAGCCTAGGTTCCCGAGGCGGGCTGCGGTGCCCGACCCGGCCGGCTCCTCCCCGGCCGCCGCCAAGGCGCCGAGTGCTTCGCTGCCTGGCGACCCCGTGCCGGGTCAAGACTGTTCCCGCGGCATCGTGGCGCTCCCTGGGCCAATGGCGCCCAGGGGCACGGAGAGCCACCGGACCTGGAAGACGGATGGGGCGGACCTACGGACTTGGTCGCTCCTCAAGGCTTGCGTCCGGACTGCTCGCGCCCCCGGGGACCGAGCTCCCGGGGCGTTCAACCGTCGCGTTCAACGCCCCTGGGGACCGAGCTCCCGGGGCAGGCGTCTGCACCAGGGCCCGGACAGGGGCCTCAGGCGCAACGGCTGTTCGCAGCTGCTGGATCTCGCTGTCGGATGACGCCCGGTATTCGGCGTTCCCGGAGACGAGGCCCCGAACACCAGCAACCTCCGAACAACACAATAAACCAAGGTACGAAAATATAAACATGATCATATACATATGCAAATATCTCTCTCATTGTACAAGACAGGCAAACCGGAGCGCAGGCACGAGCGAGGCCCAGAGATGTCGCCGCACGGGGGGAGGTCACCGGTGTACTTCATACCGGACCCCGGGCGGCGTCGGAAGGGGAGCGCTCGGGGGCATGGAGGGCCCCCGGGCCCCGAAGGCGGCCGCGGATGGTGCCAGAAGGAAACCGGCGTCTTCCCCGGACTCTTCGTCGGCCATCGGCTCCACCAGATGCTCGCACCCAGAGACGCCGTCACACGGGGAGAGGTCGCTAGCCTTCTTCGGACCGGACCCCGGGCAGCGTCATAAGGGGACCGGCGTCTTCCTAGGACTCTTCGTCAGGCATCAGCTCCACAAGGTGCTCGCCGCGGTCGAGGAACCCTGCCCCCGGGGCAGCGGTCTCGGCCATGGCCTCCCGCGCCTCCTCGCGAACCACTGCGACTTCCTCGCGCGCGGCGAACTCGCACCCCCGAGACGCGAGCCCGGCCTCTTGGGCCCGGACGCTTTCCTCTCGAGAGAGTGTTTCCTTCTCCCGCGCCTCCATCTCGGACCAGGCGCGAGAGGCCTCGTCGGCGGTAGAATTCGGTGGCAGCCTCCGATCGGACGACGCACCTCTCTGCTGCCGCGATCCCCGGCCAGCGGGTCGCCACGAAGAACTCGGTGGCGACTGTGCGGACAGTGGGCTGCCGCATCGCGATCGCTACCGCCGGCTCTTCCTCAACACTTTATCCCATTTTTCCGTCCCGGGCCCCCGGGTCCCGGGCACATATCTTCCATATATCTTCCATATTCCCAGCCCGGGCCCCCGGGACCCGGGCACAGATCGCCCATATTTGTTCCCGACCACATGTCCGGACTGCGCAATAAGTCATCAAACTACACCAGTCCATGGTGAACCAGGTGCACCCCGCGTCCCCTCTTTCCTTCAAGACGTGGCCCTGTTCCTGCCCGAGGCTGATCCCGGCTGAGCAACAGGGCCAGGGGCCACTGTCGGCGAAATGGGACTGGGGGTCCCCCAGTCCCCGGGGACGCGAGGGTCTTCGGCCGCGACAAATACTCCGGAGTCCACATTCTGCGCAAGAGAAGGCCGGCTACGGCCCGCTCTCCCGCCAAGTACCCGGGGGCCCGAGCACTGGCTGGGCCCGGATGCGCATTCCCCGGTCCCGGGCGCCGGTCGCCCTGGACCCGGGTGCCGATTGCCGACTGCTCCCGGGAGCAGATGCCCGGCCCCGAGGCCGACTGCCGATTGCCCGGGTGCCGATCCTCCCGATCCCGGGTGCCGATCTCCCCGGTCCGGGACCCATACGCACGGTCCCGAGGCGCGTTCTCCAGAAGCGGACCAGCTCTCCAACCACCCGCATTAATGATGAGGCGACGGGGCGTGACGCGCCGGTCACCCGCTCCTGTGCAGTCAGAGACTTTTGACTTCAGTAGCAGCAGCATGCGCCGTCACATCCCGTCACATCCTCACGTCTCGATGACTCGGCCGCCTGCAGCAGACCTACTCCGGCATGGGCACAGCAGGCGGGCGTGAGTGACTGGACGTTCCTCCAACTCCGGCGTGAGCATCGCAGGCGGACGTGGCAACAGGAGAACCACCAGAAAGTCTCTCTCTCTGTGTACTGGCACTGTGGACTCTCCTTGACTTATAAAAGGAGGATCCGTGCCCCAGGCTCAGCAGGTTCAGTTCGGGCTTAGACTTCGAAGGCAACGAACACAACTGAGATAGCTTCCAGAGAGATCTTCCCAGGGCCCGAGCTGCCTGGGAAGAACACACTGTATCAACTTTCCCCATCCATTCATCCTCCACATAGCATACACACAGGAGTAGGGTATTACGCTTCCGAGCGGCCCGAACCTGTCTACTTCCTCCTGTATTCTTTGTGTGCCATCATCCACAGATCGATCTTTCTCCTACACCGGACGCCGCGTTCGCCTGAGAACCACTCCCCTGGCCGAATCTCAAAGGGGGGTCTCCGGACTTCCCGCAGTCGAGGTTTCACCCTCCGACAATATTGTAAATTGCATATAACTATAATATAACTTATATGTAACTTTAACATAATTTTGGACCATTAGATTTACTCCGAAATTCATACAAGTAGGAAAGAAAAAAAAATCACAGCATATACATGGGTGAGGGGATTATATCCCTCAACCTCTGCTACTCTAAGAGCATCTCCAAGAGAGACCTAAAAATTAATCCCCGAAAATTTTAGATTGGGACCATCTTAAAAAATTGAGTTCAAAAAGCTTTACCAACTCCAAAGAAGACCCAAAAGTTGAATCACAAAAATTAGTTTGTTGGCCATGTAGTATAGATAGGCTTAGCGTTTGCTTGTGATCGTTTTCTTTTAACAATACCGTGCCCCCGTGCAAATACCAATTAAGAGGATACTCGTTGACGCTGTTGCTCCTTGGCTCCAGAGAACATATCGCCGGTCATAGTGCCCTCGGCGGAATACTTTGCCGCCAACCTGTGGAGAAACGGAAGGCCCTATTAGTCCCCTAGCCAAACGTGTCATCAATCGCGATCGGTGGAGAGGTAGACCGATGATGGCTTACGGCGGTGTGCGGATCAAGAGACTACGACAAGCAACCTAAAAAAAGGTACGGGCGAAAAGCATCCAGAGGAAGAAAAGGTATGGGCAGAGAATTCCTGGCGCGCAAGCGGTGAAATTTTCCCGTAGGACCAGTGATTGGGAACGCCAATAGATTCCTCAGATCTGACTCACTTTTGGGCTAGGATTGGGTATAGGGAATTTTTGTTGATAAATTTGGGTATCTGTTGGAGACTTGTTTTTAAAATTAAATCCCAAAATTTATTTTTTGAGAACCTCTTTGAGCCTCCCTTGAAGATGCTCTAACACAGTGTTTTTGAAAGTTACATACAATTTATATTGTAGTTATATGCACGTTACAATATAATACACTACAATTATATTGTAATTACATTTGACAAATTTTTAGGAAAAATTTTGTTGACAAATATATAGATAGTCCAAAAAAAGGCCTAAGTTGGATTTGAATGGAAGGTCCAGATGGAGCTAAGAACGCAGAGGACCCGAATCCATGGCAAGGGAGGCCAATCCATGAATTTTTCATTTATATATTTAATTTTTTAAATCTACAAAATTATACTTTTGTTTTTGAAAATCACAGGAATATACTCTTCTCGCTCTCTGGAAGGACGATTTTTGTGACGTGGCAGCACTATATTCCTTAGGTACATGAAAATTTACATGTAGATCCTTCTTGTATTTTTATAATTTGTAAATAGGTCATACAATATCCTATGAAGTCAAATTTTACATCAAAATCATAGAGCTCGATGAGATCTATAACTTTGTAGTTGATAACTTTTTCATTTGCAATTGTTTAGGGCTCCAAATATTCATTACAAATATAACATTTATTTTTACAAAATCTTAGATCTAATTTTCAAATGATCTCCGATGGAGACAAACTTTACATCAAATTTGTAGCTCTCGACGAGATCTATAACTTTTTAATTGATCACATTTTTATTTAAAATCATTTAAAGTGTCAAATAAGCAATATAATTTTTCGTAGTATTTAAAACCGTCCTTCCAAAAATATTTGTATTTATATTTAGGTCCTTTCTGTCGGTTTTAAATATTAGAAAAAAGTTTTATTTATTTGATACTCTAAATAATTTTAAATGAAAAAGTGATCAACTAGTAGATCTCGTCGAGAGTTATAACTTTAATATAAAGTTTGTCTCTATCGGAGGTCTTTCAAACATAAATCTAAGATTTTGTAATAAATATTTTGAGCCTTAAACGATTGTAAATAAAAAAGTTATCAACTATAAAGTTATAGATCTCGTCGAACTCTACGATTTTGATATAAAGTTTAACTTCATCAAACTTGTATGACCTGTTTATAAATTATAAAATTACAAGAAGAGTCTAAATGTAATTTTGTTTACCCGAGAAAAGTAGGGCTGCCATATCACAAAAATCGTCCTATGGGAGGGTGAGGCAAGAGGAATATATTTGTGTGATTTTCAAAAATAAAAGTATAATTGTGTAAATTTTAAAAAATAAATAAATAAATTTCGCCCATCCATCGCCTTATCCGCATGGTGAGGGTGAGACGGTGAGTGGGCTGTGATTGTGAATCCATGGCCCTTCCTCCTGCGCCCTTAGCTGCATCTGCATTCCTCGCGTGGGTGACAACTAAGGTGAAGGACGATGACGATGATCCGCTTCGGCCCAAGTCCAGGTCAAACCCCACCACCAAGACGACCTCCTCGCCACCGCCGCCCACCGCCCATGGTGATGGCCTCCTCCACCGCCGCTTCCTCCTCCAACGGGGGACCCAAACCTCCCGTCGTGGTACGCCTCGATCTCACTCCCTCGATTCGCTCCCACCCGGTTGGCCTCTCTCATCTGCATGTATCACAGCTTGGCTGCGGCGCCGTCTCCGCGGACTACCTCGCCACCGTCGCCTCCTTCCCCAACCCCGACGACAAGATCCGAAGCCTCACGCTCAAGGTCCAGGGAGGCGGCAACACTGGCAATGCCTTGACCGCCGCCGCTCGCTTGGGTCTTCGCCCCAGGATCATTTCCAAGGTCTCCCGCCCACTCAGTTACTTGCTTCTTCAATTCAATTACTACTCATTACTTGCTCTTTCTTACAACGCTACTAATGGTATTCAATTACTTACTCATTACTTGCTCTTTCTTACAACGCTACTACTGGACTACCAGGTATCCAATGACCCACAAGGAAGAAACATTCTCAAGGAGCTACAAGATGATGGGGTTGACACCTCTTATATCCTGGTACAAATTACTTCTGTTACCTTGCCCACAACCTGCCCGTATCCTATCCATCCTACTATGCCTTTTTTATTTTTTCCTTTTTTCTAATTATTATGGACGCCACATCAATTTTCAGGTAGCAGAGGGGAATTCACCTTTCACCTATATAATTGTTGACAACCAGACGTGAGAGACTCTTTTTCTTCTTTTCATCTATCTACCTACATGTTCGAATATATCCTGATCCAAAAAATAAAAATTCATAAACTTTAAATTTGAAAAGTTCTATATAATCCTACATGATATCTCTACTATTATAAAAATTCGTAATGTTTCTGTCAAGACTTTCGTCTGTCTCCAGCACTTCCTACTTGGTATCGTATCTCCCATGTAATCTTACTGCTTCGTCTGTAGTCTATCGTCTGCGAAGTGAGAGAGTTCGATTCACATCCTGTAGGCTGGTCCACAGGGCTTCGATGCAACAGCAGCCTAGCAGGTGTTCACCATAGGCGGCAGCGTCGCTCGGCCCAGCATGCAGCGGCAGCCAGCCTGCTTGGAGTCAGAGCGAGGGTGCATGGTAGCAGCAGCGACGTGTCGCGTATTGGTGTCTCAGGAGCATCAGTCCGGTTCGGACTCAGCGATGGCATCGGCTTGGTGACCAGCGCTGCTTTTGGAAGATTGTAAATAAATTAGGAATTTGAGTCACAATGGAAATAGGAGTTCTACTCCTACTTTATACGGGGATTTTTAGAAATAAATAGATAAGAGGTAAGGCCTTGGATAAGGGGTGAAACTAGAAAATCCTTATGAATAGGGCTGAGCTAATGGGAGCCTAAATATTTTCACAAATTACATAGCATTTTCATAAGGTATTAGTGGGGATTATGAAGCTAGGCATAGGGCTCAAACCCTAACAGCCCTATGCCTGTCTCCGCCCCTGCTTGGATGTATCACCTTTGAAAGAGAGAGAAGTTAGGATTTATCCTTGAGAGGAATGAGTGCTTTGCATGCACTTTGTAAACACATCTTGATGTAATAAAATTGATCCAATTTCAAGAGTTTGTTAAGCTGTGTTTCTTTATTCGTAGACGGTCGGACAACGGCAGGAGGGCGGTTAGATTGTGATCGACAGAATTAGTCCATCAAGTTTTGGGGTTTTTTTTGATTCCACAAAAAGATTTGGTTCTTTGTTTTCTCCTACCATTCACCCCCATTTGGTAGGCTTAGTCTTGTGTTCCAATCCTACGTCTTGGCGAGCGTCGCGAGCCTAGCCCTTTTATTAAAAAAAAAGGCCTAGCTCACCGAGGCTTTGCTAGGCTAGTCCATCAAGACAAATCACCATTCAGATCATAGCTGTTTTTGCCAGGACCCCTAATAAGCGAAGATGCATGCGAACGCAATCCATGTGGCGTGCCCGGCCCACGTGCAAGTGCCCGCCTCTATGCGCATGAACTTTGAGCCTAGCATGGCCTGCCCAGTGCACAATTAAAAGAGTAGCGAAAATATAGTTTAAAACATTTATTTAAAAGAGTATATATAAACTTTATACAATTAAAAGTCCAACTTCCTACGTGGAAACTATTTACATAGAAATATTATATATAGAAATTACCAATGTATAAACTTTATGCACATGAATTTGAAACAAAATTCAAAAATATAAAAATTTTATATGGTTAGAAAGCACATTTTTTTGGTATGGAAACTAGCTACTAAGCTACATGGAAAGTTTCTATAGATAACATTCTACATATGACTTACCGTTGTAGAAACTTTCTATATATAAAACTAAAATAAATTGAAAAAAGCAAGTAAAAAATAATAGGAAATCAACCCCCCCACATGGGCCACGAGGCCCATGTGGCCTCACTCGGCTCATCACGTGAATCACTGTTCCCAGGCCATCACTCGGCTTAGCACGCGAGCGTGGGATCGGAATCGGATTCTGACCGATTCACGCGAAAGGTTTTTGCCAATTAATGTTTTTGGTTTTTGCGTATATTGCCTAAGATGTATTGCCTATTCATTATGACAATTCAATCCGGAACAGTTGTAAGACTAGGGCCCATTCTTGCAACGGGCATGGGGATTTTATTGACATGCTACACTTTGACAATATATTCATGTCAAAATCTAAAGTACTTAGGAAAAAAACAACTACATACTTTATTATAATTTTTTTTTCCCGTAGCAACGCATGGGAATTTTTCTAGTTATATATAACTCACAACCAAGCATAACATTCTTAAGAGAAGCAACATATGGAAATCTTTCTTCTAAACAGATGGCTTGACTTATTTGAAGTGAAGCACACCCCTTTGATCACGTGCTTAATTATTTCATTTCACAAATCCCCTGGTCATACAAAACTGGCACTCTAATTCTTAAAATATTCGGCCCATTGTTATCACTATCATATAATCATTTTCCCTTTTTCTTTCAGGAAAACTCGTACTTGTATTCACACTCCTGGTTATCCTCCTATGGTGCCCGAGGAGCTCACACAGGCAAACTTGTTTGCCGCTTTAGACGATGTTGACATTGTATATTTTGATGTAAGACTGCATGAAACTGCTTTAGTTGTTGCTGAAGAGGTAATATTTCCTGGCACAAAATTTTATCTTCTTATAGAGGATCTAGCACATATAAATACTGACTCTGTTATTTATTTATCTGTTTGGGTACGGGCACTCGCATTTCCCATTTGCATTAAGTGGAAACCATCAGAGTTCTTAGAACATGAATGGTTACTTACTAAAAGTTTACTCAGGTTCTATACAAATTAATGGACAACTAGATACCATAGAGACGAATTTTTTCCTATCTAGAATTCCGCTCTTTCTACACTTATGGTTACGAATAGCTATATAAATTTGGGACCAGTGTTGTGGAAAACAGAATACAGATGTCGGACGGAGATGGTACCATCACACGATTAATCGGAATACGAACGATTAATCTGAATTTGGTGGAAATTTGACATTCACAAATAAATGTACTTATTTTATAATATTATGCCCTTCTTTGGAGATTTAAATACATACAATTATATAAATCGAATAGTTTCATACTTTTTTTTCAACTAAACAATCATAGCTTGATATTATATAAAAATATAGCTTCCGACACTCATGGTTGTATCAAATAGTGAATTTGGATCATATTAGATAAATAAAACATTAAAAATATGTAACAAAACGTTAAAAGACACTAAACAAGATCTAAAAGACAATTTGTTATTTGAATCATCATCATCAAGCGCAATATAGGGATGATTAAACGGAAAACGGTCTATTAACGACTAAAAACAGAGTTTTGGCGTTCACGAACGATAATTGTAGACTGCATCACGTTAACGGAACGGTTTTTCCACCATATCCGTCTGTACAGCTGTTTTCCACAACACTGGTTTGGGACTATCAGTATGAATAGGAAAGCTATCATTTGTCCACTTTGTCGATATATAATGTCTGAGGTGTCAATGCCATACATAAGTCTTTTTTATATACACCGATAGCATTTTTTTTTTTGGTCAAGGACACGCTAGTAGTGAGATTGAGCTTTGTTTCTGGAACAATCCAGTGCAGGCAAGCCAAAGAAAACTTCCTATTTTGATTGATGCTGAAAGAAAGAGGGATGGACTGGATGAGCTTCTCAATTTTGCATCTTATGTTGTATGCTCTGCAAAATTTCCTCAGGTAACTAATTCTATTGGAAAAAGGTTTAACTGCTAAGCCCTATCTGTCTTCAGCAAGAAACTTTCGCTTTAATGTGGATTATTTTTCTCTAGAAAAGTTAACCTAAGCTAATTTTCTCGTTTTAAAACTGGGAAATGTGTATGTTTGGCATTGCCGAGTCAAGAAGTTGCATCTTCACTTTATTTCCCTATGATTCTGGCCTTAGTTCTTTTGGAACGTGAAGGGGCACTTACCTCTGCTTTGATCCAGTTTACCTATGTGCTATGAGCTATGTCAATACCATGGTTCCAATGAATGGTGATGGCATGTAAAATTTTGTGCTCAGAGTCTGTGAGTTTGGTATTACGGGAAGCTGTGTCTTGGTATTTGCTATTGGATAGTTATTTCCTAGCACTATTGGATGAGGAGAATTGAAAACAAAATTCCAATCATACTGCATAACAATATTCCTTATCTATTTGGACACCACACAAATTTGTTTAGCATCTCAGATTGCTAGTATTTCTTAATTACTTTCTTTCAATGTGAATAATGCAGGCCTGGACAGGAGCCTCATCAACACCGGTTGCTTTGGTGTCCATGCTTTTAAGATTACCTAATATCAAGTTTATTATTGTAACCCTTGGAGAAAAGGGATGCTTGATGCTTGAAAGAAGCATAACAGGTGAGTTTATTATACTGCTGCATGCCAATTTTAGCAAAGCTTTATAGACAAAGACATGGACTGTCATGTGGGGAAATCACTATACCAACAGACCCCAGCAACATGGTGCACTGGTCTCAGCATCTGCAGAACCAGAAGATTAGACATAAGAGGTTTGCTTATTTACCGAGTACTTAACGATAATACCAGAGATTAGACATTAGAAATGATCTTTAGGAAGTTATTTAAGGAGACTTGGCATCTTCTGAATTATCAAGCAAGAGGTTATTTTAATATTTCCCTTTATCTCCTGTCCTCCTTCCATTCTCTAGCTGCACTGTCACAACAGTGTTTGGCCGATGAAGCCCAGGGCCTAACTGAGTACCAAGCACAACTATCCATGTGCTCCCTTGGGGGACATGATATAGACACCTAAGATATCCATTTTACCTGAAAAAATATTTTATGGTTCTCTTCTTTTGTTTTACAGAAACTATAATATGTAGCTCAACTTGCAGATGCTTCTGAGGCAGAGGAAATAGATGTAGAGAGTCTTCTGGAATCACTAGAGCAGAAAGTTGTTTTGAGTAGCATGCCAAAATGCATTGCCTCCAAGGTATGGCATCTCTAAGATGTGCTTTCTTCTTGAACTTGAATCTGCATTATTTGGTCTGTACCTTTGCTATCTTGGGACTTAAATATCCATAGTTACACAACAGGAGATACAGTTATCTAATGTAAATGCCCCCTCCTCTTTTCCTCTTATTTTTTTTGGTGTGCGTTGGGGGGTGGGTTATAGTCTTAACTAATTGTTGGGGATGTATCTGCTATCTTTTGAAAGTTAGTGACAATGGAAAAAGTTAGTGACAATGTTTCCAATTTTTTCTATTTGCATTTGCGTTTTTCTCAATTTGATATGTTCCCTTATTTATTTGTTTCTGCTTCTTTTGTTGTTTTAGTCAAATTTGAGAATAAGTGCAGATGGAGTGGGATCCATCAGTGGCAGGCTACTTTTAGGCACTGCTGAAATTATACCCTCTGAAGAGCTCGTAGATACAACTGGTGCAGGTGATGCATTCATCGGAGCAGTTCTCTATGGTCAGTATATAGTTTCCAACCTTTTCATTTGCTACTTTACTGTAGCTTTGTTAGTGAATCAAGTAAATATTGTTCTATGAAGTCAGTTGTGGTAAACTGAGCAGTATTATGTTTCACTTGTCATTGAAAAGTTGCCTACTGAAGTTGTTGACAATCTGATCGCATAACATTCTATAGCACCAAAACACATGCAGTCTCAGTACACACGACTTATATTGAGCACATCCTGTGGTGGCTTTTGGGGTGGATAGGATAACCCCCCGTGAAAATCACATTGCAATTTGAACTGTAAATGTTGCTTTTCTTTTATGGATTATATGACTGCTATAATAGCTTTTGACCTATCATTATGTGAGGATGAGCTAATTGTTGTCCGTTATCTGGTTTAGGTTTATGCTCTGGCATGCCACCTGAGAAGATGCTGCCTTTTGCAGCACAAGTGGTAAGAGATCTATAGTATTGCACTTGAGTACTGCAGTTACTTGTGGCAACACATCCGCTAAGCACACAACCACTTGTACCACACACCACAGCAACATCATCTAGCTGCTCTACGACAGAGGAGGCTCACCTACACACAATGTTAAAACACTTGGCCCTGGAGTGGCTACTAAATGATTATGTTCTTTTTTTTCTTTATAAGTAAAATAGAGGGAGGGGAAAATTGCAGCTAGTAATTGCACTGGGTATTGAAATTGCCATAGGTGGGATGCCTTCCTTGAAACTGATGAGGAGAAGTGGTAAACTTGGTAATGATATGTGTTTGCAGGCTGCTTGCGGGTGCAGGGCTTTAGGGGCTCGGTCTGGTCTTCCCCATCGCTCAGACCCCCGACTCGCTGGTTACTGACTCGGGAGCATATCAATCTGTTGTATTTGATTGTGCCTTTGAAAGAAGAGATTAAGCATTCCTATCCGGACTTCTGGAGTAATAAGAAAGTCGCCTGCGGTTGAAATCGGTCTTGTAGTTGTAAACGGTGATTGTTGTTACTACTTACTATTGATGTGCCCTGTGGCTTAATCAGACATACTCCTGCTTAGGGCTGTATATTTATTATTGCTTAATAAGAGAGGTTAGTGTGTTGTTGTTGCAAGGCCCATGTATGAGTGATTGGTTGGTTGTGATTTTGTACATGTCTGAATCTGCTCAGTTAAACACCTCCATGTCAAAAACATTAGAGTAAATTTCACAAAACCCTAGGTTTTGGGGCATTTCTAATGCAAAATTCCATATATTGCGATTTGTTTTTGAGAAACACTAGATTTTGGGGCAAAATGTTTCATGAAACCCTAAATTATGTAAATACTCATATCCCATAGTTATACATGATATTTTTAGTGTATATTAAAGCTCAAAATACACATTCCTCCTGTATACTTCATCTTTCTCCTCCCTTATCCTGCAGGATTGCAAAAATACAACACAATCCTCACCAATAATAGACACATTAAATGGCTATATATATATATATACACACACATACATACAATAGACATACTACTAATCATCAACCCTTGTTAAAAATATGAATAATATGTATATATACTCCAAAATATGTCATACTATTTTTAATTACTATGCATAACTTTATAAGGCTTTGTTGTTGTTATTGTATGCATAACTTTATAAGCCAAACCAACCATATAAGCTTATACACGGGTTTCATGAAATACTTTATACTAAAACCTAGGGTTAGTTGAAACAAATCGTAATACATGTAGTTTTGCGTTACGGACGTCCTAAAATCTATGATTTTGTAAAATTTACTTAAAACATTACCCGATCACATATGGTCATTGATTGTGTACCATGATGGCTAGTGCAAAGTGAAATTACTGACATTTTTTTAACCTAATGCAAAGTGTAGCTAATCTATATTTATTTCAACCGTAAGCAATCAAGGCAACCGAGGACCGATATAGTATTTCTGTATGTAGCCTTCTCCAACTCCATCCAAGCATCCTCAAATTCCATTTTTCTCCAACCGAGGCCCCACACCCACATACATAAGCGAAGCGGAGGCGGACGCGAAGCAAAGCAGAGAGAGACAGAGAGTCCAGATGTGGAAAGAAAAAAAAATAGAAAGAGAAAGAAAAGGAAAGCAAAGTAATCCAGTCCATCCGCCTCCGCAGGCTGCTGCTCGTGATCGTCTCTTCAGTCTTAGATCTTGCCCGCGGACGGAGGCAGCAGCAGATCTAGGGTTTTCCGCTCCACTCCACCGCATCCCATCCCTTCCCTTCCCTTCTCTTCCCCATGGCTTCCGCGGCGGCGGCGGCGACTCAGGTGAGTGCTCGCTCTCCCCCCTCTCTTCTTCTCTTCCCCGGCCACGGTGGGGTGCCGCGCCCAAACCTAACTCATCTTCTGCTCCCTGTCCAGGTCGGCACCTACTTCCTGCGCAACTACTACAACCTTCTGCAGCAGAGCCCCGATGTCGTCCACCAGTTCTACAACGACGCCAGCACCATGGTTCGCGTCGACGACCTCGCCGGAACCAACACCACTGCCAGCACCATGATGGTTAGTTAGTTCGCATCTACTCCTGCTCTCCTTCTCTCTTACCGCTATCTCCGCAATCATGATTCATGTATTTGTTTAGTCGACCCCGGCCTCCTCCTCCCTTGCCGCTATCTCCGCAATCTCTTATCATGATTTATGCCCCGGCCTGCACATCATCACTTCAATCTAGTAGTAGTTTCTCCACGAGTCAGCTACTAGTATACATTGCAATGGGTGGGATCCCCCCTTAGCTTTATCAAGCGAGCTACTAGTACTTTCATTGATAGTACTATCTTATCTTATCGGCGGCTTTATTTGCAACTATAGCATCTTCAAATTTGTTGCATTATGCACGTCACTTTTATTTGCCTGCCTTACTGAGTTGACTTGACTTTACCTGCTTACCCTAAACAAAGTCTAATTTTGTCTATCCCGCCTTGTTCAAATGTGTGCTAATTGTGCAGGACATACACTCCCTCATCATGTCCTTGAATTTCACCCAAATCGAGATAAAAACAGCCAACTTTCTCAACTCATGGGGTGACGGTGTGCTAGTTATGGTATCTGGTCTGGTACAGACCAAGGAGTACAGCCACCAAAGGAAATTCATCCAGATGTTTTTCCTTGCGCCCCAGGAGAAGGGTTACTTTGTTCTCAATGATTATTTTCATTTTGTTGACCAAGAGCAAATGCAGCCTGCACCTGTGATTGCCCAGGAGAACTTTGAGACCAACATGGCATCCAACACGGGCGTCAAAGCTGGTATATATCTTTTAAGCTTCATAATTTGCTTCAATTTACTTTTGAACTGTTTAGCCTTATTTCTTATTTTCCTTTTTTTTTGTGAGGCATATTTCTTATTTCTATGCGTATGTTCCAAACTATGTCATCTTCTAGCATGCTGTTTGTGTTTGCTGTCTATGAGCACGGACAAAAAATGTTTTGTATAGGTAATGAGTTGATTACTGGTTGTTTCAAATTGGAATGTTGCCATGGCAAAAAAAGTCAATACCTTTCCATGTATGAATAGTACAGTTGTTGATGGTCTAGTTTCGCCACTGCTCCATAGTTCTAACAATGATTTTAACTATATATTTTCTACCTCTAGTTCCGGAGTACATTCACGAAGAGGAAAATCAAAGTGCTGTCCCAATAACATCTGAAGAAAGCGATGCTGTTGAGAATTATACTTATTCTGAGCCACCACAGCAAGTAGTTTCTCAGTCGGACAATTGGGCAGATGAGCCTCTTCCTGAAGAACCAATTTCTTCCTTTACAAATGGAATGGCGATGGCTCCAGAGGAGCCAGTGCAACCTCCGCCTGTGCCGCCGCCTCATGCAGAGGAACCTGTTGGTGAACCAGTAAAGAAGACCTATGCCTCCATTGTATGTTGCACCTTCACTTGCTTGATCATGCATTTTTTGCGATATCATCCCATGAATATTTAAAACCTTGATGGTATAACTCATGCAGCTAAGAACCGCAAAAGCTCCACCGGTGTTCCCTGTGGCCCAGCCAGCCCCGACTAGGCCTTCTCACCAGGCAACCGAGACAAACCAGACAACACATGCATCCCAGCATTCGGTGATGACTTCATCTATGGCAGCCGAGAAGCCTAGAACCGAGGTTTATGGTGAAGTTGCTGTCCATGATGATGAAGGTTGTCCTTTTGTTTGATCTAGCATCATGATACTTTTGCTGATTTGAGTTGCACATTTCTCACTGACTCTTAATATTTCTGTTCATAAAAATAGAGAGCAAATCTGTCTATGTTGGGAACGTGCCATCTTCTGTAACTGAGGCTGATCTTGAGAATGAGTTCAAGAAGTTTGGGCGGCTCATTCCTGATGGTGTTGCTATCAGAAGCCGCAAGGTGGTTCTTTATATGTACTTTTGATTATGTCTATGATGTGATAGAATTTTCTTTTGACTGGTGTTTGTATGACATTGGCAGGAGACTGGGGGCTATTATGCGTTTGTGGAATTCGAAGAACTTAGTGGTGTTCACAATGCATTGAAGGTGGCAAACTGTTCAAGGCAGCTCAAATTTTTACATGCATTTACCTTTTCCAATTTCTTCTGTGCATAATCCTTTAAAATTAATGTTTATGCAAAATTAGTTCACCCTTCACCATTATTATGATGCTTAATTGGTGGTCTTCTTTCCGTTTTATTTTATGCACTATTTGGGTATCTTCTGCTTGATAGTTGCCAGTGTCGTTAGTAATCATGGTTTGGCCGGTCATACACTAAAACTGTTGTCAAAATTTCAGGCTTCACCAATTGAAATAAATGGACGGCAGATATATGTTGAGGAGCGGAAGCCTAACAGCGGCATAAGAGGTGGAAGTAAGTTGCTCTTTTATTTTTTCAACACCTATGCAATATTTGCTTGCAGACTAGACACAGCTTCATGGTTACAGTTGATGGTAGCATATACTTGCATAAGTACGTTATGAACGTGGTGCGTGTTGGCATTGGCAGGAAGGGGAGGTAGAGGTCGTTTCGGTGGAGGTGGTCGAGGGTATGCTAGAGGGGGAGGTGACAACGAGTATACGGGCAACCGTGGCAGGTCATCAAATGGCTACCAGCGTGTTCCTCACCACGAGAGGGGCATTTTGGGGAGCCACAACGCAAGAAACTGATGATGTGAATCCCCATGGTGGTGGCCTGGTGGGATATGCATATGCTGCAAGCATGAGGTTTTGATCCGTTGAAAGGGAGGGAGAGATCCATAACTAAAAACTACTGGGTTGTGCTCCGTTCCATTAGGTTGCTTTTTTGGTTTTGGGTTTTGTCGCAGCAGCTGTTTGTCGATGAAGAATGTGTGGTTCCAACTTTGGCTAGACGCTTTATTATGATGCTAATGCCCGTCCGTCTTGTGTCATTCTTGCATTAAGAGCAGCAGCTCAGCTCCTCATGCGTTACATGGCTGATTGTTTACAAAGGCTCAGCAATCGATTTGATGCGATCCAAGTGATTTGAGCGCGCAAAAGGAAAACGAGGGCTGCTAATGTTTGCAGAAAATCTAGCGTCGCAACTCGCAAGCCAGCAAGGCTCTTTGCTAAGAGAGTAGCTGTTTGAAGGATTGTGACAGTCTTTGCCAAGCGATCCAAATTCTTTGGCAAAACAGGGTAGTTTGGATAATTTTGGCTTAGTTGTGTGCATTGTGACGAATTTTTGGCTATAACGCAGAGTTGGCGTCGGTCGCCCGACGGTTCCACATCCATAACAAGGGCCCCCTTCGGCCACAGGGACATGATTTAAGAGCATTTTTAACTCTCTAAATATTTGGCTAGCTTGCCAAAAAATTAGAGAGTTAAATTTATTTTTCACTCTAATAAACTCTCTATTACACTCTTCAATCTGACACAGTAGGTCTCATATACTGGCCTTCTTACCCTTCTTTCTCGACCCTTTTTCTTCTTCACCCCCTCCTCTCTCCTCTTTTCATCACCGATCAGAGGAGACAGCCCTGGTAGAGCTGGTAGGCGGCCTACAGCGGGGTATGGGTGGCCACCGGAGCTCGCTAGCAGGCAATGGAGAAAGGCCGAGGACGACGGAAAGGGGATGCGGAGGGAGGCGACTACGGCAGCCATGCTGCTCGGCATCAATGGCAACGCCGAGGTGTATGCTCGAGTGTGGAGGAGCAGCATCAGTTGAGCACAGGGGGGAGGCCATCTTGCTGCCTGGGGCCGCCTCCTAGCCGATCTAGGGCCGGAGCCCATGTCGACCTCACTCCGCCTCCTCCTCTGATCTTGGGGCCGGCGAGATCTAGTGCCAGATCGAGAGCTTGCGGAGGAGCTCGTCAACAGCGCTTAGAGGAAGCCCGGTGAGGCGACAAACCTTGCACGCTGTCCACGGTGAGAATGGCTATCTAAGTCAAAATATAGCCATTTACGTTTTATGATCTTTTAATGTTTCAATCAATGTATCTCGATGATTCAAGCGTGATAAAAAATGTTTTAACTAGTCTAAGGCGGTGTTGGACTGGTGCATATATTTAAAACATCTGAAACATTTTTAATGACCGATGAAACATTTCTACAATAGATGAAACAACGCCTGATTTTTAGTAGTGTCCTCAAGCATACCCAATTAAGTATAGTTGCTTTGTATCACAATCGAGTAGAGCTGTTTATATCAAAATGATCGAACGTTTGCCACAAGTATTGAGGGGCCTCTAAGACCGTAGCAACTAACACATGCATGCCCCTAAAGATAATATTGCAAAACTTTTTTATAAATGACAAAATTCTAAATTAAGTTCCCATTTGACATCCAACGTGAGAAACTACGATGTTTTTCGGTTTATTAAAGAGACTATATACACTGTTTTATAAAAAAACTTGCGCCTATACTAAATATTGTTCATCAACAACATGTGGTGATGTAAATCCATCTAAAAGTCCTGGCAATGTAAATCGAAATCAGATGAGCACAAGCAACGCGTATGACAAAGAAAGAATGAATAGCACAACACAAATGAAAATAGTCGGAGATTTATTTGCATGTCATGAGAGCGAGTGAGAAATCAAAACAAGAAGTTGCATCCATCTATGGTTTGATTCGACAAGGCAGGCAGGCAGGCAAAAACACTAGTACTAATATAGAAAAGAAGAAAAGATAGATGACATAGGCATAGGCAGCAGTAGAACTACTAGATTAGATTGGATCATTTCGCAGGAGGTGCGGGGCCGAGGAGAGCTTGCTGCTGGAGCTCGATATCGTTGAGCTGCTGCTCGCGATCCATCTCGATGATGAGCGGGACGACGAGGACGAGGAAGGTGGTTCCTGCGATCCAGGCCGCCTTCCCGGTGCTCCGCAGAAGCTTCTTGCCCATGGTCGCCGCCTCGCGCCCATACGCCGCCACGGAAGACCGGGAGAAGGAGGCCAGGATGCCCTCCGCCCCACCGCCGCCGCCGCCGCCGCGCTTGCTGAGGGACGCCATTGCTTCTAGGGTTTCCGATCCGACGGAGGGGTGGTGGCCTTCTTATTTTCCGAGACTAGGCGGTGGGCTACGTGGGCCTTATCGCCCAGGAAAGAGGCCCGTGGCGGCCCATCTGCTCGTCTTCTTCACTTCCTTTCTTCCCCCAACATTGGGGTAGGGTAGTAGTGTGCTCCTTGTTGGCGCCGCACCGAAGGCCGTGCCTGCGCCCGCGCCCAGGACCTCGCTCGCGCCCTCGCGTCGGCCCCCGCGCCCGTGCCCCGTGCCCCGCGTCCGCGCCCGGGACCTGCTCCCGCGCCCGCGCCCTGCGCCCGGGACCTGCGGCAGGTCACCGCCTTCATCTATGTCGATGGTGGGTGGCCTAGGTCTGGTGGCCTCGGTGGTGGAAGTGACCAGATCTAGAGCCCTCCGGCGCCGCCGGACCTCCGGCGTCGGTGCCGTCGCTGCTGCTGCTGCCATCACGCCTCCCCCCACACACGGATAGGCAGCAAGAAGGCTAGATCCGGTGGCCTCCCGGCTCCATGCCACCGGATCTGCCGGAGAGGAGAGGAAGGGGCGAGCCGGAGAAAGGGAGAGGAAACGAGAGGATCTCGGGGTCGTGACCGCCTCACCGGAGAGATGAGAAGGAGAGGATCTCGGGGCCGTCGCCACTAGCCGGCCAGGATTGCTCACTCGGTGGTGGGAGAGAAAGGAGAAAGGCGGGGCAGAGAGCGACAGGAGAGAAAGATTCGAGGCGAGGAAAGGTCGAGCCACTCGAGACTTTATTTTTCTCCCCGGCCCCCTCTAGTATAGATGGCCAAACGGGCGGATCGGGCCGGCACGGACCGAGGCACGGTCCGGCACGGCCCGTTACGGCACGGCCCGTGTAGGCACGGTTCCTGTAGCGGGCCGTGCCGTGCTGGCCCGCGTGCCTCCCCCGGCCCAGGCACGGCACGCCGAGGTCGTGGGCCGTGTCGTGCCAGCACGGCCTGTCGGCGGCCCACCGTGCCCGGGCCGGTTCGGTCCATCGACGCCTTGTTAACGCCAAAATTTGGTAAGGACCTGTATCATATTCGGTCAAGAGGACGGTTGCAGTCGGATAATGGAAATTGATCCAAGAAGCAGACCGAGTCTGAGAAGGAGCCGTGAAGACCGCGCGTGGCAGTTAATTACTATAGTTATTAGAAAAAGGTTTATCTCTTTTAGGAAACCTGACCTCGTGTCCGGTCAGGTCTCGTTAGCGTTTTCTGTTATAGATAGGAAATCATATATCGTGTCCTATAAGACTCATGTAACTCGGGTATATATACGTATCCCGGGGACCTTGTAATCTATCACAACGATCAATACAAACTCGGCGCATCGCCACCCCTTTGACGGATCCTGCTTCTCGAGCCGGGCTGCATCGGTTAGGTCCGAACTCCTGCGAGAGGGTAAGTCTCGTTACCCCGACTACCAATCGCTAGGACTTCTCGTTAGTCCGATATCTAGTCGGTCTATGGTAGTCGGCTTACCATGATATATTTACTTTATCTATGGCTGCATCATCAGTTCAGTTTATCTCATAGATTGATTAGGTATATCACATCACGTGTGCACAAACCGTATCGACTTACCGGGAGCGATTTATCATCAGTTGTGCTGCATCGGTTAGGTCCGACCTACTGAACTGCTAGTGATAAGTCGATCCTGCTGGCCGATGCGTATGTGCAGGCGTTTTATCGAGTGTATAGCCGGTAAGTTATTTCATCACGATCGCATTATATCTATCGGCTCATCGAGCATTGTTATCGTCATCGGTCTGTGCTGCAACGTTAGGTCCGATCTACTAGACTGACAATGATAGCTTTACTCTTAATAAGCCGATGTGTTGTGCGATGGTGTATCGGAGCGCTTAGCGATAAGTTACCTGTTAAGCCGACTACATTTATTTACTGTTTTAATCCTGTACTCGCTTTGTTAAGCAATCGGCTAATTTACCAATTATTTATCATTTGCGTTATTGCATATTTTATTATATGTTCTTTGCCTGTATATTGTCACAATCGGTTAAGGACTAGCCGATGGGTTTATTCTGCCGATCCAAGCACAAGTACAAGCAGGTTCCCGGGCACGACCCCAGGTAAGGCCCGGGCATGAGCCGGGTAAGGACCAGTATTATGGCCCGGGTAGCGGACGAAGATCTCGGGAGCAAGGGCCCGGGTGCTGGCATACCTTCATAACAACACCAGTAACACTAGATCATGATCAGCTAGGATCTATTTGATTTATTTATGTATTATACTTGCTTATTTTATCTAGCTTATAGCCGGTTTTTGAATATTCCTTCGATGATCGGCTAGCATGATATTATTTATTACATTATGTCTTGCCGTCATCGGACCTGAGCCGATGTGTAAGTGCTACAGTGTGCATCGGCCATCGGCTGATGAAACGAGTCTAGATCGGCTTCCAGCCGATTGGCTCATTGATCTAACATTTTCCTCCTTGTCAATTACAGGGTCAAATTGACTGGCACGCCTACGAACCTCGAACTTTACCTGCACTGGAGTGAAGCAAATCTCCCAGGCCTTCGTGTCACCCAGACGCCGAACCAAGACCTGGCGATTTTCGGCGTCAACACGCTTTTGGCACGCCCGGTGGGACACGAAAAGTTTTAAAGCCAGAATTCCAACAAACATTTTCAATCAGATTTCAACATGGCTGAAAAGAAGTCAAGATGGACAACGTAATTCCGGTCACCATGGAAGATCTAACTGAAGAACAAAAACAGCAAGTTGAACAGACCATGACAAATTTCAGAAGCTGCGTTTAGAATCCTTCAGTATGACAAGACAAGGCCGATTCAGAAGTCTCAGTTCCAAACCAGTACTGGTAGGAGAATCGAGCCGCACACAACCTGAGAGTCCACAATCAGCCTTTACAGGAGATGGTCAACGAGGCTGTGCACCACGCACTCATCAATCAGTCAGGGTCTTTAGTAAATACATTGCATAACCTATCAAGAAAGACTGTTGAGGCTCGATTGCCAAGAGCCAACTCGGGGTCCTGTTTCCTCCCAACCGAAGATAGAGCAGGCCAAGTTAATTACAACATTAGCAAAGATTACCAGAACACTTGTTCGCACAAAACAGGCCGGGGCAACAGATATCCTCTGGATATCACCGATCTATTTATTATGGGGGATACCAGCAGAACTATCCGTAGGAGGAGCCGATCCAGGTACTACCAGAGGAGTATCACAGACAGAATCTTCAACCAACCCCGCCGATGCAGTATCAGAGTATCAACAGGAGAATAAAGAGAGGAAGATTTGTCGCCGGGTTGAGAAATAGTAAGGGAGCAGTTCGGGATCAAGCCAAGGGCAAGCGTTCATGTATGGCACCCATATCCTGAGTGGTTTGACAGGGTTCCATTGCCACACGATACAGGGTCCCGGATTTCTCTAAGTTTTCAGGCAGGACAACAACTATCTCACAGTAGAACATGTCACCGATTTCTGCGCAGTGCGGGGAGCATCGGCGAAGAGAGGCCCTAAGGGTTAGGTTTTTCCCCTATCATTATCTGGTATCGCTTTTACATGGGTTCTCCTCATTACCGCCGAATTCTGTTCGGGATGGGGCCGATCTGGAGAAACAGTTTCACAAATATTTCTTCGCTGGATTCAGAGCTGAGACTGTAGAATTAACTATCGGTTTAAGCAGCGACCAGAGTGAAACACAGTACCAGAATACATTCAGCGATTTGGATATCAGAAGCCGGTTTTATTTATAGTTTAAACCTGAGCGATGGGCATCTGGCCGATCTAGCTTTTCAGGGACTCTTGGCGCCAATCAGAGAAAGGTTTCGTCTCAAGAGTTTGAATCTTTCGCACCTAGTACAGAAGTATCGGCTCATGAAGCCGATTTCAAGAGGCGAAAAAGGACAAGTACCAGAGGAGGGTTGCTCAGGTTCAGGTTTATTCAACAGATTCAGATGATGAGGAATCCGACGCTGAGGTTTGGGATTGGCGCGTAGTGGGCCAGGGAACAAGAATCGTATCATCCCATGGGTCAAAGATATCGGCAAAAGAGGAAGATATGATTTCATCGTAGCAAGCCGATAAGATCTTTGATTTATTGTTGCAGGAAAAGCAAATACAATTGCCGCCAAACCACGTGATTCATCAGCCGAAGAACTAAAGAAAGAAGTATTGCAAAATGGCACAACGCGATATCGACATACTAACCGAGTGTAAGGTTTTCGGCAACAAATTCAGCTGGCCGTTGAGCAAGGCCAAGGTTGAAATAAAGCCAATGAAGATAGATGGCACCCATTCCCTACATGGTCTATCGGGGGCAGAATCATCGTCCAGGACTCAAGCGATGAAGGAAAACGTCAGAGTAAACAAGGATTACTTCATCAGGTATGATAGAGAGTACTCAAGGTACGATGAACACCAAACGGGGTGACCGGAACAATATAATCCGCATTGGAACTGCCCGTTTTTTCGTTTCTGCTGGGATCAGGGATGAGAATTGCATCAGCTGAAATTGCCCCGAGTGCAGCGTACAAGGGAATCGGCATGGATCGCCAGCAGGAGTGTTCGCGGAGATCGGTCACCTGGGAAAAGAACATCGTTCATAGCGATTGGGGGATCCATGAAGAGTTCTTTGAGGAAGATGAAGAGAAGCGCATGGGAAACAAGTCCAGAATCCTCAGTGTGTCCTAGCGCATATTCACGAAGAATCAGAAAGAGAAGGGCACAACGGCTACGACACCTTAGAGAAACAGCCAAAGGAGCCAATACCAGGTCTAAGAGAGGTTGATCATCGTCCCAAAAGGCTAGGCAAGTTTCAAGCTGAAGAAGAAGGACGATGAGGACGTATCAGCACCGTAAATATGGTGTCTTTTTGCCTCGGGAGTATAAAGCGCTTTCATCAGATGAAGAAGGAGATGAGGAGGTTTTCGCTCAACTAACCGTGCAATCTGATCAAGCTATATTTGATAAACCTGAAAAGTCAGAGCATCGGCACTTAAGCCGTTATACATCAAGGATACGTAAATGGAAGCCGATGACAAGATGTTGGTTGATGGAGGAGCCGCGGTTAATCTCATGCCTCATGCTACGTTCCGGAAATTGGGGAAGACTACCGAAGACCTGATCAAGACAAATATGGTGCTAAAAGACTTCGGGGGAATTCATCTGAAGCGAAAGGCGTATTAAACGTGAGCTCGACAGTAGGAGTAGACATTACCCACCACGTTTTTTGGTTAATTGCGAAAGTGCATATAGTTTGCTCCTCGGCAGGGACTGGATTCACGCGTAACTGTTGCGTGCCTTCGACAATGCATCAAATGTCTAATACAGTGGCAGGGAAGATCAAGTCGAGGGCTGGTGCAAGCAGATCGGTCGACCAATATTGTGGCCATGACGGATCTACAGTCTGGAACCATGTGTTGATGCTTATCCGGAAGAGTTTGGAAGGAAATACCTCAAGTTACTAGTCAGGGGATAACAGCCATCCAGCAAGTCGGCTCTGAATTGTTACTCTGATGGCTCATTGAAGACTTCGAGGAAATTGGGCAAGGATTTACGTCGGCTGATGATTTGGAGAGATTGATATAGACAGAGATAGACCAAGGCGACGTATATAAGCAAAAAATTAAGTCCCTGAGCTACGGAAAATTGATAGCATTGTTGAAGGAGTATCGGATGTTTCGCTGGAGTACCATGAGATGCCAGGATTAAGCCGATCAATTGTTGAACATCGGCTACCTATTAAACCAGGGTATCGGCCATTCAAGAGCTCCAAGGAGATTCAAGCAGAATTATATGAACCGATCAAGCGGAGATCACAAGGTTGTACGATGCCAAGTTCATAAGGCGTGCCGATATGCTGAGTGGGGTTTCTAATATCGCCCGGTGAGAAGAAAAATGGAAATTGAGGATATGTATTGATTTCCGGGATCTAAATAAACTACCCCAAGCTATGACCCGATGCGATAGCGATTTGTTGTGGCCTGCAGCGTCAGGCCACAAGATTATCAGTTTCATGGCGCAATGCAGGATACAATCAGATTTTCATGGCCGAGAGGATATACACAAGACTTGCGTTCCGATGTCCTGGAGCTATCGGTTTGTATGAGTGGGTAGTAACTTTTGGATTTGAAAAGTGCCGGTGCAACTATCAAGAGCAATGAATTAATATATTCATGATCTCATCGTTTGTTTGGTGGCAAATTTACATTGATGATGTGGTGGTTAAATCTAAAAGTGGGGAAAGCCATATAGCCGATTTACGAAGAGTGTTGGAGAGGGCCAAGAAATACGGACTAAGATGAATCCCAATAAGTGGTGTTTTGTGTATCGTGGGCAATTTCTGGGTTTTATGGTTCATGACGAGGGATTGAAGTTAGTCAGCGAAGTATCAGACCTTAAGACCACAGAGCCACCAAGCGATAAGACAGAGTTGCAATCGTTGATCGGCAAGATTAATTTTGGTGAGGAGTTCATATCAATTTATCAGGGAGAATGAGTCTTTCACGCGTTATTGAAGTTGAAAGCCGATCAAGAATTTGTGTGGGGGGGCAGCGCAGCAGAAGGCGTTTGACGAGATCAAGAATTATCTTAGTTCCCCGCCTGTGTTGATTCGCGCAGGAAGGATGCCGTTCAGATTATACTTGTCGGCCGATGAGAAGTCCATCGGTTCTGTTTTGATCAGGAGTTTGAAGGTAAAGAGACGAGTTGTTCTATCTAAGTAGGAGACTTTTGGATGCTGAACGAGATATCCAGCGGTGGAGAAGTTATGCTTTGTTTATATTTCTCGTGTACAAAGTTGAGGCATTTACATCCTATCGCCGATGTACAGGTAGTTTGCCAGGCCGATGTGTCAAAATTATTTGTCGGCTCCAGTCTTGAAAGGGCGTTGGCAAGTGGGTTTGCTTGACAGAGTTTGACTTGAGGTAACGAATTCGGCTAAAGCAATCAAAGGACAAAGCAGTGCCGATTTTATTGTCCAGCACAGGGGGTATCACGAGACTATGTGGAGCCGATCCCGTGGGTCTTAATTTTTGATGGATCGGTTTGCAGGCAATGGATCTGGTATCGGTTTTGGTTATTGTGTCGCCTCGGGGGGCAAGTTTTGAAGTTTGCTTTTACAATTAAGCCTTATGGGACTAACAATCAGGCGGAGTACGAGCGGTGCTGAAAGGACTTCAACTATTAAAGGAGATCGGGGCCGATATTATAGAGATTATTGTAATTCTTTGTTGGTGATCAAACAGTTATCTGGAAATATGAGTGCAGGGGATGATGTTTTTTGAGGTCATATTATGAAGAGTGTGTGGGGTTGTTGAAGGATTCAAGATGGTGTCAATGAATCATATCCCAGAGAGCAGAATTTGGAATCCAATGATCTTGCACAGATTGCTTCAGATATCGCTGAATAGCAGGTTGAGTGGAGATAGCCGATATTGATCCGGAACAAGGCCGATGACTGGGACAGGAGATAATTGATTACTTACGAAACCCGTCGCATCTGTTTCCAGGAAGATTCCGTATAAGCTACGAAATATGTGCTACTTGATGAGGAGTTGTATATCGGACGTTTGAGGGGTTCTGCTTAGATGCCTCGATTTGGAAGAAGCCAAAGTGGTATGTGTGAAGTGCACGAAGGCATCTGGAACTCATCAATCGGCTCATAAGATGAAGTGGTTGTTTGAGAAGAGTAGATATTTTTGGCCGACAATGCTGGAAGATTGCTTTAGGTATTATAAAGGATGTCAAGATTGTCAGAAGTTTGGAAATATTACACGGGCACCGCAAATCGGCTATGAATCCTATCATCAACCGTGGCCGTTCAGAGGATGGGGAATTGATATGATCGGCCAGATTTTCCTCCATCAAGTAAGGGACATAAGTTTATATTGGCAGCAACAGATATTTCACCAAGTGGTAAGGCAATCCTTTGAAGAAGGTCACGTCCAAAGAAGCGATTGAATTTATCAAGGAGCATATCATTTATCGTTTGGATTCCCAAACGATAACTACTGATCAGGGGTCTATTTTTGTTTCTGATGAGTTTCAACAGTTTTGGCTGCCAGTATGGGATCAAGTTATTAAATTCAGCCTTATTATGCTCAAGCCAATGGGCAAGCAGAACTTCTAACAAGAGTTTGATCAAGTTGATTAAGCGAAAAATTGAATGACAGCACACGCGATGGCATTCTACATTAGCCGATTCACTTGGGCCTATCGGATGCATGCCACGGTCTACTCGTACCCGTATCAGTTGGTATATGACATGAGCGTTTTGGCCGTGGGAATCCTAACATCGGCTCTAGAAGACTTTCTTTGCAAGATCAATTGACGGCCGATGATTATTATAACTTGATGGCAGATGACTTGAAGATTTAGCTCAAGAATCGGTTGAGAGCGCTAGAAAGAATCAAGGAGAATCAGGCTAGGGCAGCTCGGCATTACAACAAAAAGGTGGTGAATAAGTCGTTTGCCGAGGGGGACCTTGTGTGGAAGTTGATTTTGCCAGATCGGGTCCAGAGATAATAAGTCGGAAAATGGTCGCCTAATTGGGAAGGCCTATCGGATTAATCGCTGTGTGCCTGGTAACGGCATATATATTAGAAGATCTTGACGGACGGAGTTTTTGCCAAAGCACTTAATGGGAAATATCTCAAGAAATACTACCCTAGCGTTTGGATCAATTCTTAAATCGGTTAAGTACAGCCGATTTCTAAACAATTAGGAAAGCCGATGTTTTTATACGTCGCCTAAAGACAGCCGATATCAATTGATATCGCCTTTAGATCAAAACAAGCGGAAAAATTATCAGGACTGAGAGAGATGGGTAGCAGAGCCGATCTGATTACATGACAGCAGAAGGTGATCGGCATGTTCCGAAAATCGTCAGTTATAAGGTTTAAGGCTTACAAAAACTTTCGGATAGTTTGATTGCGCGCAGACGGATCTGATCAATTTCAATTGATGGCCCGGATATCGTCTTCATCAGAGCCTGGATGACTTTCAAGCTTTTGTGCCGATGGATGACTTGGCGCACTGCTGCTGCGACTTTGGCTTCTTGATCTTGGATGGCTTGCGGCAGGCCGAATGAGCTGGATTCTGTGTCTCAAGATCCTTGCGAACTTTTTCAAGTTCTCCCAGCAGATCGGCTTCCTTTTCTTCAGTTGATCTAGCTTGGACTGAAGTTTTTGGGACAGCTGCCATGTCATCAAGTTTCTTCTTGTCTATCTGGGCTGATAGCCCGATCGGTTTTTGGATGTCTTGGGCTATCTTCTGTTTGGTCAGCGCGATCGGCTATGCGCTGTCTAAGCTTGATGAGTTTTAAATCTATGGGATTCCAGATATGCTGCGGGGGTTAATGCGTCGACAAGTTCTTCGGGCAGAATGGTGTTCAAATTTCTGCGAATCTTGCCCGGATTGGCCCGCAATCTTCCGCTAGCGCGTCAATTGGGTTTTCCAGCCGACTGAGGATGCTCGTCAAGATATTCACGTACGTCGGCTGGGAAGGATGGTTTTGGTCGTTGCGCTTGGTGGCTGTGGATTCTTCTACTTCTAGGTACTTGCCCGATGTCAAAGGAGAACAGATCGGCTATGGACTGCAAAATTAGCATCGGTAAAGGGATCAGTAGAAAAGTTAAGAGCGGAGTATAGACAAAAGAGTTACCTGAGGTAGGACATCGGCAGCTTGCGCGACATCGGCTTCAGGGGATGAATAGGTTGTCTCTGGAGGGGCCGATGTCAGCCGATGGAATAGGGGCAGTTTCATCGACAGCTGGAGGACTTGGTGCAAAGAGTGGGGCAGCTGAAGGGGCCATCGGCTCAGCGCTTGGAGGGAATGGCAGAAGGAGGTTGAAAATCTGGAGCCGATGACTCGAGCTGAAGATGGGGTGGCTGAGATAAATGAGAAAGCGGGTAATAATGATGTTAAGATTTGGCGCATACCTGAGGAGATGAGGAGCCGATGTGGTCTGGGGAGAAGATGGCGTCGTGGCAACGATATCGGCATCGTTTTCTGTTTCTTCAGGGAGGGGCATGGCTAACTTTTTCCTTTTGGTCCCATCGGCCGAGGTGCCTTGAGAAGAGCCGATGGAGGTGGAGCGTCGCGTCCTAAGTTCGGAGCGGCTGATGAGGGTTGGTACAGAATCGCGACCGCTGTTGCTTGTTGACGGGGGCTCGACGCTGGCGGCCTGCAAAGCAAGGGTCAGAGACGATTGAGGATGATATTTGAAGCTTGCAAGAGTTACCTCGTGTTCGGATTCCAACATAGTCGGCGTCCAGACGGGAGCAATAACAAGTGGGCGCTAAGCAGAACAGATGTTTTTTCCATTCCGACCACCATCGGACAAAAGGCTTGGTGTTGGCAGTGCAGACGTACACCTCGGTGCAAAGCGCCTAGCAGGAGGGAGTCTGTCAAAGACCGCAGCCGATCATATTCCAGGGCGCTGCTGACCGTGCCCCGAGCCTGGAGTTTGTCGGTGAAAACAGGCCGATCGGAAGCTGGCCAAGCCGAGTTGACGGGAGCTGGTTGATGGGTGTAGAACTCATACGATGGTTGAGTTCGGCCTAAGAAAAGCCGTTGGCAGCAGGCAAGGACTGATGGCCGATAGGAATATGGCTTTAGATTGATCATCGTTCAGAGCTTTGAGTGGATCAAAGTTGGAAGGCATCTCGAATGATGATCGCGTCATTGTAAGCAAACCAAAGAGTAGCATCCCTGGTAAAGCCATAATAAAACCCCTTGAACCACTGACTAACTTCAGCAGGGGCATATCTTGCCCGCCGGAAAGGCCGATGCAGCCTCACCATAGAGATGCATTGGCGGTAGATGGGGTCTTGATCTTCTGGGTAATCAGCTGGGAAGGATTGCTTGAGGAGGGAAGTTTCTGGATGGCCTTGGAGGTGTAAACATTAAGCCAGAGCGTACGAACCACCAAACCCCCAATGTGGCCGACGCTGGCCGGCCGATAGCTTAGTTGCCACCTGATGAAGCAGCTGGTAGGTGGCGCCAAGGAGATAGTGCCCTAACGAATTGTTTCCTATCGGCCAAGCACTCTGCTAGGCATTGCATATTGGTCGTCGGCCGAGGGTTGCGCCACGAAGACGAACCGTTCCAAGCCACAAGTTCAGAAAAGCGACGTGCTCCCGATCATCAACGGTCCAGTTCCTTTGTTGTGAAGAGATATATACCTGGACCAAGCCGCCGATGTTTTTTGTTTGGAGCCGGTGGGCAAGGCTTGAACCGAGTTTGAAGGGGGTTGATGTAGCTTTCGTGTCCAGGAGTGAGCATGGTCACATCTAGCAGAGAGGGGGTCATCGGCCATGACCGAACAGAAAGGCATTGAGAGCATCAGACCAGAAGTACGAGGCCGATGCGAGCAGAGATTCATTCCTTTCCATATCGGCCAAGGAGAGGTTGATGCAGTGGCCGATGTGAGATTCTTCCCAATAATCCTCTTTGCAGCGATACTCTGATGTTACCAATCTCTCCATCTGGCAATCTGCTCGCCAGGGACCTGAAGCTGTTGGTCCAGTCACTGACCAACATGGCCGAGTTCTTGAAGGGAGTGCGTTTGGGTTTCGGCACTGATGAAATCGTGTGGATCTTCGCTGCCCATTGGGGCCATGATAGAAAAAGCAGGGGTAATCGGCAGCCGGAATCAAGATCTGGGCTGAGATGCTACAGTAGACAAGAACACGACGAAGAACAGGTGAAGAACATGGCAAATCGGGTCGTACAGATTGCAGATTGGGGAAAAGTAACCGGTGAGAAGATTACCTCAGGAATTACAGATGCTGTTGCATCGCGGAAATAGGAGAGGTTGCAGAGTCGCGGACGAGAGAGAGGTTGCAGTAATTCGTCTAGATTCGCTAGAGCTTGGTGAGGATGTGGAAGATGAAGCGGTGGTGCTCTGGTGATGTGAAAGTATAAAAAGAGGGCAGAAGACGAAGGTTTATAAAGGTATGACAAGCCGAGCGGAATTGAGGCCGTTGGCACTGTTCAAACATTTATGCAATGGGATATCTTGGGACCGCTCGGTATGGGGAAGAAATCCTAGAGGGCCAAAGTTGGAAGAATTTCCGGAATCCTACAGAGGAACTCCGAAATTGGGGGGCAAGTGTTACACGCCAAAAATTTGGTAAGGACCTGTATCATATTCGGTCAAGAGGACGGTTGCAGTCGGATAATGGAAATTGATCCAAGAAGCAGACCGAGTCTGGAAGGAGCCGTGAAGAACCGCGCGTGGCAGCGTATTAATTACTATAGTTATTAGAAAGGTTTATCTCTTTTAGGAAACCTGACCTCGTGTCCGGTCAGGTCTCGTTAGCGTTTTCTGTTATAGATAGGAAATCATATATCGTGTCTATAAGGACTCATGTACTCGGGGTATATATACGTATGCCGGGGACCTTGTAATCTTATACAAAGATCAATACAAACTCGCGCATCGCCACCCCTTTGACGGATCTGCTTCTCGAGCCGGGCTGCATTGGTTAGGTCCGAACTCCTGCGAGAGGTAAGTCTCGTTACCCCGACTAACAATCGGCTAGGACTTTCTCGGTTAGTCCGATATTCTAAGTCGGTCTATGGTAGTCGGCTTTACACGATATATTACTTTATCTATGGCTGCATCAGTTCAGTTTTGATCTCATAGATTGATTAGGTATATCACATCACGGTGTGCACAACCGTATCGACTTACCGGGGAGCGATTTATCACAGTTCGTGCTGCATCGGTTTTTAGGTCCGACCTACTGAACTGCTAGTGTCGGAGGATGAAACCTCGACGGCGGAAAAGTCGGAGACCCCCCCTTTGAGATTCGGCCAGGGGAGTAGTTTCTCAGGCGAAGCCGGCGTCAGGGTGTATCAGCGTACGATGGATGGATCCGAAGGAAGCAAGCACACAGAGAAGACAGGAGGATTTATACAGGTTCGGGCCGCCGGAGCGTAATAACCCTACGTCCCTGTGTATGGTCCTGAATATATTGTGGTTGGATGAACTAGTCGCGGCCGAGCCGGAAAGATAACAACGATAGAGAATGGCTGCGGGGGTTAGAGGTGCTCCGTTCCGTCTGTCTCCTTTTTTCCTGCATCGGTTGGGTCCTCCTTTAATATATCTAGCCGAGTCCCACAGTGCCTGGTACGCGGCAGGGAGATAATCTTCCGGTGAGTTCTCCTGTGCCCCCACCTGCGGTGCCGCAAGCCGGAGTTTGGAGGAACGTCCCGTCGCCACCTGTTCGCACTGCAACGCCCATGCCAGAGCAGGTGCTGCTGCTGCAAAACACGTCGTCGTGAGAGGATGGAGCGGAAGATGGTGAGGCGCCGCCTCTGCCGCCCTGGTCGTGGGAAAAAAAAGGGGCCTGCATAGTCAAAGCTTTCTGACTACAAACAGTGAAACAAGCCTCCAATAGTCAAAGTCTTCTGATGCACGTCGGAGGTCCCACGGGGGGCCATCGGAGACGCCACACGTGGCAGAGTAAGTTTGGCAAGTTGGTCGCGCGGAGTCCTCCATGAATGGCATCGCAATCGGCAGTCGGTCATCGGCCCCGGGCCCTAGGCGTCGCACCAGGATCCAGAAGGATCGGCGCCGGCACGCGGAAGGATCATCACACCGGGCACCCGGCGATAGACACCCGGCCATCGGGCCGGCATCGGCGCCCGGCTGTCGACCCGGCATCGGCGCCCGGGCCGATGGGGATGGGCGCCCCGGCGCCCACGGGACATTGACCAAGCCGTTCTTCTAATTCTGCAGAAAGTGGCGCCGGAGGGGCTGACGTGCCGGGATCCACTGCGTCCCGCAGACGTGGACCCCCAGTCAATTCTTTCCGACAGTGGCCGCCTGGCCCTGTTGCTACGTCCGGGATTAGCCCCGGCAGGAACAGGGCCACGTCTTAAGGAAAAGAGGGGAGCGGGGTCCGCCTGGTTCGCCATGGACTTGACGTAGCTTTGACAATTTGTTGATTTTAGATGCCGATCGTACCGCGGGAGACCGGGGCTGAAAACATGAACGAGGTGTTGAGGAAGCCGGCGGTAGCGGGTCGCGATGGCGAGGCGGTAGCTTGGCCGTATTGTACCACCGAGTTCTTCGTGGTGACCGCTGGTCGGAGGCCGCGGCAGCATGAGGGCGCTGTGGTCCGTTTGGATGAGGCCGCCACCTAATCCGCCGCCGATGAGCTTCTCCCCCGTGCCTCCCGAGATAAGAAGCGTGGGAGTAGGAAACACTCTCCTGGGAGAAAGCGTACGGGCCCAAGAGGCCGGGTTTCCCGTCCGGGGTGCGAGTTCGCCATGCGCGAGGAAAAATAGCGAAGAGGTCGCAGGGATTTCGCGAGAGTCGCGGTGGTTCGCCTGAAGGATGGCCGCGGTGGTTCGCGAGGGAGGTCGCGGTCGTTCGCGAGGAGGTGAAGGGAGGCCGTGGTCGCATCCGCTGCCCGGAGGCAAGGTTTCTTTCGACCGGGTGAACTTCTTGTTAGGAGCCGACGCCTGACGAAGAGGTTGAGGGGGAGACGCCGGTTTCCTTCCAGACGCATAACGCGGTGCCTTCGGGGCCGGGGCCCTCCATGCCCCGAGCGTTTCCCTTCCGACGCTCGGCCCCGTCCGCTTTCGGGGCCCCGTCAGAAGTTGCGGCGGCAACCGCGCGCCCGTGCGATCGCGAGCTCTCGTGCTTGCGCTTCCGGTTTTGCCTGTCTTGTAAAGAGCAGATATTTGCATATATATATATATGACGACGTTTATTTTTTCGTACCTTGGCTATTTGTATTGTTCGGAGGTCGCTGGTGTTCGGGAAAGGGTTCAGACTGCGCTTCCCTCGCGCGCTCGAGGCCCGGGGAAAAGGCATGAGCTCGGATCCCGGGGGCGCCGGCCAAGCGCTAAGATATGTATCCGGGCCCCGGGAGCCCCGGACCTGAAATACGGTTTTTGATATAAAGCCGGGTTCCGGGGGCGCCGGGCTTTGAAATGGGATGTGGAACGACCCTCCGGATGCATTCCTCGCGGGCGGTGCTGTCGGGCTATCGCGCCCTATTCCGGGTGTCGCGTTCCTAGGCTTGCGCTCGCCTTGGCGATGCCGCCCTGGTTCGGCTCTCGGTGTCAGGCCCGGGGCGCGGGATTCGGGAATCCGTGCCTCGGCTCAGTATGTGCCTGGGACCCGGGCCCCGGGCGGTAGTGCGGCTTGATATGTACTGGCGTTTACGTGCCCAGGTACGAAGGCCCGGGTAAGGACATGGACATATGGGATGGCTCCCCCGGACCCGCCCTTGCCCGAGGCGATGGTGTTCGGTACTCGCGCCCCGTGGGGGTCGGTTTTCGGGCTCGGCTTCCCTTGCGAGAGTGGAGCTCTTGACTCCGGGAGGAGATCCTCAGACGCGGGAAAGGTCTGCCCGGACTCGCGCTCGACAGAGCGGCGTGGTTCGGATATTACACCGGGGCCTGAGGCCCCAGACTGGTCCAGGATGAGCAGCCCGGCTCGCCATCGCATCCGATGGGAGCCCGGGCCGTCGTATCCCTATGTGGCGTCAGGGGCCCAGAGGGCCCGACTAGTCGGGACGGACCGCCCGGGCTCGCCATCTCGCGTCCGATGGGAGTCCCGGGTCAGTCGTTTACCCTATGGGCGTCGGGGGCCCAAGGGCCCCGGATGAGTCGGGACGGACCGGCCGGATCGCCATCGCGTCCCCGATGGAGTCCGGGCAGGTCGTACCCTATGGGCAAAAGGAAAGGGGAAAGACTTTCTCAATAAAGGAGGAGAAGGAAGAGATTTTCATTAAACAATAGCCAACAAAGGACCAGTACCCGATACAGCGACGCTTCCCGGAGGTGGGACGAATCGGGATGAATCTCTTTCCGGTTGCTTGTCCCGGTGCCACGTTCGAGGCTCGCACTCGTTTGGCAAGGCGGCCTAGGTTTCGGGCTCCCTGAGCTGGACGTTTGGTTCGCCTATCCGCTGCCCTCGGCCAGAACCGCCGGCCAGGGTCCGGACCATCCAAATCCGCGCGTTCGGACTGTTCCGAGCCGGGGCCGGACTGTCCGAACCGGGCTTGGCCGCTAGGCTCCTGCCGGAAGTACCTTGACCTGCTTGGCCCAGCTCTGGAACGGCGCGGCATTCGTGAAGATCGTGCGAAATCCGTCTCGTGGACGGGCGCACCAACTTCTGGGCCGCTGCCCGTCGAAGGCGGCGCGCGTTGCGGTCCCTTGGCCGCTCGCGCGGTGATTTGTCCGGCGGACATCGTCGGACCGTGGGGCGCCCGCACAGGCCAGGCGAAGCCGTTCGGGGGCCGGCGCGGCCGCCTTC
>RYFJ01002165.1:0-140873 GCA_003991445.1 Oryza meyeriana var. granulata
TATGGTCTACAAGGCATCAAGACACAGGATATTCGACGACTACAACCATATGCAGGCCGGTGGGTATCAAAAACCCATCGTTCTCTAGTCTCTCAGAACCACAAGTGTAGTCGGCTCGCAATAGGGCAATCCCCTTTCTTCCTGGTCTACCGGTTCTGTCGTGCTATGCTACCGACAGAGTTACAGTTTGGCTCTCCGTGAGTCCGGCTTATTCAGAAGATTGATCCAACAATACTCGACTGGTCGAGTTAGAATCAGCTGAAGAAGCAAGAGACACCGCAACCAATCAGTTGGCAAGGTATCTTCAAGCCTACGTCGCATACCATTAATCGCAATGTTCGTGCCGCACCTTTTTGGTCGGGATCTCGTTCTAAGGAAAATACAAACCACCAAAGACAGGCATAATTATCCCCAATTTTGGGAAGGGGGCCGTTCATTACTAGCGAGGTCACGCGGCCAGGCGCCTACGATCTGAAGGACCGAAGACGGCGTTCTCATCCACAAACTCATGGACATAGAACAGCTACGTCCTTTTCTATACCTAAGTTCTATAATTTTCATGTAGTACAGTTCTTTCTGACTCACTACTGCCACTTGTATCAACCGGAGTAAGTGAGTCGGGGGCTGCATGTATATATGTGTCCTGTCAATAACATTACGAGCTTATCTTACTTCGGTTAGAAGCCTTACTACGACTGTCACGTTTTGCCCGAGTACCAGCTTCTTACTTTGAACGTTTTTATTAAGTTCTTGATAGACTAACTCGGTGCATACTACACAGTCGAGGTAAAGCTAATGACGACTAAGTAATGAGCTTGGCGGCCACTGCACACATATTTACACATGCTGTTTAACAAATTAGTATTTACACCAACTACATACCACATGTTGCCCTTACAGACCCAGGTCTCGTGTAATTATTTCAGCAGTCAGCTTCGCCGGGCAATTAGCTCCAGCGCCTCCCCTCGGGCGTTGTCTCTTCGGCAAACCCCTCCCCGATGGGTGCTTAAATAGTCCACCCTTGGGTAGATGAACTTGGTCATCGCCAGGGTCTGGGCCACACCGGCGACAACATGCTCATCCGAGTACTTTTTCAAGGCACTCGGTGCATCCTCGAGACGCGCCTCTATCTGGGGGATTCTGCTGCAACTGGTCCCCACTGGGCGGCGATCTATGAGGTCAAGGAGACCTTTCACGGACCCGACGAGGGCCTCCCGTGACTCCCTGTTCACTCTTATCTCATGTCTGCCCAGGTCCACCGGCAAGTAAACTTGTCAGATTCGGTTACAGACGGAACGACTAATGAATTGGCTAAGATCACAGTCAGGTTGAGGACTTACTTTCGTAGTCGGCCTCCCACCCGGCCACGGTCTTCTCCAGATCAGCTTTTTCCTCACCGAGCTTGACGACGGCCTCCTTCAACTCGGCCTTCTCCCAGTCAAGCTCGGTGTTGGCCTTTGTCAGGTCGGCCTTGACCTTCTCAAGCTCGGCCCTGGCTTCTTCGGCTTCCTTCAGGTGTGATTCCCTCTCTGTTCGGGTCTTCAACTCCGCTTCGAGGGCTGCACCACTGATTAGCCAAGAGCTCAACCGTGCAGTCATGACATAACTGGGCAGTCGGGAACAACGCAGGTGGATGAATGCATCAACGGTTCGGTCGGGAAATATATTCGGGATCTTACCTCTGATCTTTCCGGCTAGGGCCCATGTCTCCGCCCTGAGCTGATCGGCGCCACTCTTTAGCCAGGCCTCCCTCCCCGCATGACGCTCCTCCATCTCGGCCTTCAATGCCCGGAGCTGCTCCAATTCGGCAAGGTGGGGAGCTACCTCGACCAAGATTTCCGTCATCGCCTCATTGCGGTCGACAAGCTTCTGCTCAGGATAAGAGACAAATCAAGGATGGAGCCAGACGTCAAAACAAGAAGATTGCCAAGGCTCTACCACAAGAATCATACCGCGACTCCCTTGGACCCGCTGATGGCGGCACGAAGCAAGCTTTCGCGCTCTCTCCTCGCGACGACTTCATCAAGCCTGAAGCTCTTCGCTGTCCCATCAGGAGCCGTCCATGTGAATGTCCGGGGCATCACGCGAGCGGCGCGCGGAAGGGACCCCGCGGCGGGGGTGGCGGGGCGCCGGAGGCGGGAGGACGGGGAGGGGCGGGAGGAGGGGGGGGCCGGAGAAGGGGCGCGGGGAAGGGCGCGCCGGGAGGAGGGGCGGGGGCGAGGGGCCGGCGGGAAGAGCGAGCTTCGATCCGGGGCAGATGCGGGATCTCCGGCAGCGGCGACGACGACGACCACGACCACAACGGTGATAGGGTCCTGGCCTCAGCGCCGCCGTCCCCCGCGACCTCGGGGACCGGCTCAGGGGCTCCGGCCGCGGCCTCCACGACGAGCGACGCTTCGGGGGCTGGGGCCTCAGCCTCAGCAGCCGCCTCTCGGTTGTAGTGGTGGCGCGCAGAGCGACCCTGCAGTCCGGACCACCTCGATCTCTGCGACCAGGCTGGCCACCGGCTGAACAGGTGTGTCAGCGGCCGCTGGCTTGGCTGGGGCAGGCTCATCAATGGGAGCAGACGGGTCGACCTCCTTGAGATTGATATCGGCCCGCTTCCTGCACGACGAAACAATGCATCACGACACTGCTTCAACACACAAGGATTTCTGAAGACCCGGAGCAGTGCACCTCTTGGAGAACTTCAGCTTCTTGCCAGGCGACCCGGTCCCCGGCGGAGCGCTAGCTCTGACAGTCAGTGCCCGTCGGCATCACAGTCGAAAGACCTACCCTGGTTCTCTGGCGGCGCATCAACCCGAGTCAGCCCCGACTCCGGTGTGGTCGGCTTGGGCGCTCTGCCCTTGCGGCGTCTGCTCTAGCCGACCCCTCGGTGGCGCCACGGCCGGGCTCGACAACGTCGGGCTCAAACCCACAGGTCTCAACCTGGGACTTGACCACTTGGGCGTCGCGGCGACAGCGTCCTTTATCTTCAGGCTTCCGTCCACGGCGTGCGCCGTCATGGCCCCCTCGCCCCGATATAATATCGGCTTCTTCCCCGCTCTCTTGGAGTCGGGTTGGGCAGCAGAGGGACTTCTCGGCCTCTTCTTCGACACGACGGCCGACAACGGGCAGGAGTCCTCATCAAACTCCATGCACCACTACAAGAAATTCAACAAGATACATCATATACTGCCGGGGACATAGACATCCGAGTCTGCAGGCATGCGCTACGAAGGAAAGATGGATGTTACCTCGGTGTTAACACCAAAATTTGGTAAGGCCCTGTATCAGATTCGGTCAAAGAGGAGATTGCGGTCAATTGACGGAGAAGAGACCGGAATCGGGAAGGAGCCGTGAAGACCATTACTTGGTAGTTATTTACTGTGCCTATTAGTTAGGTAGGTATTTATCATTAGGAAACCTGACCTCGTGTCCGGTCAGGATTAGTTAGCGTTTTTCTGTTATGGATAGGAAACCATGTATCGTGTCCTGTAAGGACTCATGTAACTCGGGGTATAAATACGTACACCCGGGCACCTTGTAAATTATCACTCGATCAATACAAAATTCGGCGCATCGCCACCCTTCCGACGGGATCCTGCTTCTCGAGCCGGGCTGCATCGGTTAGGTCCGAACTCCTGCGAGAGGATATGTCTCGTCACCCCAGCTACCTATCGGCTAGGACTTCCTCGGTTAGATCCGATATTCTAGTCGGTTTATGGTAGTTGGCTTACCACGATATATTTACTTTGTCTAAGGCTGCATCAGTTCAGTTTGATCTCATAGATTGATTAGGTATATCACATCACGTGTGCGTAGATCGTATCGACTTACTAGGAGCGGTTTATCATCAGTTTGTGCTGCATCGGTTAGGTCCGACCTACTAAACTGCTAGCGATAAACCGATCCCGCTAAGTCGATGCTTTACACGCAGGCGTCTTATCGAGTGTATAGCCGATAAGTTATCTTCATCACGATCGCATCAGATCTATCGGCCTATTGAGGTGTCGCTATCATCATTGGTCTGTGCTGCAACGGTTGGGTCCGATCTACTAGACTGACGATAATAGCTTTACTCTTGATGAGCCGATGGGTGTTATGCGATGTTGTTATCGGAGTGCTTAGCCGATAAGTTATCTGTTGGAGCCGATTACATCTATTCATTGTTTTACTTTATCGGCCTCTAGCCCTTTAACCATATGTTCTGTTCGATAGTCGGTTGACTCATCAATTATCTATCATTCATGTTATTGCATACTTTATCATATATTCTGGTCTGTATTGCTGTCATGATCGGCTAGGAGCTAGCCGATTGGTTTATTCTGCCGATCCAAGTACGAGTACAAGCAGGTTCCCGGGCACGACCCCAGGTGAGGACCCGGGCACGAGCTTAGGTGAGGACCCGGGCACGAGCTTAGGTAAGGATCCGGGCACGGGCCCGGACAGCAGGTGAAGACCTCGGGAGCCGATACGAGCAAGGGTCCGGGCACGGGCACATTTTCACGGCAAAACTAGTAATACTAAACTATGATCGGCTAGAGTTTATTTGATCTATTTACTTATGCATTATGCCTACTTATTTTATCAAGATCATAGCCGGTTTTTGAGCATCCCTTCGATGATCGGCTAGCACGATACTTGTTTATTATTATGCTATTGTTCCTGCCATCATCAGCTTTAGGCCGACGTATAAGTGCTACAGTGCATATCGGCCATCAGCCGATGAGAGGAGTCCAAGCCGGCTTCCAGCCGATTTGTAACGCCCTGAAAATCGCCTTAATTAAAAATTATCGTGGGTAAATGGAAATACAAGAATACACTAGAAAATCTTTGTTTGAGAAAAGAGTTTGAATAAAAATTTGAAATTTCCAATATTAAAAATCCCGAGTTTAAATCTTTAAATAAATACTTGGATGCTTTTATATTCCAGGGGTTTTGTCGGAGTATTTTAAGCATTTGAGTATTTACAATAATAAATTCTTCGTGTTTCATGGTGGCATTTACTTCTGGTAAATTCCTCGTGATTTAATAAACTCTCTGAAATTTTCTTGGATTTTTCGGAGCTACAGAATTAATTTTAATGCTATAAAGATCACTAAAGTAAGGTAATTAAATATAAAATAAATTCCTTGTCCCTTTCCCCTGTTCGGGTCGTTTCTGAATTCAGTCCTTTGAAGTCTCCCCCGTTTATCATGAACTCTGACTCCCTTTTCCTCTAGGGTTTTGTGTCGTTCCCAGAACCCTAAAGTCGCCTCAAAAACCTAAATTCGGAGTTACCGGATTTATTCATTTTTGAAACTCTAGAACTCTTTTGGACTTCCAATCTGAGATCCTTTGTATCCGAAATATCTATATTTTCCTTTGAGATAAATTCTAGATATTCCCTTAAACCCCTTTTCTGTCAAAATAAATCCAAATCTCCAATCGCCTGAGATTTCTCCAAATTCCAGTCCCAATAAAACACCCTCGTCAATTCCCTAATCCCTTGGGAAAATATATAATTTCCCGCATCTCCAAATATCCACATATTTTGGGAAGTTCAATTATGCTTGAATAATTTGAACTATTGATCTCTGCAAAATAATTCCCAATTTTATCGGATTCCGAATTATTCCGAGATCCGGTTTCCCCAAATATTCTTTGATAAAATACCCTTCTTTTTCGAATCCCGCCAAATAGTTCTCCCTTTTGAATTCCCCAAATATTCATCTATTTGGACATATAAATGTTTCCCAGAAAATCCCCTCTAGTTCCCAACCCGATGAATAATCCGATATTTGTTTTCCCAAATATTCCTCGAATATCCCGATATTCTACTCCCCAAATTTCCATCGGGAAAATATTCTTCATTCTCTGAATCCCACAATATATTCAGTCTCCCGGACCCCCACTACATATATTCTTTTTCTAATTACTTCCAAATACTGTTTGATTCCCAATATATATATTTATACCTATGTATATATACGTATGTATATATATATATGTATGAATGTATATACCCTCAATATCCCATATATATATGTATAGATTCTGATTATCAGAATATTCCGACCTCTGAATATTTCTACAAATCTTCAATTCAGAAATATATCTTGAATTTATAAATTCCAATTTTCCAAATTTGGAATTTTATCAGAAGACCCCTCTCCTTTCTCCTTTTTCCCCTTTCCTCTTTTCTTCCTTCTTCTGTCTTTCTTCCAGGTCGAGCTCCCGGCCCGGGCCGCCACGCTGCACCCCGAGACTCCCTGCCCGGCCCGCGCCTCTCGCTCGCCCGTGCTCTCCCTCGCTCGTGCCCGTGCCCGTGCCCTCTCCCTTGCCGTGCCCGTGCCCGCGCGCCCTCTCGCTCGCCCGTGCCCGCGCCCTCTCCTCGGCCCGGCCTGCGCCCCGGCGCCGCGCCTCCCCTCGGCCTGCGCCCGTCCTCGGCCCAAGCTAGCCGCCGGTCCAGCCCAGCGCCACCCCCTACGCCTCCGCCCCGCAACCGCCGCCGCCGAATCCGCCGCGTCGCCGCTCCCGTGCCGCCGCCGGAGCCAAGCCCCATATATATAGCCGCCGCCTGCCCCCTGTGCCCTAGCCGGCTCTGCTCCTCTCCACGCCGCCAGGCCGCTGCCGCCACCCCGTCGCGCCGCCCTGCTGTCTCCATCTACCGCCGCCCAGCGCCGCCCCTCTCCGTCGCCGCTGGTTCGGAAGCCGCGCCGCCGTCTACACCCGCCGCCGCGCGCCGCGTCCTGCGCTTTGCCTCAGCCGCCGCCCTGCCGGCTGTCTCTGCCTAGCCGCTGAGCATCCTCGTATCCGCTTCCTCCCTCCTCTGCCTGCTGTCGCCATGGTCGTCGTCATCCCCATCTGCCGTGCGTTGCCGGTGAGCATCTGCCCGTCGCCTCCATCTTCTCTGCCAGGCGCCGTGCTGTTCCCCGCTCGGCCTCGTCGTCGCCGGCATCTACCTGTCCGCCGGAGCCGCCTCCCTCCTCCTCTGCCTGTTTGATGCGTCGCCGTCGCACCGAAGCCGCCTCGCGTCGCTCCCGCGAGAACGCCGCCACACTGCATCTAGCTACCGCCTCTCTTCCTCATCTCCCTCCGCTCTGGTGCCCCTCGGCGTCCGCTGCCGTCCGTCGCCCCGACGCCGATGCGCCGCCCCGAGGACGTCGCCTCCTCTCGGCCTCCGCCCTGTGCCATCAACCCGTCACCGTCGGTGCCGCATCGTCGTCACCCCTCGCCTCGGCTCCGCGCCAACCTCGCCGCCGGCGTCTTTTCTCCCCTGCCTCGGTCTCTCCGTCGCTGCATCCTGCCATGGCAGGAGCTTTTGCCCTCGCCTTGAGTCACTGCTGGGTGGCCCTCATCTGGTATCTTGCCATGCGGGGCCCAAGCAGTTCCTCTCCCTTGTTCGTATGACAAATGGGCCCCACTCAATTATCCCTCCAAAACATTTCCTCCATTAATTAGACTTCCAAGAGAATATTCCCAAGAATATTCCTTTCCAATTCTTTTCGGATTCATTCTGGATTCAATCTTCCAAAAGCCATATTTTTCCGTTTAAGTCCGAATCGACCCGTTATTCTTCCTAAATTATCTAAAAATCATAATTTCACTCGTTTATGTATTTTTATGTATTGTTTATGTGGAGTTTCTTAGGATTATTATTGTTTTACGTGTAGTTACGTATCGTCGATTCGGAAGACTTCGAAGTCTACGGAAGAGTTCGGAAGAGTATTTGAAGACTTTTGCGATTGCAAGGCAAGTCACACGACAATCTCCTTGAGCATGTTGATCCTAGTGTGAAAACTATTTTATTTTCAAGTTATTGCATGAAATGTTTTTCGAATGACATTATTGTGGGTATTTACTTTATTATCCAATATCCATTGATAATTATGGCCATTTTGATGTTTGATATCTATACCTTGATACTCCGGGTAATAATATTGACTAGCCAGATGTTAATTATTTATTTGGCTAGATTATTTAGGATTTTGCTTAGCCATGCCTAGAAACTATAGTGTCATTTTATGTGGGTAATTAATGACTCATTTATGACTAATTATGGATTAATGGCTATATTTTCACGACAGTGAGTCGTGGTTGATTAATTAACTATGTCAACTAAAACTTGATTGATGGTGGGTTGTGAGCACCAGGTTGGAATGTTGCTAGCGGTGCTCATGACAGTTAAGGACCGGTTCGCGGACTACTTGTTGCGAAGCAACACTCGTGCTAACCACAAGCCAGCATGGGTAATGGTAGGATCCAATGTGTAGTACGTTCAACCGGGGTCCACCATGGTGTGTTGTGGCTGTGTCAATAAGACCACCATGGCTGCGTTAATAAGTCCATGTCTTGGGCGTTGGATCGTTTCCCTGTTGGGGGCCTGATCAGCTCCTGCCGGAAACTGGTGGTCCAGCGGGTGGCTCCCTTGTTGTGCGGGTTACATGGAGGGTCTTATCACAATTCCTTTCCGAGGTACCGTGGTGGTATTAAGGCGCACAGTGATGTGTTGTGGAGTTGTGTCTTGTGGGTAAATTGGTACACCTCTGGCCAGAGTAAAACTATTCGAATAGCCGTGCTCGCGGTTAATGAGCGGCATAGCAATGTTTCTGTGATTAGTCTCACACTACTCATTAATGGAAATAAGTGATGGAATATTGATAGCTCCTGTTTGGAGATGTTTTGGTTTGGGCCTGAGCTGCGTTGGAGCGCTGTTCAGTGGTTGATTCAATACTGATTAATAATTAAACTATACTGTTTTAATGGTTTTAAAGTGCAAATGTTTTAAATGCTGTTTTATGCAAATAAGTCATATTATGCCTTTCCTTTGGTATCCTATTGCATTACATTGCATTCCCTAGTGTGGCTTGTTGAGTACGGTGGGTGGTACTCAGTCTTGCATTATTGCAATCTTTAGAGTGAAGCTTTGCGAGGAGGAGAAGTTGGTGTTTGGCTTATACCCCAGTTGAGCTGCCTGTGGCTTGGTGCTGAAGCTACGCTAGTTGCCGTTCCGCTGCTGTTTTCTCCTGTGTGAGGACTACGTGCCTCTGTTGTAAGTATTTATCGTTATTTCATTTTGGTTATGTTTATCAAATTGTCAATTTGTGTACCTCGGCTGATTCCTGGACGAGGATTTATTGCACAAATTAGCTTTGGAAATTCTGGTGAATTTCTGGGCGTGACAAGTTGGTATCAGAGCCAATCTTGACTGTAGGATAAGCCAAACGGTCAGACCTTAAGGGCATCTTTTCCGAAAACCTAGTTGCGAAAAATTCTCCTCTTATCTACGAAATTCTTTGCAAAGCTTTCATCTATCCCCCTCTCTCTTTCAACTAGTTTAGTGGTTAAACCTGGTGGCTATAACAATGAAGATGAAAGAAGTCGTCTCAAGCATCAAGCAAGCATCAAGGAAGATCCTCGTGTCCAAGTCGTCATGCCGTCTACGTGGAACGAAGATTTTGTGCAAGGAACCAATCCTAAACCCAGACCTCCCTTGTGACCTTTGAAGAGTAGTGACGTTAGTCTAGTCGCGTGTGTTAGCTTGCTTGTTAGTGTGCTGGTGCTTGCTCCTTTTGTGCTTGTGTGCTTGGGTAGCGTATGGTGTATGTCAGCTGGTGATATGGCTATACTAGTTTGGCAGTGTAATAATCAACACTCTATATTCATTACAGTTCAGTAATAATTGAAATATTTAGTAAAGAAGATGCCCCTCTTTCTCTCTCTTTGCTCTATACCTTCTCTTCTCATTGATTTCTCCACCACTGATGGTCAGTTTTATACATGTGATATGAAGGAAGAGATTATATTGGATCCAGCCTTGCTCAGTAACAACCACAGTCATGACCTCTGCTCAGCTTAAGATATGCAAACTCAGTTTTGCCGCAAACCCTAGTTCACCAAGAGTCAGCAGACTGTTGTTGGATAGTGAAAGCTAGTGTTGATCATATGCCTGCAAAAGGAAGCTAAGAAACCTTAGGAAGACACAAGTAATGGATAGCCAGATCGGTTCATCTTTGAAGATTACGACCGGACCTCAGAAGACAAAGCAGTTTGTTAGGAAGACGAATAGAAAAGGATGAAGAATAGAAAGAGACAAGTCAAGCCAGGACTGAAGGATCATCCTCGCCGTTCTAATTTTCTCAGAAGAACAACCCTACCAGTTACAAACGAGGCCAGAAAATAATGTTTGGATGGATAATTTTTCAAGATTTCATCCAAAGCCAAAGTGCCAGTCATCGCAGAGAAGCATCAACGACGCCATGGTCACAACAGTCAGTCTAGTAAAAGAAAGACAAGTCGGTAGCATCAGAAGTTGGAAGAAGAGAAGACATGCCTAACTCACGATGGAGTTAGTGAAAGCCAGTTTATGACAATAGACTGAGTGAAAGCCAGGTTATGTCGACAGAGTTAGTAAAAGCCAGTTTATGTTGAGAAAAGTAAGCTTGACCAAGTTATTATCTTCAGGAGTACTGGCAATTGTTGCCATGATTCTAAGCCTATCTACGTGGAAAGGTAGCACCTAAGACAGAAGCGTCAAGGATAGAAGTCAAAGACGGAAGGAACCAGATACCAAAGCAGTTGGTATAGCTATTAGACAGGATCTCTATGACAACCCTGGAAGTTAAAGATGAATATTTCCACCACTATCATGAGAATCTAATTATGAGAATCCTAAGGAAAATTATAGAAGGTAGGAAGAAAGGTGATGGATAAGGAGACTAGACGAAGTAAAATCACTAGATGAAGATAAGTGTTTCATCAGGAAGGACCAGTTGCCAAGAACACCTCAACACCGTCCGCAAATCCATGCCCAGTTCACAGGATCAGTATGTTATCGACAAGCAAGTATTTAAGCAACACCAGTGACAAAAGGAAAGTTGAATCAAACTGGATCTGTCACTAAAAAGGGACCAGATACAATTGGAAGTCAATTGAGCAATAGAAGTTATGATCGCCAGAAAGATGATCTGCCAACTTGAGGTTCCAATAAAGTCGCGAGACATTAATGTGGTAAAAGGTTCGAGATACAGACTACCGCCAAGATAGGCAACGGCATGGATTTCAAGAAGTTGTCACCCGAAGAAGAGTTGAAGGAAAGAATTGAAGACCAACCAAACCCTTTTCTTTCTAGCCGCCCCAAATCTCGGGACGAGATTTCTGTAAGGGGGGTGGATTTGTAACGCCCTGAAAATCGCCTTAATTAAAAATTATCGTGGGTAAATGGAAATACAAGAATACACTAGAAAATCTTTGTTTGAGAAAAGAGTTTGAATAAAATTTTGAAATTTCCAATATTAAAAATCCCGAGTTTAAATCTTTAAATAAATACTTGGATGCTTTTATATTCCAGGGGTTTTGTCGGAGTATTTTAAGCATTTGAGTATTTACAATAATAAATTCTTCGTGTTTCATGGTGGCATTTACTTCTGGTAAATTCCTCGTGATTTAATAAACTCTCTGAAATTTTCTTGGATTTTTCGGAGCTACAGAATTAATTTTAATGCTATAAAGATCACTAAAGTAAGGTAATTAAATATAAAAATTAAATTCCTTGTCCCTTCCCCCTGTTCGGTCGTTTCTAATTCAGTCCTTTGAAGTCTCCCCGTTTATCATGAACTCTGACTCCCTTTTCCTCTAGGGTTTTGTGTCGTTCCCAGAACCCTAAAGTCGCCTCGAAACCTAAATTCGGAGTTACCGATTTATTCATTTTTGAAACTCTAGAACTCTTTTGGACTTCCAATCTGAGATCCTTTGTATCCGAAATATCTATATTTCCCTTGATAAATTCCAGATATTCCTTAAACCCTTTTCTGTCAAAATAAATCCAAATCTCCAATCGCCTGAGATTCTCCAAATTCCAGTCCAATAAAACACCCTCGTCAATTCACGGGAAAATATTATAATTTCCCGCATCTCCAAAATATCCACATATTTTGGGAAGTTCAATTATGCTTGAATAATTCGAACTATTGATCTCTGCAAAATAATTCCCAATTTTATCGGATTCCCGAATTATTCCGAGATCCGGTTTCCCCAAATATTCTTTGATAAAATACCCTTCTTTTTCGAATCCCGCCAAATAGTCTCCCTTTTGAATTCCCCAAAATATTCATCTATTTTGGACATATAAATGTTTCCCAGAAAATCCCCTCTAGTTCCCAACCCGATGAATAATCCGATATTTGTTTTCCCAAATATTCCTCGAATATCCCGATATTCTACTCCCCAAATTTCCATCGGGAAAATATTCTTCATTCTCTGAATCCCACAATATATTCCGTCTCCCGGACCCCCACTACATATATTCTTTTTCTAATTACTTCCAAATACTGTTTGATTCCCAATATATATATTTATACCTATGTATATATACGTATGTATATATATATGTATGAATGTATATACCCTCAATATCCCATATATATATGTATAGATTCTGATTATCAGAATATTCCGACCTCTGAATATTTCTACAAATCTTCAATTCAGAAATATATCTCGAATTTATAAATTCCAATTTTCCAAATTTGGAATTTTATCAGAAGACCCCTCTCCTTTCTTCTTTTTCCCCTTTCCTCTTTTCTTCCTTCTTCTGTCTTTCTTCCAGGTCGAGCTCCCGGCCCGGGCCGCCACGCCGCACCCCAAGACTCCCTGCCCGGCCCGCGCCTCTCGCTCGCCCGTGCTCTCCCTCGCTCGTGCCCGTGCCCGTCCCTCTCCCTTGCCGTGCCCGTGCCCGCGCGCCCTCTCGCTCGCCCGTGCCCGCGCCCTCTCCTCGGCCCGGCCTGCGCCCCGGCGCCGCGCCTCCCCTCGGCCTGCGCCCGTCCTCGGCCCAAGCTAGCGCCGGTCCAGCCCAGCGTCACCCCCTATGCCTCCGCCCCGCAACCGCCGCCGCCGAATCCGCCGCGTCGCCGCTCCCGTGCCGCCCGCCGGAGCCAAGCCCCATATATATAGCCGCCGCCTGCCCCTGTGCCCTAGCCGCTCTGCTCCTCTCCACGCCGCCAGGCCGCCGCCGCCACCCCCGTCGCGCCGCCTGCTGTCTCCATCTACCGCCGCCCAGCCCGCTCTCTCCCGTGCGCCGCTGGTTCGGAAGCCGCGCCGCCGTCTACACCCGCCGCCGCGCCGGCGTCCTGCGCTGCCTCAGCCGCCGCCCTGCCGGCTGTCTCTGCCTAGCCGCCGGTGAGCATCCTCGTATCCGCTTCCTCCCTCCTCTGCCTGCTGTCGCCATGGTCGTCGTCATCCCCATCTGCCGTGCGTTGCCGGTGAGCATCTGCCCCGTCGCCTCCATCTTCTCTGCCAGGCGCCGTGCTGTTCCCCGCTCGGCCTCGTCGTCGCCGGCATCTACCTGTCCGCCGGAGCCGCCTCCCTCCTCCTCTGCCTGTTGATGCGTCGCCGTCGCACCGAAAGCCGCCTCGCGTCGCTCCCACGAGAACGCCCGCCACACTGCATCTAGCTACCGCCTCTCTTCCTCATCTCCCTCCGCTCTGGTGCCCCTCGGCGTCCGTGCCGTCCGTCGCCCCGACGCCGATGCGCCGCCCCGAGGACGTCGCCTCCTCTCGGCCTCCGCCTGTGCCATCAACCCGTCACCTGTCGGTGCCGCATCGTCGTCGCCCTCGCCTCGGCTCCGCGCCAACCTCGCCGCCGGCGTCTTTTCTCCCCTGCCTCGGTCTCCCGTCGCTGCATCCTGCCATGGGCAGGAGCTTGCCCTCGCCTTGAGTCACTGCTGGGTGGCCCTCATCTGTGTATGCCATCGGGGCCCAAGCAGTTTCCTCTCCTGTTTCATATGACAAATGGGCCCCACTCAATTATCCCTCCAAAAACATTTCCTCCATTAATTAACTTCCGAGAGAATATTCCCAAGAATATTCCTTTTCAATTCTTTTCAGATTCATTCTGGATTCAATCTTCCAAAAGCCATATATTTTCCGTTGAAGTCCGAATCGACCCGTTATTCTTCCTAAATTATCTAAAATCATAATTCACTCGTTTATGTATTTTTATGTATTGTTTATTGGAGTTTCTTAGGATTATTATTGTTTTACGTGTAGTTACGTATATTCGTCGATTCGGAAGACTTCGAAGTCTACGGAAGAGTTCGGAAGAGTATTTGAAGACTTTTGCGATTGCAAGGCAAGTCACACGACAATCTCCTTGAGCATGTTGATCCTAGTTGTGAAAACTATTTTATTTCAAGTTATTGCATGAAATGTTTTCGAATGACATTATTGTGGGTATTTACTATTATCCAATATCCATTGATATTATGGCCATTTTGATGTTGATATCTATTACCTTGATACTCCGGGTAATAATATTGACTAGCCAGATGTTTAATTATTTATTTGGCTAGATTATTTAGGATTTTGCTTAGCCATGCCTAGAAACTATAGTGTCATTTTATGTGGTAATTAATGACTCATTTATGACTAATTATGGATTAATGGCTATATTTTCACGACAGTGAGTCGTGGTTGATTAATTAACTATGTCAACTAAAACTTGATTGATGGTGGGTTGTGAGCACCAGGTTGGAATGTTGCTAGCGGTGCTCATGACAGTTAAGGACCGGTTCGCAGACTACTTGTTGCGAAGCAACACTCGTGCTAACCACAAGCCAGCATGGGTAATGGTAGGATCCAATGTGTAGTACGTTCAACCGGGGTCCACCATGGTGTGTTGTGGCTGTGTCAATAAGACCACCATGGCTGCGTCAATAAGTCCATGTCTTGGGCGTTGGATCGTTTCCCTGTTGGGGGCCTGATCAGCTCCTGCCGGAAACTGGTGGTCCAGCGGTGGCTCCCTTGTTGTGCGGGTTACATGGAGGGTCTTATCACAATTCCTTTCCGAGGTACCGTGGTGGTATTAAGGCGCACAGTGATGTGTTGTGGAGTTGTGTCTTGTGGGTAAATTGGTACACCTCTGGCCAGAGTAAAACTATTCGAATAGCCGTGCTCGTGGTTAATGAGCGGCCTAGCAATGTTTCTGTGATTAGTCTCACACTACTCATTAATGGAAATAAGTGATGGAATATTGATAGCTCCTGTTTGGAGATGTTTTGGTTTGGGCCTGAACTGCGTTGGAGCGCTGTTCAGTGGTTGATTCAATACTGATTAATAATTAAACTATACTGTTTTAATGGTTTTAAAGTGCAAATGTTTTAAATGCTGTTTTATGCAAATAAGTCATATTATGCCTTTCCTTTGGTATCCTATTGCATTACATTGCATTCCCTAGTGTGGCTTGTTGAGTACGGTGGGTGGTACTCAGTCTTGCATTATTGCAATCTTTAGAGTGAAGCTTTGCGAGGAGGAGAAGTTGGTGTTTGGCTTATACCCCAGTTGAGCTGCCTGTGGCTTGGTGCTGAAGCTACGCTAGTTGCCGTTCCGCTGCTGTTTTCTCCTGTGTGAGGACTACGTGCTTCTGTTGTAAGTATTTATCGTTATTTCGTTTTGGTTATGTTTATCAAATTGTCAATTTGTGTACCTCGGCTGATTCCTGGACGAGGATTTATTGCACAAATTAGCTTTGGAAATTCTGGTGAATTTCTGGGCGTGACACGATTGGCTCGCGAATTTAACATTCCTTTCTCCTTGTCAATTACAGGGTCAAATTGACTGGCACGCCTACGAACCTCAAGACTTTAGGACCTGCACTGGAGTGAAGCAAATCTCCCAGGCCTTCGCGTGTCACCCAGACACCGGACGGCCCCCGGCGGGTCTTTCGGCGTCAACACGCTTTTGGCACGCCCAGTGGGACCACGAAGTTTCAACCCAAAGTTTCAACGCAAAAGTTTTGACAATCAGACCTGCGACATGGCTGGGAAAGATGTCAAGATAGACAACGTAATCCCGGTCAGCATGGAGGATTTAACAGAAGAACAGAAGCAGCAAATCGAGCAAAATATGGCCAACTTTCAGAAGCTGTGCTTAGAGTCCTTCAGCATGACACGGCAAGGGCCGATTCAGAAGTCTCAGTTTCCGAAGCCAGTATTAGTTGGAGAATCGAGCCGTACACAACCCGAGAGCCCGCCGATTAAGCCTTTGCAGGAAATGGTTAATGAGGCTGTACACCACGCGCTCATTAATCAGTCAAGGGTCTTGGTAAATACATTACATAGCCTCATCAAGAAGACCGTTGACGGATCGATTGCCCAAGAACCAACTAGGGGTCCTGTTTTTCTCCCGCCAAAGATGGAGCCAAATCAAGTTAATTACAACATCAGTAGGGATGTACCAGAACACTTGTTCACACAGAACCAGGCTGGGGGGCAACAGGATACTCCTGCTGGATACCATCGGTCTATTTATTATGGGGGATATCAACAGAATTGTCCAGCAGGCGGAGCCAATCCGGGAACTTACCAGAGGGAGTATCACAGACAGAATCGGCAACCAACCCCGCCGATACAGTATCAGCAGTATCAACAGGAGAATGTAAGAGAAGAAGAATTATCGGCACGGGTTGAAGAGATAGTAAGGGAGCAGTTCGGGATCAAGCCCAAGGAACAAGCGTTCATGTATCGGCACCCATATCCTGAGTGGTTTGACAGGGTTCCGTTACCACACTGATACAGGGTCCCGGATTTCTCTAAATTCTCAGGGCAGGACAACACGTCTACAGTAGAACATGTCAGCCGATTCCTTGCACAGTGCGGGGAGGCATCGGCGGAAGAGGCTCTGAGGGTTAGGTTTTTCCCCCTTTCATTATCAGGATCGGCTTTTATGTGGTTTTCCTCATTACCACCGAATTCCGTTCGGGGGTGGGCCGATCTAGAGAAACAGTTTCACAAATATTTCTTTGCTGGAATTCATGAGTTGAGACTATCAGATTTGGCATCGGTTAAGCAACGTCCAGATGAAACAGTACCAGAATACGTTCAGCGATTTCGGGATATCAGAAACCGATGTTATAGTTTAAACCTGAGCGATGGGCATCTGGCTGATCTGGCTTTCCAGGGTCTTTTGGCGCCGATCAAGGAGAGATTTTCTTCACAAGAGTTTGAGTCCCTGGCGCACCTGGTACAGAAGGTATCGGCTCCTGAAAGCCGATTTCAAGAGGCAAAAAGGGATAAGTACCAGAAAAGGGTTGCTCAAGTTCAAGTTTATTCATCGAGCTCAGACGATGAGGGATCCGATGCTGAGGTTGGATTGGCGGAGTGGGCCAGGAACAGGAAATCAGTATCATGCCCATGGGTCAAAGATATCGGCAAGGAGGAGAGGTATGACTTTGACATCAATAAAGCTGATAAAATTTTCGATCTATTATTGCAAGAAAAGCAGATACAACTTCCGCCAAACCATCTGATCCCATTAGCCGAAGAACTGAAAAAGAAGAAGTATTGCAAGTGGCACAATGCGATATCGCATCACACCAACGAGTGCAAAGCTTTTCGGCAACAGATTCAATCGGCGGTCGAGCAAGGACGAATCAAGTTCGAAGACAAGAAGCCGATGAAGATAGATGGGCACCCGTTCCCTGTGAATATGGTTTATGCGGGGTCATCATCAAGGGCTCAAACCGATGAAGGAAGATGCTAGAGTAAATCGAGGATTACTTCATCGGGAATGATAGAGAAGTACTCAAGGTACGATGAAAAGAGGGACGAACCAGAACAATATAATCCGCACTGGAACTGTCCATTCTTCCGATTCTGCTGGGATCAAGGGATGAGATTGCCATCAGTAGAAGATTGCCCCGAATGCAGTAATATGGGGGATCGCTGTGATCAGCAGCAGAGGTTTTCACAAGATCGGCCGTCTGGGAAAAGAGCATTGGTTCATAGCCGATTAGGGCTGATCCATGAAGAGTTCTTTGAAGAAGATGAAGAGGAAGCACATGAGAAACAAGTCCAGAATCCTCAGTGGTGTCCTAGCGGCATATTCACGAAGAATCAGAAGAGAAGGCACAGCGGTTACGGCACCGGGAGCAAAAGGAAGAGCAGCGTCAAGATCAAGAGGAGGCCGATCATCGTCCCAAGAGAACCAAACAAGTTTGGCGAGTAAGGAGGAAGGATGATGAAGATGCATCGGCTCCGGTGAACATGGTTTTCTTTCTACCCAGGGAATACAGAGCGTTCTCGTCAGACGAGGAGGGTGGAGAGGAAGTTTTCACTCAGTTAACGCTGCAACCCGATCAAGCTATATTTGACAAGCCTGAGGAGTCAGAGCATCGGCACCTAAAGCCATTATACATCAAGGGCTATGTGAATGGGAAGCCGATGGCAAAGATGCTGGTTGATGGGGGAGCAGCAGTTAATCTTATGCCGCATGCCACGTTCTGAAAATTGGGGAAGACTGCCGAAGATCTGATCAAGACAAATATGGTGCTAAAGGACTTCGGTGGGAATTCATTAGAGGCTAAAGGTGTATTGAACGTGGAGTTGACAGTAGGGAATAAGACATTACCCACCACGTTTTTCGTCATCGACGGAAAGGGGTCATATAGTTTGCTTCTCGGCAGGGATTGGATTCACGCAAACTGGTGCGTACCCTCGACAATGCATCAATGTTTGATACAATGGCAGGGAGATCAAGTCGAGGTAGTGCTAGCAGATCGGTCGACCAATATTGCCATGACCGATCTACCAGTCTGGGAAGCCGATGGTGTTGACTGCCTATCCGGAAAAATATGGGAAGGAGATTACCTTAAGGTCACTAGCCAGGGGATATAGCCGATTCAGCAAGTCGGCTCTGAATTGTTACTCTGATGGGCTCTATTGAAGACTTCGAGGGGAAACTGGGGCAAGGATTTACGTTGGCTGATGATTTGGAAGAGATTGATATAGGACCAGGAGATAAGCCAAGGCCGACGTACATAAGCAAAAAATTAAGTCCTGAACTACGAGAGGAATTGATAGCACAGTTGAAGGAATATCGGGATTGTTTCGCCTGGGAATACCATGAGATGCCAGGATAAAGCCGATCGATTGTTGAACATCGGCTGCCCATTAAACTAGGATATCGGCCATTCAAGCAGGCTCCAAGGAGATTCAAGGCAGAATTACATGAGCCAATCAAGGCGGAGATTACAAGGTTATATGACGCCAAATTTATAAGGCCATGCCGATATGCTGAGTGGGTTTCTAATATTGTCCCGGTGGAGAAGAAAAATGGAAAATTGAGGATATGTATTGATTTCCGGGATCTGAATAAAGCTACCCCCAAGGATGAATACCCAATGCCGATAATGGATTTATTGGTGGATGCAGCCTCAGGTCACAAGATTATCAGCTTCATGGACGGCAATGCGGGATACAATCAGATTTTTATGGCTGAAGAAGATATACATAAGACTGTGTTTCGGTGTCCAGGAGCTATCGGCCTGTATGACTGGGTAGTAATGACTTTTGGATTGAAAAGCGCCAGTGCGACTTATCAGAGAGCGATGAACTATATATTTCATGATCTCATCGGCTTGTTAGTAGAGATTTATATTGATGATGTGGTGGTCAAGCCTAAAAGTGAGGAAAGCCATATAGCCGATCTACAAAAAGTGCTGGAGAGAGCCAAGAAATACGGATTAAGAATGAATTCCAATAAATGCGCTTTTGGTGTATCGGCTGGGCAATTCTTGGGTTTTATGGTTCATGAGCGAGGGATTGAAGTTAGTCAGCGAAGTATTAGAGCCATTAAGACTACAGAGCCACCAAGCAATAAGACAGAGTTGCAATCGTTGATCGGCAAGGTTAATTTTGTGAGAAGATTTATATCAAATTTATTAGGGAAAATTGAGTCTTTCACGCCGTTGTTGAAGTTGAAGGCCGATCAAGAGTTTGTGTGGGGGGCAGCACAGCAGAAGGCATTTGACGAAATCAAGAATTATCTGAGTTCCCCACCTATTTTGATTCCGCCGCAGAAAGGGATGCCGCTCAAATTATATTTGTCAGCCGATGAGAAGTCCATCGGGTCCGTTCTAATACAAGAATTTGAGGGAAAAGAGCGAGTTGTGTTTTATCTGAGCAGGAGACTTCTAGATGCTGAAATGAGATATCCTGCGGTGGAGAAATTATGCCTGTGTTTATATTTCTCATGTACGAAGCTAAGGCATTACATCCTATCGGCCGAGTGTACAGTAGTTTGCCAGGCCGATGTGGTCAAATATATGTTGTCGGCTCCAGTCTTGAAAGGGCGAGTTGGCAAGTGGGTTTTTGCTTTGACAGAGTTCGACTTAAGATATGAATCGGCTAAAGCAATCAAGGGACAAGCAGTGGCCGATTTCATTGTACAACACAGAGGGTCTCATGAGGATTATGTGGAGCCAATCCCATGGACTTTGTTTTTCGATGGATCGGTTTGCAAGCATGGATCTGGTATCGGCTTAGTTATCATATCGCCTCGGGGGGCAAGTTTTGAGTTTGCTTTTACAATTAAACCTTATCGGACTAATAATCAGGCAGAGTACGAGGCGGTGCTGAAGGGACTTCAACTCTTAAAGGAGATCGGAGCCGATGTCATAGAGATAATTGGCGATTCTCTATTAGTGGTCAAACAGTTGTCTGGAGAATATGAGTGCAGGGATGATGTTTTGAGGTCATATTATGAGGAGTGTACGGATTTGTTAAGAGATTTCAAGATAGTATCAATAGATCATATTCCCAGGGAGCAGAATTTAGAAGCCAATGATCTTGCACAGATTGCTTCAAGGTATCGGCTGAATAGGCAGGTTGAGGTTGAGATAGCCGATACTGATGTCCAGAACAAGGCCGATGACTGGAGACAGGAGTTAGTCGACTACTTGAAAAATCCGTCGCAATCAGTTTCCAGGAAAATTCGGTATAAAGCTACTAAATATGTGCTGCTTGATGGGGAGTTGTATTATCGGACTTTTGAGGGAGTTCTGCTTAGGTGCCTGAATTTGGAAGAAGCCAAAGTGGTTATGTGCGAGGTGCATGAAGGCGTCTGTGGGACTCATCAATCGGCTCACAAGTTGAAGTGGTTGCTGAGAAGAGTAGGGTATTTTTGGCCGACAATGCTGGAGGATTGCTTTAGGTATTATAAAGGGTGTCAAGATTGTCAGAAATTTGGAAATATACAGCGAGCACCAGCATCGGCTATGAATCCTATCATCAAACCGTGGCCGTTCAGAGGATGGGGAATTGACATGATCGGCCAGGTTTTTCCTCCATCAAGTAAGGGACATAAGTTCATATTGGCGGCGACAGATTATTTTACCAAGTGGGTGGAGGTGATTCCTTTGAAGAGAGTTACGTCCAAGGAAGCGATCGAGTTTGTAAGGGAGCATATTATTTATCGGTTTGGGATTCCTCAGCGATAACTACTGATCAGGGGTCTATCTTCGTGTCTGATGAGTTTCAACAGTTTGCTGCCAGTATGGGAATCAAGTTATTAAATTCATCGCCTTATTATGCTCAAGCTAATGGGCAAGCCGAAGCTTCTAACAAGAGTTTGATCAAGTTGATTAAGCGGAAAATTGATGAGCAGCCACGGCGATGGCATACTACATTAGCCGATTCACTATGGGCCTATCGGATGGCATGTCATGGATCTATTCGGGTGCCGCCGTATCAGTTAGTATATGGACATGAGGCAGTTTTACCATGGGAAACTAACATCGGCTCTAGGAGAATTTCTTTGCAGAATCAGTTGACAGCCGATGATTATTATAACTTAATGACGGATGAACTTGAAGATTTGGTTCAGAATCGGTTGAGGGCGTTGGAAAGGATTAAGGAAAATAAGGCTAAGGTAGCTCGGCATTACAACAAAAAGGTGGTAAATAAGTCGTTTGCCGAGGGAGATCTTGTGTGGAAGTTGATTTTGCTGATCGGGTCCAGAGACAAAAAGTTTGGAAAATGGTCGCCTAATTGGGAAGGGCCCTATCGGATTAATCGCTGTGTGCCTAGTAATGCCTATGTGTTGGAAGATATTGATGGGACAGAGTTTGCTAAAGCGCTTAACGAAAAATATCTCAAGAAATACTACCCCAGCATGTGGATCGATTCTTAAATCGGTTAAGTATAGCCGATTTCTAAAATAGTCCGGAAAGCCGATGTTTTGCATCGCCTAAAGACAGCCGATATCAATTGGTATCGCCTTTAGATCAAATGAACAAAAATAATATTAAGGGGCAATTGAAGGAAACAAGCAGCAGAGCCGATCAGAATATATTACAGTGCAACCAGCGTCTCAGAAGGTCATCGGATGTTAAGTTACAAGAATTTTTGAATGGTTTCTATCGCACGCAGGCGGATCTGGTCAATCTCATTGATGGCGCGAATGTCGTCTTCATCGGAGCCCGGGATGGTCTTCAGGTTCTTGCGCCGATGAATGACTTGACGCACCATCGCTGCAACCTTAGCCTCTTGGTCTTGGATGGCTTGCGGTAGGCCGATAAGCTGGGACTCTGTGGCTGCAAGATCCTTGCGAACTTTTTCAAGTTCTACCAGCAAATCGGCTTCCCTCTTCTTTAGTTGATCTAGCTTAGGTTGGAGCTCTTGGGGGGCAGCGGCCATGTCATCAAGTTTTTTCTTCTCGGCTTGAGCTAACAGCCGATCGGCTTGGATGTTTTGGGATGTCTTCTGTTGGTCAGCACGATCGGCTATGCGCTGTCTAAGCTTAATAAGTTTAAACCTGTGAGATTACAGGTATGCTGCAGGGGTTAGTGCATCGACGAGTTCTTCGGGCAGATAGTGTTCGATTTCTACAAGCCTTGCCCGAATCGGTCCACAGTCTTCAACTAGCACATCAATTGGGTTTTCCAGCTGACTGTTGATGCTTGTTAAATAATCGTGCACGTCGGCTGGGAACGACGGTTTGGTTGTTGCACTGGTGGCTGTTTCTTCTTCTACCTCCAAATACTGGCCGATGTCAAAGGAAAACAAATCGGCCAAGGACTGCAAAATTGACATCGGTAAAAGGATTAGTGGGGAATTAAAAGCGAAATATGGACATGAAGAAGTTACCTGAGGAAGGACGTCAGCAGCTCGGGTGGCATCGGCTTCAGTGAGATGAATAGGGTGTTCTTCGGAGGGGCCGATGTCAGCCGATGGAATAGCAGCAGTATCGTCGACGGTTGGAGGACTTGGTACCAAGAGTGGGGCAGCTGGAGAAGCTATCGGCTCAGTGCTTGGAGGGATGTCGGAAGAAAGTTGAGGTTCTGGAGCTGATGACTCGAGCTGGGAGTAAAACTGGTAAGATAAGTGGAAAGCGGGTAATAATATTGAGAATTGACATGTACCTGAGGAGGTGAGGGAGCCGATGTTGTTTGAGGAGAAGATGGCATTGGGGTAGCGACATCAGCATCGGGTTTCTGCTTCTTTGAGGAGGGGCGATGCGCTAACTTCTTCCGCTTTTGTCCCATCGGCCGAGGCGCCTTAAGAAGAGCCGATGGAGATGGAGCGTCGCGCCCTAAGTTTGGAGTGGCCGATGGAGGTTGGTACAGAATCGGCCGACCACTGTTACTTGTTGATGGAGGCTTGACGCAGGTAGCCTGCAAAATAAGAGTTAGAGATGATTGGGGATGATGGTTAAAGCTTGCAGGTAGGGGTGAAAACGGTTCAGATAATATCCGCTTACCGACCGAAAATTCGGATACGGATAGGATCGGACGGATAATTTTCGGATAATCTCGGATTCGGATACGGAAACGGATAATTTTTTTCGGATACGGATACGAATACGGTAAAGACATTATCCGGCGGATTTCGGATTCGGTCGGAAATTATCCGGAAAAATTTTCGGATATCCGGATAAACTTAACATCTCTATTTTCTTTTCTATCTATCTCCAGTCCACACACAGGACACAGCGACAACGCCATCCCCAGCGCCGGCCCTGCTTCCCCGCGCTCGCCGCCTCCGGATCCCGCGCCCCCGTCGGCCTCCGCCGCTGGCCCTGCTCCCTCGCGTCCGCGGCCGCCTCCCCCGTCGGCCACCGGCGCCGGACCAGCTCCCTCGCGCCTCGGCCGCCTCCCCAGTCGGCCTCCGCCGCCGCCCGGCCTCGCGCCCCCCGCGGCCACCGGCGCCGGACCTGCTCCCTCACGCCCGCGGCCGCCTCCCCCGTCGGCCTCTGCCGCCGCCCGGTCTCGCGCCCCCGTCGGCCTCCGCCGCCGGCCCTGCTCCCTCGCGCCCGCGGCCGCCTCCCCCGTCGGCCTCCGCCACCGCCCGGCCTCGCGCCTCCCGCGGCCATTGGCGTCAGACCAGCTCCCTCGCGCCTCGGCCGCCTCCCCCGTCGGCCTCCGCTGCCGCCCGGCCTCGCGCCCCCCGCGGCCACCGGCGCTGGACCTGCTCCCTCGCGCCCGTGGCCGCCTCCCTCGTCGGCCTCCGCCGCCGCCCGGCCTCGCGCGGTCGCGCCCCCCGCGGCCACCGGCGCCGGCCCTACTCGCTCACTTATTCGAATATTGATACATTGTTTAGCTAAAAATTTAGAAATATTAATGTATTGTTTTAAAAAAATAATAGGTTGTCTCTCTCCGTTGGTTTCTAAAGTTCAGTTTGAGGTGTTTTTATATTCGAATAAATATTCGTTACCGTATTCGTTCCGATTCGTATTCGCTCCGTATCTGTATCCGGTAATATTCGATTCCGTTTTCATATCCGAGGTTTCCGATTCCGAATCCGATTCCGAAAAAAATATAAAAACGAATATGGTATAGCTAGTTTCCGACCGTTTCCGATCCGTTTTCACCCCTACTTGCAGGTGTTACCTCTTCATCAGATTCGACGTATTCAGTGTCAAGACGAGAGCAGTAGCAGGTGGCCGCTAAGCTGAATAGATGTTTTTTCCATTCTGACCACCATCAGACAAAAAGCTTGGTGTTGGCAGTGCAGATACACACCTCGGTGGCGGCGCCTAGGAGGAGGGGGTCTGTCAAAGTCCGCAGCCGATCATATTCCAGGGCGCTGCTAACAGTGCCTCGGGCTTGAAGTTTATCGATGAAGAAAAGGCCAATCGGAAGCTGACCAAGGCCAAACTGACGGGAGCCGACCGATGGGTGGTAAAACTCATAAAAAGGCTATGATCGGCCCAGGGAGAAGCCAGTTGGCAGCAGGCGAGGGGAGATAGCCGATAGGAATATGGCCTTGGACTCGTCATTATCCAGAGCTTTGAGTGGGTCGAAGTTAGAAGGCATCTCAAATGATGATGCGTCATTATATGCAAAGCAGAGAGTGGCCTCCCGGGTGAAGCCATAGTAAAATCCCTTGAACCACTGACTGAGTTCAGCGGGAGTTATCTTGCCGCCAGAGAGAGCCGATGCAGCTTCGCCCATGGAAACGCATCGGCGGTAAACGGGATCTTGGTCTTCTGTGTAATCAGCTGGGAAGGATTGCTTGAGAAGAGAAGTTTCAGGGACGGCCTTGGAGGTGTAGATATTGAGCCAGAGCTGTACGAACCACCAAGGGCCCCCGATGTGGCTGACGGGCTGGCCGGCCGATAACTTAGTTGCTACTTGGTGAAGCAACTGATAAGTGGCACCAAGGAGGAGTTGCCCCAAGGGGATCTGTTTCCGATCAACCAGGCATTCTGCCAAACATTGCATGTTGATTGTCGGACCAAGGGTAGCGCCACCAAGAACAAAACGCTCCAGCCAGAGGTTTAGAAAAGCAACGTGTTCCCGGTCATCAACCGATCCAGTTCCCTTATTGTGAAGAGATATGTACCTGGACCAGCCACCAATGTTCTTTGTTTGAAGCCGATGAGTGGGTTTGAACCGGAGCTTGAAGGGGTCGATGTAGCTTGTCATGTCTAGACAGGTGAGCATGGTCACATCCAACAAAGTGGGGGTCATCGGCCCATGCCCGAACAGGAAGGCATTAAGGGCATCGGACCAGAAATATGAGGCCGATGCGAGCAGAGGTTCATTTCTTTCCATATCGGCTAGGGAGAGATTGATGCAATGGCCGATATGGGATTCTTCCCAGTAGGTTCTCTTCGCAGCAGACACCCTGATGTACCAATCTCTCCACCCAGGTAGTTTGCTTGGCCACGACCTGAAGCTGTTGGTCCAGTCGCCGACTCGCATGGCCGAGTTCTTGAAAGGGATACGCTGGGTCTCGGCGCATATGAAATCGGTGGGATCTTCGTTACCCATGGGGCCATGATAGAAAAAGTTTGGGTAATCGGCGGCTGGGATCAAGATCTGACCTTTAAGATGCTACAGTAAACAAGAACACGACGAAGAACAGATGAAGAACATGGTGGATTGGACGCATCTGGGCCGCAAAATCGGAGAAATAATCAGTTAGGAAGATTACCTCGGGGACTGTAGATGCTGATGCCATCGCAAGAAAGGAGGAAGATGCGGAAATCAACGGCTGAAGAAGAGGGCTGCGACGGTTCGTCTGGATTTGCTAGAGCTTGTTGAAGGCTTGGAAGGTGAAGCGGTGGTGCTCTGGTGATGTGAAAGCGTAAAAAAGGGCTAGGAAGACGAAGCGTTTTATAGAGATATGATGACCGGGCGGGAATCGAGGCCGTTGGCACTGTTTCAAACAATTATGGCAAGTGGGCTACCTTGGGCCGCCTCGGTTTCGAAGAGATCTGAAGGCCCAAAATGAAAGAATTTCGAAGTCCTATAGGAGAACTCCGAAATTGGGGGGCATGTGTTAACGCCAAAATTTGGTAAGGCCCTGTATCAGATTCGGTCAAAGAGGAGATTGCAGTCAACTGACGGAGAAGAGACCGGAATCGGGAAGGAGCCGTGAAGACCGTTACTTGGCAGTTATTTACTGTGCCTATTGGTTAGGTAGGTATTTATCTTTAGGAAACCTGACCTCGTGTCCGGTCAGGATTAGTTAGCGTTTTTCTGTTATGGATAGGAAACCATGTATTGTGTCTTGTAAGGACTCATGTAACTCGGGGTATAAATACGTACGCCCGGGCACCTTGTAAATTATCACTCGATCAATACAAAATTCGGTGCATCGCCACCCTTCTGACGGGATCCTGCTTCTCGAGACGGGCTGCATCGGTTAGGTCCGAACTCCTGCGAGAGGGTAAGTCTCGTCACCCCAGCTACCTATCGGCTAGGACTTCCTCGGTTAGGTCCGATATTCTAGTCGGTTTATGGTAGTTGGCTTACCACGATATATTTACTTTGTCTATGGCTGCATCAGTTTAGTTTGATCTCATAGATTGATTAGGTATATCACATCACGTGTGCGTAGATCGTATCGGCTTACTAGGAGCGGTTTATCATCAGTTTGTGCTGCATCGGTTAGGTCCGACCTACTAAACTGCTAGCGATAAACCGATCCCGCTAAGTCGATGCTTTACACGCAGGCGTCTTATCGGAGTGTATAGCCGATAAGTTATCTTCATCATGATCGCATCAGATCTATCGGCCTATTTAGGTGTCGCTATCATCATTGGTCTGTGCTGCAACGGTTGGGTCCGATCTACTAGACTGACGATAATAGCTTTACTCTTGATGAGCCGATGGGTGTTATGCGATGTTGTTATCGGAGTGCTTAGCCGATAAGTTATCTATTGGAGCCGATTACATCTATTCATTGTTTTACTTTATCGGCCTCTAGCCCTTTAACCATATGTTCTGTTCGATAGTCGATTGACTCATCAATTATCTATCATTCATGTTATTGCATACTTTATCATATATTCTGGTCTGTATTGCTGTCACGATCGGCTAGGAGCTAGCCGATTGGTTTATTCTGCCGATCCAAGTACGAGTACAAGCAGGTTCCCGGGCACGACCCCAGGTGAGGACCCGGGCACGAGCTTAGGTGAGGACCCGGGCACGAGCTTAGGTAAGGTTCCGGGCACGGGCCCGGATAGCAGGTGAAGACCTCGGGAGCCGATATGAGCAAGGGTCCGGGCACGGGCACATTTTCACGGCAAAACTAGTAATACTAAACTATGATTGGCTAGAGTTTATTTGATCTATTTACTTATGCATTATGCCTACTTATTTTATCAAGATCATAGCCGGTTTTTGAGCATCCCTTCGATGATCGGCTAGCACGATACTTGTTTATTATTATGCTATTGTTCCTGCCATCATCGGCTTTAGGCCGACATATAAGTGCTACAGTGCATATCGGCCATCGGCCGATGAGAGGAGTCCAAGCCGGCTTCCAGCCGATTGGCTCGCGAATTTAACATTCCTTTCTCCTTGTCAATTACAGGGTCAAATTGACTGGCACGCCTATGAACCTCAAGACTTTAGGACCTGCACTGGAGTGAAGCAAATCTCCCAGGCCTTCGCATGTCACCCAGACGCTGGACGGCCCCCGGCGGGTTTTTCGGTGTCAACACTCGGACCGGGGCCAGCTGCGCCTGTAAGACGCAATGTGTCTCTTCTTGTCCTCGGTTTCAATTACCCCACTTGAGAAGTATCCGAACAGGGTCTCCGTCACCTTTTGCTCATCGGCCGATTCCCGGCTGACCCGGTCAGGGTCATGTTTCCCCTGGTAATCCCAGCAAAACGCGCTCCTCAGCTTCAGGGGTTGGAAGCGCCGAGTCAGGAACCGCCTGGCCACCCAGGGACCAGTCAGGCCGGACTTCTTGAAATTGTCCAGCTTCGTCAGCAGCTGGTGCACTTGACCCATCTCTTCATAGGTCAGGTCCGCCAACCAATTCGGCAAGACTACCGGCGGTGAGTCGGAGAATGGCCGCAAGGAGGGAGCCAGATCTGCGCAATAGAACCACTCCTTGTGCCATCCCTTCAAGGAGGATTTCAAGGGAAGATCCAGATATGACTTTTTCCTATCACTCCTCAACTGAAGACCAGCCCCCCCAATTACGCTGATGTTATTTTTGGACGGCTGGGGTTTAATGTGGAACAAATGCCTAAAGAAGTTGAAATGGGGTTCCACACCCAAATAGCACTCGCACAGAGTGACAAAGATAGAGATCTGAAGAATCGAGTTGGGATTCAAATGTACCAACTCTAGCTTATAGAAGTCAAGGATGCGGCGGAAGAAATCAGAAGACGGAAGGCACAAGCCTCGATCGAAAAAAGAGGCGAAAACTACCGTTTCACCAGGTCGGGGATTTGGGCTCGACTCATCCCCGGCCGACCGCCAGCGAATCACCTCTTGGCTGGGCAACTTCAGTTCGCTCTCCAGCCACTTCAGCTTCACCGAGCCACAATCCGAAATCGGCCAAGAACTCCCCGGTGCCCCTACAAGATCCGAGGCTTTCGGCATGACTGGAGGCGGTGAGATTTGGGGAAAAGCAAATCGGGGGCTTGGAACAAATGAAGAGGATTGGAATCACCCGAGTTCGGGTGGGGAATGGCAGCAGCTAACCCTAGCCGGGCGGGAGACGAAAAGTTAGGCGCGAAGGTGGAAGACGAAGCGATTGGCTGATTTGGGGAAGATGAAGGAATCTTTTTCTCTCTCCCGACTTTTATAGAACCGATGCCGACTAAATGGGCTTGGGCCTACATAGTCCGCACTGGACCACCAAGATATGAGTTCCTACAGTAGCATGCTCCATGTGGGCCGCCCGCAGGCTGAGTTGAAATTATAGCGCTGGTGCTACTAACAAGAGCCGATGAGGTAAACAAATATGCTTCATGAGAGCCTTATTGCTAAACATATATGTTTGGGTATTTGTTTTATTCACCAGGTCTCGAAGATATATCCTTACAAGGATCACAAGCTAGTCTTCATTAAAATTGGAGATGCAAGTATCTTTCTCGGGTACACCTGACCACGCCGTGGATTTATTTTCATAAAGTGGTACTCGGCCTACATGCGTGGCCATCAGTGGCCATGAGCAGCATTTTACCCGCTGACATGATGCGAAAGAGTCTAACTTTTGAGTAGTGCACTACACGGGAGAGACTATAAATATCTTTTCCCGCTGACATGATGCGAAGGAGTCTAACTTTCGAGTGGGACGCCACTCGGAAAAGACTATAAACACATATTCCGACTGACATAAAGTCAAAGAGTCCTACATACGAGTAGTCCCCTACTCGGCAAGACTATAAAATTTATTCCGGTTGACATGATACCGAAGAGTTTCAAATACCAGTAGCAATCTACTCGGGAAAGACTTCCAGGTTAAAGATCTTTGACTTTATGTTTAATTGACTTCACAATTAAGCACAAAGTCAGGGGCTACACCTAATAGGTGCGTCTATTCGGCGCACACTATTCATATATCTACATGAAGCCCTTCATAGCCTCGCTGCCAGCTGACATGAAGCAGGACTTGGAAGAAGACTTACTCGGACAAAGAGTACTCAGGGGCACTGCACTCGGGCAACCTTCACCGTGGAGGACAAGCACTCGGCTTCAGCTGTGACTCAACTATGAAGGCCTCAGGGGCTACTGTGGAGGCCATGGGCCCTGGGTACCTCATTACCAACATATGGGCCACTCGGATAGAGGATGGGCCGAACCATGTAATTAGAGATAAGACAGCATCCGGCAGGCTTTGCCTTGTATAATAAGGAAACATACTCTTAGTCGGATAGGGCTCTATCTCTAAGGAGGAAATCCCTTGGCCGTATCCGGCTGGGATCCTTATCATGTACCCCTGTCCCCTAGTATATAAAGGGAGGCAGGGCGCCCCTTAGGGCAAGAAGAAGAACAACAACAAGATCATCGATCACTATACACCTCAGAGGAATAACACCTCAACTGGACGTAGGGTATTACCTCACCTTGAGGGCCTAAACTAGTATAAATCTTCTATGTTCCTCTGCAATCCACCGAATTCACCTTCGCCGAGTAGCCCCATAGTTTTATTGCCGGTGCAAAACATCGACACCACGCGGGGAGGGAAGCTTGGCTAAAGGATGCCACCACCCAGGTCAGGGATGAAAGTTGGGCCCAAGCCGCGAAAATCAGAGGTAAGTCCCCCGAATGCATCTTCCCGACTGAACTCTTGATGTATTCCTCTAGCTACGTTGTTCCCGACTGCCCAGTTGCGTCTTGGCTGCAAGGTTGGGTTCATGACTAATCTGTCGTGTAGCCCTCGAAGCCGAGTTAATGACCCGAACAGAGGGGGAAGCCCAGCGGAAGGAGGCCGAAGAAGCCATGGCCGAGCTTGAGAAGGTCAAGGCTGACCTGACAGAGGCCAACACCGAGCTCGAGTGGGAAAAGGCCTAGTTAAAAGAGGCCATCATCAAGCTCGGCGAAGAAAAAGCCGAACTGGAGAAAACCGTAGCCAAGTGGGAGGCTGACTACGAAAGTAAGTCCCCGACCTGACCGTCATCTTAACCAATCCATTAGTTATTCCGTTTGCAACCGAGCCTGACAAGTTTACTTGCCGGTGGACCCGGACAGACATGAGAGCCAATGTCCAGGCCTAGTATTGGTATTACACAGAGGAGATAAGAGTCATCAGGGAGTCATGGGAAGCCCTCGTCGGGTCTGTGAAAGGGCTCCTTGACCTGATAGATCCCAGCCCTGTGGGAACCAGTTGCAGCAGGATCCCCCAAATTGAGGCGCGTCTTGAGGATGCACCGAGTGCCTTGAAGAAGTACTCGGATGAGCATGTCATTGCCGGCGTGGCCCAAACCCTGGCGATGACCAAATCCATCTACCCGAGGGCAGACATTGAAGCCATTGGGGAGGGGTTTGCTGAGGAGACGACGCCTAAGGAGGCGCTGGAGCAAATTGCCCGGGCGAAGCCGACTGCTGAGATAATTGCCCGAGACCTGGGTCTGTAGAGGCAACATATTATGTAGTCGGTATGTATAAACTTTTGTGGAAAACATGTGTAAATATACGTGCACTGCCACCAAGCTTATCACTCAGTCGTCATTAGCTTTACTTGACCATGTAGTCTACGCCGAGTTAGTCTATCAGAACTTAAAAAAATCATTCAATGTAAGGAGCTGTACTTGGGCAAACACGACAGTCGTAGTAAGGCTTCATAACTAGAGTAGGATAAGCTCGTATATCATTGACAGAATACATATATACATGCAGCCCCTGACTCACTACTCGGTTGATGCAAGCGGCGTAGTGAGTCAGAAAACTGTACACATCAAAAATTATAAAACTCAGGTATAGAAAGGACGTAGTTGTTCTATGTTCCATGAGTTGCGGATGAGAACACCATCTTCGGTCTTCAGTCAGTAGGCACCTGGTCACGTGACCTCGGCTATAATGAACGGCCCTTCCCAGATTGGGGATAATTTGTACCTGTCTTTGGTGGTTTGTATTTTCCTCAAGACGAGATCCCCGACCAAAAAGGCGCGGCCACGAACATTGCGGTTGTGGTAGCGACGCAGGCCTTGAAGATACCTTGCCGACTAGATTGTTGCGGTGTCCCTTGCTTCTTCCAACTGATCTACCTCGGCCAGTCGGGTATTATTTGAGACGTCTTCTGAGTATGCCCAGACTCGCGAAGAGCCGAACTGTAACTCTGTCAGTAGCATAGCCTCGGCACCGTAGACCAGGAAGAAAGGGGATTGCCCTGTTGCCCGACTAACCATGGTTCTGAGAGACCAGAGAACAGATGGGAGTTCTTGTACCCACCGGCCCGCGTATGGTTGTAGTCGGTCGAATATCCTGGCCTTGATGCCTTGTAAGACCATACCGTTAGCTCGTTCGACCTGGCCGTTGCTCCGTGGGTGTGCCACAGATGCATAGCAGATCTTGATGCCGAAATCTTCGCAGAAGTCTTAAAATACGCTGCCTGTGAACTGAGTACCGTTGTCGATGATGATGCGGTTAGGAACCCCAAATCTGTATAGTATATTCAAGATGAAGTCCTTTGCTCGTACCGCTGTTATAGTTGCAACGGGTTTGGCCTCAATCCACTTGGTGAACTTGTCAACTGCGACGAATAGATTTGTAAACCCTCCTGGAGCTTTCTTGAAAGGCTCGACCATGTCGAGCCCCCATATGGCGAATGGCCAAGAAATAGGGATAGTTTGGAGTTCCTGGGCTGGGAGGTTTGTTTGTCTTGCATAGAACTGACAACCCTCACACTTGCGAACAATATCCTTGGCGTCTGTTACTGCTGTGGGCTAGAAAAATCCTTGCCCGTAAGCCTTTCCGACTAACGTCCTGGATGCGGCATGGTTGCCACATATGCCCGAGTGGATCGACTGTAGGATCTGCTTGCCCTCCTTGGTGGTGACACAACGCATGAGGACACCAGATGCGCTCCTTCAGTACAGGTCTTCTCCGACTAGTAGGAAGCTTTTGCTTCGACGCTTGATCTGCTCGGCTTGACTGCGATCTTCTGGGAGTTCGTCGTCCAGGAGAAATTTGACAACAGGAGTCCGCCAGTCTTGACATATGTGCAGCACCTTGTCTGTAGCCGGGGTAGGTTCGCCTCCCGACTGCTCCGGCGCCGGTTTCTTCTTGACTGATGGCTCCATGAGTTGCTCGACAAAGATTCCGATCAGAACTGCTTCTCGCTTGGATCCCATATTTGCTAGCTCGTCTGCTGCGTCATTGTATTGACGCAGGACATGTGTTATTTCCAGCCCATCGAACTTGTTTTCCAGCTTGCGAACCTCCTGACAGTATGCCGCCATGGTGTCATCGAGACAAGTCTAGTCTTTCATGACTTGGTTCACCACGAGTTGAGAATCCCTGCGCACAACCAGTCGACGTATGCCGAGTGATATAGCGATGTGGAGCCCGTGGATAAGTGCCTCGTACTCCGTGACATTGTCGGAAGCCAGGAAGTGGATTTGTAGAACGTACTTTAGTTTTTTGCCGGTGGGGGACGTCAATATGACTCTAGCCCCGGCGCCGCCGATCCGTAGAGAACCGTCGAAGTACATTGTCCAGTACTCTAGCTTTGCTGTTGATGTAGGCAGTTGGACTTCTGTCCACTCGGCCACAAAGTCGGCTAGAGCTTGTGATTTAATTGCTGTCCATGGCTTAAAGGTGATATCAAATACCATCAACTCGAGTGCCCATTTAGCGATTCGGCCGGTGGCCTCGCAATTGTGAAGGACATCCCCGAGTGGAAACGCTGTGACCACCGTGACTTGATGTGCTTGGAAATAATGCACTAGCTTCCGGACTGTGAGAAGTAGGCCATATAACAGCTTTTGGACCTGCGGATGTCTCGTCATCGAGTCAGCAAGCACCTCGCTGACAAAGTAAACTGGCCAATGTATTTTCTGGATATGACCCTATTCGGATCGCTCGGCCACCAGTACCGTGCTGACTACCTGAGCGGTTCCCGCCAGATATAGCATTAGCGGTTCTTGGGGCATAGGTGACGCCAACACGGGAGGTGATGTGAGAAATTGTTTGAAGTCTTCGAAGGCTTGTTGGGCGTCCGGAGTCCATTGGAAATTGTCCGCCTTTTTGAGTAGCTTGAAGAAGGGCATACCCCGTTCACCCAGTCAGGAAATAAACCGGCTGAGTGCCGCCATGCAGCCTGTTAGCTTCTGGACATCCTTCTGGTTAGTCGGGGGAGCTATGTTCATTATGGTGTTGACTTTCTCCAGGTTTGCCTCGATGCCACGATGCGAGACGATGAAGCCGAGTAGCTTGCCGGATGGCACTCCGAAGGCGCATTTTTCTAGGTTCAACTTCATCTTGAATCATTGAAGATTTTGGAAGGTTTCTTCTAGGTCAGCGATGAGGTCTTCTTTGGACTTGGTCTTGATCACCACGTCGTCGACGTAGGCTTCCACGTTGCGCCCGATCTAAGTGTGCAAACACCGCTAAATTGCCCATTGATAGGTTGCTCCAGCATTCTTCAAACTGAACGGCATTGTGATGTAGCAGTACGCTCCAAACAGCATGATGAAAGATGTCTTTAAGCAGTCTTTCTCCCTCAGGCTGATTTGATGGTATCCCGAGTAGCAGTCAAGAAAGCTGAGTAGGTCGCACTCGGCCGTGGAATCTACCACCTGATCTATCCTGGGAAGACCAAATGGGTCCTTGGGGCACGCCTTGTTGACATCGGTGTAGTCGACGCACATGCACCATTTACCGTTTTTCTTCTGGACCAGAACTGGGTTTGCCAGCCAATCCGGGTGATAGACTTCCTTGATGAACCCGGCAGCGAGGAGCTTGGTAATCTCCTCCCGAATAGCATCCTTGTGGTCTTGAGCAAAGCGCCACAGCCATTGCTTGACTGGCTTGGCGTCTGTTTTCACATTTAGGGCGTGCTCGATCACCTCCCTTGGTACGCCCGGCATGTCGGACGGTTTCCATGCGAAGATATCTTTATTGGCTTGTAGGAAGGTGACGAGCGCGTCTTCCTATTTGAGGTCAAGTCCGGTCCCAACTAGAGCAGTCTTGGAGGGGTCGGAAGGGTCCAGGGGGATCTTCTTCGTGTCAGAGTCCGCTAAAATTCCCGACTTCGCTGCCTTTTTCGCCGGAACCTGATCTTGCTCGACTTCAGTTGTGGCGGCTTGCCGAATGCTATTGCGCCCGACTGCCGCCTCTTGTGATTGAGCCAGTTCGCAGCTCTCCTTATCGCAAGTGAAGGCTTGCTTGACGTCGCTGCGGAGGGAGAGGACTCCTGCTGGCTCGGGCATCTTGAGCACCATATATGTGTAGTGTAGTATCGCCATGAATTTGGCGAGTGCCGGTCATCCGAGTATCGCGTGGTATGTGGTCTCGAAGTCAGCAACCTCGAAGCAGACATTTTCCGTGCGGAAGTTATTCTGCGTGCCGAAGGTTACTGGCAATGTGATCTGCCCGAGTGGAGTTGATGACAGGCTAGGAATTATTCCGTGGAAGGGCGCAATACTCGGCCGTAGTTCTGAACGAGGGATCTTCATCTCGTCCAAAGTCTTGGCGAATAAGATGTTGAGCGCGCTACCTCCGTCGATGAGGGTTTTCTTCAGCCTGATGTTTCTGATGACCTGGTCTAGGACGAGTGGATAACGTCCCGGGTGAGAAACCCGATCTGGATGATCTGCACGATTGAAGGTAATGGCCATCTCTGACCAGCGCAGGTACTAGGGGGTGTCCATCGTAGAGACCGTGTTGATGTCGTGTGCTGATAGCTTCTGTTTGCGCTTGGACTCGTACGCGAACGGCCCTCCGAAGATATGGTTGAGCTCGGCCTGAGGATCTTGGAAATTGTCGGCCGGATCCTGATCTGGCTTTTCTTTGTCCTTGTCGGCACCAGACGATGAAGCCTGCTCGGAGGCAAACTTCTTAAGCATGTAGCAATCTTTGGCCGCGTGCTTGCCCTTGGGGTGGAAGGGGCATGGCCCGCTCATGACTTTCTGGTAGTTGTTATTCCGCTGGGGCCGTGACCGAGTGCACTCCATGTTGGCCACCTCGTTGTCCTACTTTCGCTTGCTGCTGCCAGACTTGTTTTGAGACGGCTTGTTGTCGGCTTTCGCCTTCTGGTCTTTCTGTCGGGACTCCTTCTTCTCGTCGAGGGCCTCTGTGATTGCTTCAGCCGAGTCGGCGTATTTGTTGGCCATGTCGAAAAGAGCCCGGACAGTGGGTGGTGGCTTCCGAGTGAACTTCGCGATGAACAGGGCGTCCTTTACTCCCTTACGGAAGGCGGCGATGACAGCCTCATTGCGGATCATTGAGATCTTGTTGCGCTTCTCGGAGAACCTCTTGATAAAATCACGTAGAGACTCATTCTTCTTCTGGTGAAGTTGATACAGATCGTGCTCAGAAGATGGCCTCTCGTAGGTCCCTTGGAAGTTGGCAATGAACCGCTCCCTTAGTTCTCCCCAGGAACCGATCGACCGCCTCCGGAGCCCAGTCAGCCATGTCCTCACCGAGTCAGCTAGCGCGACTAGGAGGTAGTTGGCCATGGCCTTGTTGTCGCCCCCAGCAGCTCGAACTGCTAGGGTATATACGGTGAGCCAAGACTCGGGATTTGTTTTGCCGTCATATTTTTCAATCCCTACGGGTTTAAAACCAGTCGGCCAGTGGACGTCCTGTAGCTCCCGAGTGAAAGCTGGAATGCCTTCGTCTTCGTGAGGGCTCGGGCTTCAACCATGGCGGTTGAACCACTCGTGATGGAGACTGAAGCGCTCGTTTTCATCCTCTAGTCGGCGGCGCTCGTCTTCGTGTCATTTGTGGTGCCGGGCGTTGATAGTGTGGCGAAGGTCATGTTGTAGGCGCTCTCGGAGGTCTTGATTAGGCCGGCGATCATATTGGAGACATAGCCGGTTGTCATTGCCGAGTGTGGTTTGCCTAGACTCCTCGTGTGGCCGACTTGAGCCGGCGGCCCAATGCCGTGCAGACGTGGATGAGCCTGCTGCTAGAGATCCCGACTAGTTCGTCGGTACCACAGTGTCGCTCGACTGCTGTTGATGTTGCTGGCAGGCGGCAGCCATGATCATCGCCTTGGTCTTGGCGATAGTTGGGGTGGCCTAGTGATCAGGCCCGAGCTGAAGCATGTCCAGCAAGGTTGTGGCGTGACGAAGACGTCGCGATCGTCGACTTTGGTCTAGAGAATCGCTGCTGAGCTGTTCGCCCAGCCTTGCGTAGCTCATCATTGCGAGCATCGCGATCGGCCTCCTCCTGCTGTCGCAGTCGGCGTGCCTCCTCCTGTTGCTCTTCTTGTAGTCGGCGCACCTCGGATGGTGGTGTTGAAGCCATGAAGATCTCACGGGGAAGGAAGAGACTCGCTAGGCTGGAGTCCGAACTAGCGTTCGAACCATTATCCGACTTGGAGTCAGACTCCGAATAGTTTATTGGAGTGAGAACGACCCCAACCTCTCTAGATCCAATCTGAAACGGCGCTTGGCCGTGTCCAAACTGAATCGCAGAAGATCGGGTCTGTGGTGCGGGATGTAGATCCGCAGCGTCACCGAGTCGGTGTGGGAGATTGACGATCTCTCCCCTTCTCGGCCCAACCCAAGCTGGCTCAAGGCCTAGCGCAAGTCGGACACTGAAGGAGAGAGTTGTCCCCATACTCAGTGAAGTGAAGGACTACCGGAGTAGATCGTTGAAGGAGATCGCGGCGTCCTATGGGCCGACTGGCACAACGTTGGCTGCTTCCTCGGCTAGCTAGATTGGATCTACTTCGGCCAAGGTGAGGTTGCCGATCTAGTCGGCAATGAAATCGAAGCTTCCAAATGAGATAATGTCTCCAGGAGAGAACTTGTCGCCGTCGATCTTGGTTGCTGGATCCATCGAGCATGTAGATGTAAAACTCACCGGAGCCCCTACCTGGCGCGCCAACTGTCGATGTTTTACACCGGCAATAGAACTATAGGGCTACTCGGCGAGGGGAAACTCGGTGGATTGCAGAGGAACACAAAGAGATTTTATACTGGTTTAGGCCCTCGAGGTGAGGTAATACCCTACGTCCAGTTGTGGTGTAATTCCTTTGAGATGTTTGTCGATGAATGATCCCGTCGCCCTTTGAGGGGCACCCTGCCTCCCTTTATATTCTGGGGGGCAGGGGTACATGATAAGGATCCTAGCCGGATACGGCCAAGGGATTTCCTTCTTAGAGATAGAAACCTATCTGACTAAGACTGCTATTCCTTATTGCTCAAGGTAAAGTCTGCCGGGTGCTATCTTATCTCTAATTACATGATTCGGCCCATACTCCATCCGAGTGGCCCATATAATGGTGATGAGGTACCCAGGGCCCATGGCCTCCACATAGCCTCGCTGCCAGCTGACATGAAGCAGGACTCGAGAAGAAGACTTATTCGGACAAAGAGTACTCGGGAGCATCGCACTCGGGCAATCGTCATTGGGGAGGATGAGCACTCGGCATCAGCTATGACTCAACTATGAAGGTCTCAGGGGCTGCTGTGGAGGCCATGGGCCCCGGGTACCTCACCACAAGCATATGGGCCACTCGGATAGAGGATGGGCCGAGTCTTATTGTTAGAGATAAGATAGCACCCAGTAGACTTTGCCTTGTACGATAAGGAAAACACAGTCTTAGTCGGATAACTTTCTATCTCTAAGAAGGAAATCCCTTGGCTGTATCCGGCTGGGATCCTTATCCTGTACCCCTGCCCCTAGTATATAAGGGGAGGTAGGGCGCCCCTCAAGGGGCATGAGATCACGAGATCATCAATCGACAAACACCTCAGAGGAATAACACCACAACTGGACATAGGGTATTAGCTCACCTCGAGGGCCTGAACCAGTATAAATCTTCTTTGCATTCCTCTGCAATCCATTGAGTTTCCCCTCGCCGAGTAGCCCTATAGTTGTATTGCCGGTGTAAAACATCAACACAATGGGGTGGTCGAAACCGAAGACACAGAATGGTCCGTGGTGGCTTACAGCTTGAAAAGGCCATGCCCAAAGGTAACTTTCGCTAACATTAACCGGTTATCCATCTGTGATGAGTGCTTGCAGATATATGCCCAGGCTTGCTCCGCAATGTGTCACATGTGTTGTTGCATTGTTTGCAGTCATGTGAGGAGTTTGATGATGACTCCCAAACTTTATCGGTCATGAAGTCAAAGAAGAAGAGGCCGTTAAGTCCTTCTGCTCCCAGCTTGACTCCAAGAGAGCGGGGAAGAGACCTGTTGAAGATCAGGGCAAGAAGAAGATCAGTAGGCCAAGTGATGCAGCCAGGAGTCTGAGGATCAGAGACACCGCCAGCGCAACTCCCAAGCCATCAAGTCCCAGAACGGGACCGGCGCAGTCGGGCTCAGCAACATCGAACCCAAGAAGAGCGCCGCCGAGTACAAGGTCGAGTCCAGCACCACTAGGCTCAGCAACATCGAGCCCAAGAAGAGCGCTGCCGAGTACAAGGTCGAGTCCAGCACCACCAGGCTCAGCAACATCGAGCCCAAGGATGGCCCCGCCGAGTACCTGAGCACCCCGGCCGGCCACACTAGGAATGGGGCCGACTGGGACAAAAGCACCTCCACCGACTGCCGCGCCATCTAGCCCGATAGTCGGCAGCCCTCCAGTTTTGACTTTAGGAGCCCCCGGGAGGGAAGATCAAATTCTCCAAGAGGTATGCGATCTTGATTCCTACTGAAGTCCTGTTTAGCATTGTAGTATCTTGATATGTGGCTCTTTGTGCAAGAAGCGCGCCGACATTGATCTCAAGGAGACCACACCAGCTGCTCCTGTTGTCGAGCCGGCCCCAGCCGAACCAACGCCAGCGAGGACATATACTGAGCCAGCTACCATCTCAGTTGCAGAAATTGAGGTTGTCCCGACTATAGAACCATCGACATTGGCTGACCAATGGGCTAATGTTGAAGATGTCGCTCCAGCCCCTAAGCCTATCCCTGAAGCCCCAGCAGCCACTGAGTTGGGAGCCAGGATCCCATCGCTATCGCTGTCGTTGTCATTGTCTTTAGAAGGGCCAGACCTCCCTAGGCTTGAGGCTCCTCCCTGTAGATACCCGAGGACATTTTGCTGGGTAGCCCCTGATGGAACCCCGAAGAGTTACAAGCATGATGAAGTGGCAGCGGAGGGGGAGCGTGAAGCCTTGCTTCGCACCACAATCGCCGCGTCCCGGGGGGTCCAGGTACGATTTTCGCTATGTTGAGCTCTTGTCAGTCTTCTTGATATAAGTATGCTGACGCTTGACTCTGCTTTGTTCTACTTTTACCCTGAGCAGAAGATTGTCGACCGCTTGGAGAAGATGAATGAGGTCCTGACCAAGCTTGCCCCCCAACTCCAGCAATTAAGCCAGCTCCAGACCTCGAAGGCCGAATTGGAGCGGTTGAGCCGGGAGAGGGAGACTTGGCTGAGGGGAGCCATTGATTAGCTCAGGGATGAGAACTGTGGAGGCCATGGGCCCCGGGTACCTCATTACCAGCATATGGGCCACTCGGATAGAGGATAGGCCGAACCATGTAATTAGAGATAAGATAGCACCCGGCAGGCTTTGCCTTGTATAACGAGGAAACCTAGTCTTAGTCAGATAGGTCTCTATCTCTAAGAAGGATATCCCTTGGCCGTATCCAGCTAGGATCCTTATCATGTACCCCTGTCCCCTAGTATATAAAGGGAGGCAGGGCGCCACATGAGGGCACGGAAGATCATTGATCACAAACTACCTCAAAGGAATAACACCTCAATTGGACGTAGGGTATTACCTCACATCGAGGGCCTGAACTAGTATAAATCTTCTCTGTGTTCCTCTGCAGTCCACCGAATTCACCTTCGCCGAGTAGCCCTATAGTTTTATTGCTGGTGCAGAGCATCGATAGTTGGCGTGCCAGGTAGGGGCTCTAGCGAATTCTTCATCAGCAGATTCGATGGATTCAACCAACGCAGTCAATGGCAACAAGTTCTCCCCTGGAGACGCAATTACCTTCGGGAGCCTAGATTTCGTTGCCGATCAACTCGGCAATCTCTCCTTGGCTGAGGTAGACCCAATCTTGCCGGCCGAGGAATTAGCCGACATTGCACCAGTCGGCCCACAGGACACCGCCGTCTCCTTCCATGACTTATTGCGGCAGTCCTTCAAATCGCCAACCATAGGGACAACTCTCTCCTTCGGCGTCTGACTTGTGCTAGGCCTTGAGCCAGCCCGGGTTGGGCCGAGAAGGGGAGAGATCGTCAATCTCCCACACGGACTCAGCGACGTTGCGGATTTACACCCCGCACAACAAACCCGATCTCCTATGATTCAGTTTGGACACGGCCAAGCGTCGTTTCAGATTGGATCTAGAGAGGTTGGGGTCGTTCTCACTCCGAAAAACTACTCGGAGTCCGACTCCAAGTCGGATAACGGTTCGAACACAAGTTCGGACTCCAGTCTGGCGAGTTTTCTCCTCCCCCGTGAGATCTTCATGGCTTCAACACCACCCTCCGAGGTGCGCCGACTACAAGAGGAGCAGCAGGAGGAGGCGCGCCGACTGCAACAACAAGAGGAAGCTGATCGCGAGGCTCGCAACGATGGGCTGCGCAGAGCTGGGCGAGCAGCCCAGCAGCAGATTCTCCAAACTAAAGTCGGCGATCATGACGTCTTCGTCACGCCGCAACAGAACGTTGTGGCCACCGCAACTTTGCTGGACACGCTCTAGCTCGGGCCTAACCACCAGGCCACCCCAACTATCGCCAAGATCAAGGCGATGATCACGGCTGCTGCCTGCCAACAACAACAACAGCAGTCAGGTGACACCCTAGTACCGACTAACCGGTCAGGATCTCCAGCAGCGGGCTCGTCCACATCAGCTCGGCGTCGGGTGGCCGGCTCAAGTCGGCCACGCGAGGAGTCCAGGCAAACTGCACTCGGCCATACTAATAATAACAACTGGCGCCATCACCAGTATGATCGCCGGCCTAATCAAGACCTCCAAGAGCGCATACAGCATGACCTTCGCCATACTATCAGTGCCTGGCCGTGCCGAGCGACAAGAGGATGAGCGCCGCCGACTGGAAGACGAAAACGAGCGCTTTGGCCTCCATCACGAGTGGTTTAACCGCCGTGGACGGAGCCCAAGCCCCCATGAAGACGAAGGGATCCTAGCTTTCACTCGGGAGCTGCAAGACGTCCACTGGCCGACTGGCTTTAAGCCCACGGGGATCGAAAAGTATGACGGCAAGACAAATCCCGAGTCCTGGATCACCGTATATACCCTAGCAATTCGAGCTGCTGGGGGCGACAACAAAGACATGGCTAACTACCTCCCGGTCGCACTAGCCGACTCGGCGAGGACATGGCTGACAGGCCTCCCGAAGCGGTCGATCGGTTCCTGGGGAGAACTCAGGGAGCGGTTCATCGCGAATTTTCAGGGGACCTACGAGAGGCCGTCTTCAGAGCACAATCTTTATTAGCTGCACCAGAAGAAGAACGAGTCTCTACGAGACTTCATCAAGAGGTTTTCCGAGAAGCGTAACAAGATCCCAACGATCCGCGACGAGGCCGTCATCGCCACCTTCCGCAAGGGAGTAAAGGACACCCTATTCATCGCGAAGTTCACTCGGAAACCACCGCCGTCTGTCCGGCTCTGTTCGACATGGCCAATAAATACGCCGACTCGGCTGAAGTGGTCGTAGAGGCCCTCGACGAGAAGAAGGAGTCCCGACAGAAGGACCAAAGGCGAAAACGGATAATGAGCTGTCTCAAAACAAGTATGGCAGCCGCATGCGGAAGTTGGACAACGAGGTGGCCAACATGGAGCGCAGTCGGTCACGGCCCCAACGGAACAACGACTACCAGAAAGTCATGAGCGGGCCATGCCCCTTCCACCCCAAGGGCAAGCACGCGGCCAAAGACTGCTACATGCGCAAGAAGTTTGCCTCCGAGCAGGCTTCATCGTCTGGAGCTGACAAGGACAAAGACAAGCCAGACTTGGGTCCGGCTGATGATTTCCAAGATCCTCAAGCCGAGCTCAACCACATCTTCGGGGGGCTGCTCGCGTACGAGTCCAAGCGCAAACAAAAGCTTTCAGCGCGCGACATCAACACGGTCTCTACAACGGACACCCCCCAGTACCTGCGCTGGTCAGAGATGGCCATTACCTTCAATCGTGCAGAGCACCCAGATCGGGTTTCCCACCCGGGACGCTATCCACTCATCCTGGACCCGGTCGTTAGAAACATCAGGCTGAAGAAAACCCTCATCGACGGAGGTAGCGCGCTCAATATCCTATTCGCCAAGACTTTGGACGACATGAAGATTCCTTGTTCCAGAGCTACGGCCCATGAGCATGCGCGCCTTTTGACGGGATAATTCTCGGCCTGTCATCAACTCCACTCGGGCAGATAACCTTGCCGGTAACCTTCGGCATGTGGGATAACTTCCGCACGGAAAATGTCTGTTTCGAGGTTGCCAACTTCGAGACCGCGTACCACGCAATACTCGGACGACCGGCACTCACCAAATTCATGGCAATACCGCACTATACATACATGGTGCTCAAGCTGCCTGGGCCAGCAGGAGTCCTCTCCCTCCACAGCGACATCAAGCAAGCCTTCACCTGCGACAAGGAGAGCTGCGAACTGGCTCAATCACAAGAGGCGGCAGTCGGGCGTGATAGCATTCGGCAAGCCGTCACAACTGAAGTCGAGCAGGATCAAGTTCCGGCGAAAAAAGCAGCGAAGTCGGGAATTTCAGCAGACTCTGACACAAAGAAGATCCCCCTGGACCCTTCCGACCCCTCCAAGACTGCTCTAGTCGGGACCGGACTCGACCCCAAATAGGAAGACGCGCTCGTCACCTTCCTACAAGCCAATAAAGATATGTTCACATGGAAACCGTCCGACATGCTGGGCATACCAAGGGAGGTGATCGAGCATGCCCTCAATGTGAAGACAGACGCCAAGCCAGTCAAGCAACGGCTGCGGCGCTTCGCTCAAGACCGCAAGGATGCTATTCGGGAGGAGATCACCAAGCTCCCCGCAGCCGGGTTCATCAAGGAGGTCTATCACCCGGATTGGCTGGCAAACCCAGTTCTGGTCCGGAAGAAAAACGGTAAATGGCGCATGTGCGTCGACTACACCGATCTCAACAAAGCGTGCCCCAAGGACCCATTTGATCTTCCTAGGATAGATCAGGTGGTTGATTCCACGGCAGGGTGCGACCTACTCAGCTTTCTCGACTGCTATTCGGGATACCATCAAATCAGCCTAAAGGAGGAGGACTGCTTAAAGGCGTCTTTCATCACGCCGTTCGGAGCGTACTGCTATATCACAATGCTGTTCGGTTTGAAGAATGCTGGTGCAACCTATCAACGGGCTATTTAGCGGTGTCTGCACACTCAGATCGGGCGCAACATGGAAGCCTACGTCGACGACGTGGTCATCAAGACCAAGTCCAAAGAAGACCTCATCGCTGACCTGGAAGAAACCTTCCAAAATCTTCGACAATTTAAGATGAAGTTGAACCCGGAAAAATGCGCCTTCGGTGTGCCATCCGGAAAGTTACTCGACTTCGTCGTCTCACATCACGGCATTGAGGCCAACCTGGAGAAAGTCAACGCCATCAGGAACATGGCACCCCCGACTAACCTCAATGAAGTCCAGAAGTTGACAGGCTGCATGGCAGCACTCAGCCGGTTTATTTCCCGACTGGGCGAACGGGGCATGCCCTTCTTCAAGCTACTCAAAAAGGCGAACAATTTCCATTGGACTCCGGAAGCCCAGAAAGCCTTCAAAGATTTCAAGCAATTCCTTACATCACCACCCGTGCTGGCGTCACCTATGCCCCAAGAACCGCTAATGCTATATCTGGCGGCAACCACTTCGGTAGTCAGCACGGTATTGGTGGTCGAGCGATCCGAATAGGGTCATACTCAGAAAAGACAACAGCCAGTCTACTTCGTCAGCGAGGTCCTTGCCGACTCAAAGACAAGATATCCGCAGGTCTAGAAGCTGCTATATGGCCTACTCATCACAGTCCGGAAGCTGGTGCATTATTTTCAAGCACACCAAGTCACAGTGGTCATAGCGTTTCCACTCGGGGATGTCCTTCATAATCGCGAGGCCACCGGCCGAGTCACTAAATGGGCACTCGAGTTGATGGCGTTCGACATCACTTTTCAGCCACGGACAGCAATTAAATCTCAAGCTCTAGCCAACTTGGTGGTCGAGTGGATAGAGGTTCAACTCCCTACATCAACAGCAAAGCTAGAGTACTGGACAATGTACTTCAACGGTTCCCTACGGATCGGCAGTGCTGGGCTAGAGTCATATTGACGTCCCCCACTGGCGAAAAACTAAAGTACGTTCTACAAATCCACTTCCCGGCTTCCCACAACGTCGCTGAGTACGAGACACTAATCCACGGGCTCCGCATTGCTATATCACTCGGCATACATCGACTGGTTGTGCGCGGGGATTCTCAACTCGTGGTAAACCAAGTCATGAAAGACTGGACTTGTCTCGACGATACCATGGCGGCATACTGTCAGGAGGTCCGCAAGCTGGAAAACAAGTTCGACGGGCTGGAAATCACACATGTCCTGTGTCAATACAACGACGCGGTAGATGAGTTGGCAAACATGGGATCCAAGCGAGAAGCAGTTCTGACTGGAATCTTTGTCGAGCAACTTATGGAGCCATCAGTCAAGAAGAAACCAGCACTGGAGCAGTCGGGAGGCGAACCTACCCCGGCCACAGACGAGGTGCTGCACATATGTCAAGACTGGAGGACTCCTATTGTCAAACTTCTCCTGGACGATGAACTCCCGGAAGACCGCAGTCAAGCCGAGCAGATCAAGCTTCGAAGCAAAAGCTTCCTACTAGTCGGAGAAGACCTGTACCGAAGGAGTGCATCCGATGTCCTCATGCGTTGTGTCACCACCGAGGAGGGCAAGCAGATTCTGTAGTCAATTCACTCGGGCATATGTGGCAACCATGCCACATCCAGGACGTTAGTCGGAAAGGTTTATCGGCAGGGATTTTTCTGGCCCACAGCAGTAACAGACGCCAAGGACATTGTTCGCAAGTGCGAGGGTTTCCTGTTATATGCAAGACAAACAAATCTCCCAGCCCAGGAACTCCAAACTATCCCCATTTCCTGGCCATTTGCAGTATGGGGGCTCGACATGGTCGGGCCTTTCAAGAAAGCGCCAGGAGGGTTTACACATCTATTCGTCGCGGTGGATAAGTTCACCAAGTGGATTGAGGCTAAACCCGTTGCAACAATTAAAACGGCACGAGCAAAGGACTTCATCATGAGTATACTATACCGGTTCGGGGTCCCTAACCACATCATCACCGACAACGGTACTCAGTTCACGGGCGGCGTATTGCAAGACTTCTGCGAAGATTTTGGCATCAAGATCTGCTACGCATCTGTGGCACACCCACGGAGCAACGGGCAGGTCGAACGAGCCAACGGCATGGTCTTACAAGGCATCAAGGCCAGAATATTTGACCGACTACAACCATATGCGGGGTGGGTACAAGAACTCCCGTCTGTTCTGTGGTCTCTCAGAACCACGGTTAGTCGGGCAACAGGGAAATCCCCTTTCTTCCTGGTCTACGGTGCCAAGGCTATGCTACCGACAGAGTTACAGTTTGACTCTCCGCGAGTCTAGGCTTACTCAGAAGACATCTCCAACAATACCCGACTGGTCGAGTTGGATCAGCTGGAAGAAGCAAGAGACACTGCAACAATCCAGTCAGCAAGGTATCTTCAAGGCCTACGTCGCTACCACAATCGCAATGTCCGTGGCCGCGCCTTTTTGGTCGGGGATCTCGTCCTGAGGAAAATACAAACCACCAAAGGCAGGCACAAATTATCCCCAATCTAGGAAGGGCCGTTCATTATAGCCGAGGTCACGCGGCCAGGCGCCTACCGACTGAAGACTGAAGATGGGGTCCTCATCAGCAACTCATGGAATATAGAACAGCTACGTCCTTTCTATACCTGAGTTTTATATTTTTCGTGTGTATAGTTTCTCTGACTCACTACGTCGCTTGTATCAACCGAGTAGTGAGTCGAGGGCTGCATGTATATATGTGTTCTGTCAATAACATACGAGCTTGTCCTACTTCAGTTATGAAGCCTTACTACGACTGTCACGTTTGCCCGAGTACAGCTTCTTACTTTGAACGTTTTTATTAAATTCTGACAGACTAACTCAGTGCAGACTACACGGTCAAGTAAAGCTAGTGACGACTGAGTAGCAAGCTTGGCGGCATTGCACACATATTTACACACGTTTTTTCACAAAAGGTTATACATACCATCTAGATGACATGTTGCCCTTACAGACCCAGGTCTCGGGTAATTATTTCAGTAGTCGGCTTCACCTAGGCAATCAGCTCCAGGGCCTCCTCCGGCGTCGTCTCCTCGGCAAACCCCTCCTCGATGGCTTCAATATCTGCCCTTGGGTAGATGGACTTGGTCATCGCTAGTGTCTGGGCCATGCCGGCAACAACATGCTCATCCGAGTACTTTTTCAAGGCACTCGGTGCATCCTCAAGACGCGCCTCTATCTGGGGGATCCTGCTGCAACTGGTTCCCACAGGGCGGGGATCTATGAGGTCAAGGAGCCCTTTCACGGACCCAACGAGGGCCTCCCATGACTCCCTGATCACTCTTATCTCCTCTGTGTAAAACCGATACTGGGCCTAGACATTGGCTCTCATGCCTACCCAGGTCCGGCGGCAAGTAAACTTGTCAGATTCGGCTACAGACGGAACGACTAACGGATTGGCCAAGATCACGGTCAGGTTGAGGACTTACTTTCGTAGTCGGCCTCCCACCCAGCCACGGTCTTCTCCAGTTCGGTTTTTTCCTTACTGAGCTTGACGACGGCCTCTTTCAACTCGGCCTTCTCCCGGTCAAGCTCGGTGTTGGCCTTTGTCAGGTCGGCCTTGACCTTCTCAAGCTCGGCCCTGGCTTCTTCGGCCTCCTTCAGCTGTGATTCCCTCTCTGTTCGGCTCTTCAACTCTGCTTTGAGGGCTGCATGACAGATTAGCCAAGAGCTCAACCGTGCGGTCATGACATAACTGGGCAGTCGGGAACAACGCAGCTGGATGAATACGTCGATGGTTCAGTCGGGACGAAGCATTCGGGGAGTTTATCTCTGATCTTTTCGGCTAGGGCCCAAGTCTCCTCCCTGAGCTGGTCGGTGCCACTCTTCAGCCAGGCTTCCCTCCCCGCATGATGCTCCTCCATCTCGGCCTTCAATCCTCGGAGCTGCTCCAATTCTGCGAGGTGGGGAGCCATTTCGACCAGGATCTCCGTCATCGCCTCATTGCGGTCGACAAGCTTCTGCTCAGGATAAGAGACAAATCAAGGATGGAGTCAGACATCAAAACGAGAAGATCGCCAAGACTCTGCCACAAGAATCATACCCCGACTCCATTGGACCCGCTGATAGCGGCGCGAAGCAAGCTTTCGCGTTCCCTCCTCGCGACGACTTCATCAAGCCTGAAGCTCTTCATGGCCCCGTCGGGCGCCGTCCAGGTGAATGTCCGGGGCATCCTACACGGAGGAGCTTCAATCCGAGGTAGGTTCGGGATGTGTGGCGGCAGCGGCGACGACGACGATGACCACAACGGCGATGGGGTCCCGGTCTCCATGCTGCTGTCCCCTGCGGCCTCGGGGACCGGCTCGGGGGCTCGGACAGCAGCCTCAGCCACGGTCGACGCTTCAGGGGCTAGGGCCTCAACCTCAGCAGCTGCCTCTCGGTCAGGTCGCGGCGGCGACCTTGCAGTCGGGACCACCTCAGTCTCCGCGACTGGGCTGGCCACCAGCTCAGCGGGTGTGTCCGTGACCGCCAGCTCGGCTGGAGCAGGCCCTTCAAGGGGAGCGGTCGGATCGGTCTCCTTGAGATCGATATCGGCCCGCTTCCTGCATGATGAAACAACACATCAAAACACTACTCCAACACGCTAGAATTTCAGAAGATCCAGAGCAGCGCACCTCTTGGAGAACTTCAGCTTCCTGTCGGGCGACCCGGGCCCCGGCGGAGCGCTAGCTCCGGTGGTCGGCCTGGTCGACGTTACAGTCGGCGGCGGCGCATTGGCCTGAGTCGGCTCTGATCCCGGTGTGGTCGGCTTGGGCACCTCTGTCCTTGGCGGTGTCTGCTCTGGCCGGCCCCTCGGCGGCGCTGTCGCTGGGCTCGACAATGTTGGGCTCAAACCCACAGGTCTCAACCTTGGGCTCGATCGCCTGGGCGCCGCGGCGACAGTGTCCCTTATCTTCAGGCTTCCTGCCATGGCGCGCGGCGTCATGGCCCTTGCCCGATACAGGATCGGCTTTTTCCCGGCTCTCTTGGAGTCGGGCTGGGCAGCGGCGGGGCTCCTCGGCCTCTTCTTTGATGCAACGGCCGACAATGGGCGGGAGTCTTCATCGAACTCCACGCACAACTACAAGAGATTCAACAAGATACATCATATATTGTCGGGGATCAGACATCCAAGTCCACAGGCATGCGCTACAAAGGAAAGATAGATGTTACCTCGGAGCAGGGCCAGCTACGCCTGTAGGACGCAATGCGTCTCTTCTTGTCTTCGGTTTCAATTACCCCGCTGGAGAAGTATCCGAACAGGGTCTCCGTCACCTTCTGCTCATTGGCTGACTTTGTAACAGCCCACTTTTTCTCATTGGTGCATAAAACCGTTTTTCATCTGCATGCACTGCATGTCATCTTTCGTGCATGAAAAATCCCAGCCTTGCCTCCATGTTTCATTCGGTTTGAAGCAAGTTGCCCCATATCGGACCGTCCGCCTAGGGATCGGACCGTCCGAATCCCTCCAATCGGACTGTTGCCGCCTCCCGAGCCCGCGCCCTCGCCCGAGCCCGTGCCCTCTCTCGCGCCCGCGCCGTCTTCCTCGCCCGCGCCCTATTCTGTGCCCGCGCCCTCTCCCGAGCCCGCGCCCTCGCCCGCACCCGCGCCCTCTCTCACGCTCGCGCCCTCTTTCGAGCCTACGCCCTCGCCCGTGCCCACGCCCTCTCTCGCGCTCGTGCCCTCTCCCGTGCCCGCGCCCTCCGCCCGCGCCCCACGCCCTCTCTCGCGCCCGCGCCCTCTTCCTCGCCCGCTCATTCATCCAATGGGTCTCGTGTTTGGATCGTATTGTTGTTGGAGATAGTCCTCAAGTGTGAATCTTTGATATGTGGTACTATTATTTGTGCCCCTGTCCTCCATCCTCCAAACGAGATCACGCGAGGATCTCTCTCCGCCCGTGCGGCTCGACCAGGTGGCTTCCCCTGCACGCCCCTGACCACGTGAGAGGGAGAGGCAGAGCCGCCTTGGGACCTCGCGAGATGCCCCCGACAGCCTCAGCAGCGCCCTGTCCTGTCCCATCTGTCTGCTGCACGCTTGCCCGTGCACACACCATTGCGAGACCGTGGAGCAGAGCAGCGCCCTCCCCTCTCCTCTCCCTTCCCTGCCTTCCTTTTAACCAAGCCCATGTCCTCCTACCTCCCCAGCTTGCCCTCTTGCTCACACACCCAAGGACCTAGGGGATTGCCCCTTGGTTCGCCGGGAACGTGAGGTGCCGCCCACGGCGCCGGCAAGCACCACGCCTTCCGTCTGGGAGCTCCGGTGAGTTTTACCTTGTCCCAGCTGTGTCACCATGTGTTCCTGCCCGACCTAACTCCGTTTTTTCCCTCGGCAAGCAGCAGGCACCACCGCAGCCCCATCGTGTTTTCCGACGCCGACCGGGTGCCGCCGTGACCTTGCAGCCGCTAAACTGTGCCCTGGTGAGTTAGTGCTGTCCTGGCTTTATCACCATCTTCCCTTCACTCATTGAACTCATCGCAGCGCTTGTCTGCAGCCTCCATCGAGAGCAACCCCGCCGCCGAGCCGACCACGGCCTCATCGTTGCGCCCCACCGCCCACACTCTTCGGTGAGCTCCTATTTCTGCATGCACTTTCTTTTTATTCCTAGGAGGCCACTAGTGCTCCCCACGTCCTTGGTTTGGCCTGTCGTGCCATTGTTTTGCCATCCACCCAAGCGTCACCACCGTGGCCACATGTGTGGATGAGGCTCAATCGGAGCATGGCCGCATGTATTAGAGCCCTACGACCTTGCATGCGGGACCCCTAGAGCTTCCACGTGCCCTGCATACGCTAGCCATGCACTAGAGCATGAGAGGACAGAGGTAGACAAGCCGTGCATTAGCTTGGCTTTTCACCAAACACCTTAGGTGCGCTTGTGTTTGAGTGAGTGGCAGCCACCCCATCAGCCCCTTGCAAGCCAGGTTGGCCCCACTAGCGTTAGAACTGGATGAAACCACGAGTAGAGCTGCTGCTGTTGGATTCCCAATTTTACCGGTCATCGTTATCGTGTGAAGACGTGTAGTTTGCGCGTACGAAGACATCGTTTTTGAACCGAGGCGTTCGCCGCTACCGAAGCCTTCCCATAGGTTCCACTTGTACATCCAGTGACCCCTAGGCCCTAGAAACCCTCCACGCCCCCAAATGCCTTAGGTTAAAACTTCACGCCCGGTAGATTTCACGTGTTAGGCCGTTTTAGTGACGTGTGAGCGTGTGCGATTAATATCCTAGCGAGTTGGAGTATATCCACTTTTGGGAGTTGTCCTCAGGTTCACAGCAGCACACATGTAGGTTTTCCGTACCATAAAAATGCCCCTAGAACCGAAAACGTCCCAAATAGACCACCCGTTAAGTCGGTAGGATGTTTTCAGCCGTTTCAGCAGTTCGGTCGAGCGAAAACGCTGTTTCTCAATTATTTTCGATTTTAGGACTGAGCAGACTTCGTTTAGCCGTATCTCCCTCATACGAACTTGGATTCAAGCAATTCTTTTTCCTAAATTCATCTAAAATCATGAACTTCCATATTCTGCAAAAATATTTGTACTTCCTGTATTGTTAAATTTTGTCGTTGTTTTCATTGCATTCGTTTGGTATTCTCGTAGAACACAACGTTGCTGACCCAGTTGAGGAGGAATCAGAGGAGTACCAGGAAGTCCAGAAGCAAGGCAAGCACCCCCTTGATCAATTGCTCCTATATTTCAAACTTACAAACTATATTGATTGCAAACTATTATGCATGCGATGTTTTACTTAGAAATGTGTGGGATTGTTGGGTAGTTAACCTCTTGTTGCATATGCCTTCTACTTGTTACTTGAGTATCATGAATTCCTTGTCACTTATGTTGCCACTGAAAATTTGGGTTCATGTGGTTGGGAGGATGTCAATAGGTATGCTTAGTTTGCTATTTAATCAATGCGGCTTGTTACTTGATTTTGGGATGTTGGGAAAATGAAGCGTTTGCAAAATTATGGAAATGAACAGTGGGTAATTCCCTTGTGCTCTTGGTGGAAAACAAAAACTGAAAACATGCTTTTGACTTGGGCGAGTGAATGTAGTGTTTGGTGCCTTGTTTGTGGTACCGATTAGGTGGTTGTCTCGCTCGGGTCGCTAAGGACCGATTCTATGGTGTAGCTAGAACCAAGAAACATAGTACAAACCACATGTGGCTCTTATGGGGAGTCCCTGGCTCAGTATAATGTTGATACCTAGCAATAGACCCGCCGGTGGTAGTTGTAGGTCATTATTGTTGACATTGGGTTAGTGCGGGTTATGGTTTTTGTCCATGGCCCGAAGGTACCTTGATTATTGTTCAAGGGTGACCAGCACATCGTGTGAGCCTTGGGGTTTTGGGAGGCCTACCAACTCCCTAGGGATAGATCATAAGCGCGGGATATTGCTAGGACAACGATAGAAAGGCTTTGTCATTGATGGTGTGAGCCTCCTGTGTGGTAGCTCATGTTGTCCTTGTCATGTGGGTACAGTTGTACACACTCTCGAGAGTTAAAACTATTCAAATAGCCGTGTCCTCGGTTATGGATGACTTGGGAAATTCTCCACCGTAGTAGATTTAAATTTTGGGAACTGTTTTGGGGGAAAATCATGGTGCGAATGGGGAGTTCGCTGGGCTGGTTGTGGCAGCGTGTTGCCACGGTTGGCTGGCATATGTTCTAGGAGCCTAGATGGTTGGAAACACTTGGGGTCGATGCTTATATACTTGATTTTCTGTGCTAGCTTGATTTACGAAAATTTCGTTGCAAAACCGCAATGTTTTCGCTATGTATATTATGATTTATGCAAAGTGCAGGACCTGAACCATTCCTTGTTTATCTTCGCATATTATGGAATACCATTGCAAACACTAAAAGTCTTGCAGAGTACGTATTGTACTCACACACGCTTGTGTGACTTCTTTTTTTTAGAGATGATTGAGGGGGACCCGACAATCGGGTACTTCTATGCAGCGGGTTTTGTAGACGACGACGACGGTGCTTACTAGGGCTTACCGGTTGGTTGCCTGTGGGCGGGCAGAGGCACACTTGCTGGTTTTTGGTGCCTATATTATCTTGTTTCCGCTGTTGAACTCTTTGTTATTTTGTTGTTCTATTTGGCCGGTCGGCCTCTATGTAATCGCTAAGTCTAGACTCTTGTACGACTTATGTTTGGACTGCTGTGAGCTGAACCTGTGATGTATGGATTATGATGTCAATGTTGAATGTGTGTGCTAGCAATTGATCGTGGGACTAGCACGGTACACACATAGGGTTCGGGGTCAAACCTGGGTCCGACACGACTCCTGGCTGACCCGGTCAGGGTCATGTCTTCCCTGGTAATCCTAGCCAAATGCGCTCCTCAGCTTCAGGGGCTAGAAGCGCCGAGTCAGGAACCGCCTAGCCACCCAGGGTCCAGTCAGGCCGGCCTTCTTGAAGTTATCTAGATTTATCAGCAGTTGATGCACTTGACCCATTTCCTCATAGGTCGGGTCTGCCGACCAATTCGGTAAAACTACCGACGGCGAGCCGGTGAATGGCCGCAAGGAGGGAGCCAGATCTGTGCAATAAAACCACTCCTTGTGCCAGCCCTTCAAGGAGGATTTCAAGGGAAAATCATGATATGACTTTTTCCTATCACTCCTCAACTGAAGACCAGCCCCCCAATTACGCTGATGTTATTTTTGGAGGGCTGGGGTTTAATGTGGAACAAATGCCTAAAGAAGTTGAAATGGGGTTCCACGCACAAATAGCACTTGCACAGAGTAACAAAGATGGAGATTTGAAGAATCGAGTTGGGATTCAAATGCACCAACTCTAGCTTATAGAAGTCAAGAACGCGGCGGAAGGAATTAGAAGATGGAAGGCACAAGCCCCGATCAAAAAAAGAGGCGAAAACTATTGTTTCACCAGGTTGGGGATTTGGGACCGACTCACCCATAACCAACCGCCAGCGAATCACCTCTTGGCTGGGCAACTTCAGCTGACTCTCCAGCACTTCAGCTTCACCAAGCCGCAATCCAAAATCGGCCAAGCACTCTCCGGCGCACCCACAATATCCAAAGCTTTCGGCATGACCAGAGGCGGTGAGATTTGGGGAAAAGGAAATCGGGGGCTTGGAACAAACGAAGAGGATTGGAATCGCCCGAGTTCGGGTGGGGAATAGCAGCAGCTAACCCTAGCCAGGCGGGAAGCAAAAAGTTAGGCGCAAAGGTGGAAGACGAAGCGATTGGCTGATTTGGGGAAGATGAAGGAATCTTTTTCTCTCTCCCTGCTTTTATAGAGCCGATGCCGACGAGATGGGCTTGGGCCTACACAGTCAGCACTGGGCCACCAAGATATGAGTTCCTACAGTAGCATGCTCCATGTGGGCCGCCCGTAGGCTGAGTTGAAATTATAGCGCTGGTGCTACTAACAGGAGCCGATGAGGTAAACAGGTATGCTTCATGAGAGCCTTATTGCTAAACATATATGTTTGGGTATCTGTTTTATCCACCAGTTCTCGAGGATATATCCTTATAAGGACCACAAGCTGGTCTTCATTAAAATTGGAGATGTAGTTATCTTTCTCGAGTACACCTGACCACATTATGGGTTTATTTTCATAATGTGGCACTCGGCCTACATGCGTGGCCACCAGTTGCCATGAGCAACGTTATTCTAGCCGACATGACGCTGAAGAGTCTAACTTTCGAGTAGTGCACTACTCAGGAGAGACTATAAATATCTTTTCCTGCTGACATGATGCGGAGGAGTCTAACTTTTGAGTGGGACGCCACTCAGAAAAGACTATAAACTCCTTATTCTAGCTGACATGACGCTGAAGAGTCTCATATAAGAGTAGCATCCTACTCGGCAAGACTATAAACACATATTCCGACTTACATGAAGTCAAAGAGTCCTACGTACGAGTAGTCCCCTACTCCGCAAGACGATAAAGTTTATTCCGGTTCACATGATACCGAAGAGTCTCATATACCAGTATTAATCTACTCGGGAAAGACTTCCAGGTTAAAGATCTTTGACTTTATGTTTAATTGTCTTCACAATTAAGCACAAAGTCGGGGGCTACACCTAATAGGTGTGCCTATTCGGTGCACACTATTCAGATATCTACATGAAGCCCTTCATAGCCTCACTGCCAGCTGACATGAAGCAGGACTCGGAAAGAAGACTTACTCGGACAAAGAGTACTCGGGAGCATTGCACTCGGGCAATCTTCACCGTGGAGGATGAGCACTCAGCATCAGCTGTGACTCAACTATGAAGGTCTCAGGGGCTACTGTGGGTGCCATGGGCCCCGGGTACCTCATTACCAGCATATGGGCCACTCGGATAGAGGATGGGCCGAACCATGTAATTAGAGATAAGATAGCACCCGGCAGGGTTTGCCTTGTATAACGAGGAAACCTAGTCTTAGTCGGATAGGTCTCTATCTCTAAGAAGGATATCCCTTGGCCGTATCCGGCTAGGATCCTTATCATGTACCCCTGTCCTCTAGTATATAAAGGGAGGCAGGGCGCCCCATGAGGGCGCAGAAGATCATTGATCAGAAACCACCTCAGAGGAATAACACCTCAACTGGACGTAGGGTATTACCTCACATCGAGGGCCTGAACCAGTATAAATCTTCTATGTGTTCCTCTGCAGTCCACCGAATTCACCTTCGCCGAGTAGCCCTATAGTTTTATTGCCGGTGCAGAGCATCGATAAGAACTGGGCTTTGGCCAAGAAGATCGGAAGTAAGTCTTCCGTATTCGTCTTCCTGACTAAATCCCATGCATATTTCTCCAACTTTGTTGTTTCCCGACTGCCCAGTTGTGTCCTAACTGCAATCACAGGTTCTTGACCATTCTGATGTGCAGCCCTCGAAGCTGAGGTATAGACCCGAACAGAGGGGGAATCCAAGCTGAAGGAGGCCAAGAAGGCCAGGGCTGAGCTTGAGAAAGATAAGGCCGACTTGGAAAGGGCCAAGGCCAAGCTTGAGAAAGAGAAGGCTGACTTGAAGAGGGCCAACAGCAAGCTTGGGAAGGAAAAAGCTAAACTGGAGAAGGCCAAAGCCAAAGTGGAGGCCGACTACGAAAGTAAGTCTCCGCTCTGACAATGATCTTAACCAATCCATGAAGTACTCTGTCTACAATTTTGCCTAAGAAGTTTACTTGTCGATGAACCCGGGTAGCCGCTAGAGCCAATGCCCAGATCTAGTTTCAGGCTTTTGCAGAAGAGATAAAAGTCGTCAAGGAGTCATGGGAGATCCTTGCCGAGTCCATGAAAGGGCTCCTTGATGTAATGGACCCTCGCTATGTGGGAACCAGCTCCAACACGATCTCCCAGGTGCAGGCGCGCCTAAATGAAGCCCCGAGTATCCTGAAGAGGTACTCGGACGAGCGCATTATCGTTGGCGTGGCCCAAACCCTGACGATGGCCAAGTCAATCTACCCCAGGGCAGACATTGAAGCCATCGAAGAGGGGTTCACTGAGGAGACGACACCTAAGGAGGCGCTAGAGTTGATAACCAAGGCGAGGCCGACTGCAGAGGTGATCACCCGAGACCTGGATATGTAAGAACAATCTGTCATGCGGTCGGTGTATTTTTGTAAGGACATGTGTAAATATATGTGCAATGCCGCCAAGCTTTAAGTTCTGACTTAGTTATCATTAGCTTTACCCGACTATATAGTCTACGCCGAGTTAGTCTATAGGAACTTAATAAAATCGTTCACCTCGGAAAACTATACTTGGGCAAACATAACAAAGTCGTTGCAAAACTTCATAACTTAAGCAAAATAGGCCCGTATATTATTGATGAGGCACATATAATACATGCAGCCCCCGACTCACTACTTGTCGATGTTTTACACCGGCAATAAATATATGGGGCTACTCGGCGGATGGAAACTCGGTGGATTGCAAAGGAACACAGGGAGATTTTATACTGGTTCAGGCCCTCGATGTGAGGTAATACCCTACGTCCAGTTGTGGTATTATTCCTTTGAGGATTTGTGGTGGTGATTCTGGTGAACCAACTCAACCTACCCTCATGGGGCGCCTTGCCTCCCCTTATATACTGGGGGACAGGGTTACAAGGTAGGAGTCCCCATCGGATTACGACTAGGAGATCTCCCCTTAGAGATATAACGCACCCGACTAGGACTGTATATTCCTTTCTATACAAGGCGAAGTCTGCCAAATCTAGCTATATCTCTAATTATAAGGCTAGGCCCATCCTCTATCCGAGTGGCCCATATTCTTGTCATGAGGTACCCGGGGCCCATGGCACCCACAGTAGCCCCCGAGACCTTCATAGTTGAGTCACAGCTGATGCCGAGTGCTCATCCTCCACGGTGAAGTCTTCCCGAGTGCATTGCTCCCGAGTACTCTTTGTCTGAGTGCTGCTTCTCCCGAGTCCTGCTTCATGTCAGCTGGCAGTGAGGCTATGAAGGGCTTCATGTAGATGTAGGAATAGTGTGCGCCGAATAGGCACACCTATTAGGTGTAGCCCCCGACTTTGTGCTTAATTGTGAAAACAATTAAACATGAAGTCAAAGATCTTTAACCTTGTAGTCTTTCCCGAGTAGATTACTACTGGTACATGAGACTCTTCGGTATCATGTCAACCGGAATATAATTTATAGTCTTGCCGAGCAGGGAACTACTCGTATGTAGGACTCTTCGACTTCATGTCAGTCGGGATGTATGTTTATAGTCTTGCCGAGTAGGATGCTACTCGCATATGGGACTCTTCAGCGTCATGTCAGCTGGAAAGGGGGTGTTTATAGTCTTTCCCGAGTAGTATACTACTCGAAAATCAGACTCATCGGCATCATGTCAGCCGGAATGATTATTTATAGTCTTTCCCGAGTGGCGTCCCATTCGGAAGTTAGACTCTTCAGCTCGTCAGCTGGAAGAATGTTTATAGTCTTTCCCGAGTAGTATGCTACTCGAAAGTTAGACTCCTCCGCATCATGTCAGCGAGAATGAGAATTTTATAGTCTCTCCCGAGTAATGCACTACTCGAAGGTTAGACTCATCCGCGTCATGTCAGCGGGAATAATGTTGCTCATGGCAACTGATGGCCACGCATGTAGGCCGAGTACCACTTTATGAAAATAAATCCACGGCGTGGTCAGGTGTACCCGAGAAAGATACCTGCATCCCCAATTTTAATGAAGACCAGCTTGTGATCCTTGTAAGGATATATCCTCGAGACCAGGTGGATAAAACAGATACCCAAACATATATGTTTAGCAATAAGGCTCTCATGAAGCATATCTGTTTACCTCATTGGCTCCTGTTGGTAGCACCAGCGCTATAATTTCAACTAAGCCTGCGGGCGGCCCACATGGAGCATGCTACTGTAGGAACTCATATCTTGGTGGCTGCTACCAAATAAGCTGGCCTGAGCTGACCTATCCGGCATAGCTCTATAGAAGTATCATCCATCGCCTGTCAGGATGAGTTTTTTGGTGTCGATAACCGCAATCAGCCAGAGAAATCTTTACTCGCAAGCCTTTCCGACTTATGTTCTGGATGTAGCCTGGTTGCCACAGGTGCCCGAGCAGGTATGTTGCAGGATCTGCTTGCCCTCCTCAGGTGTGACGCAGTGCATGAGAACTCCGGATGCACTTTGACGATATAAGTCTTCTCTGACTTGGGTAAAGCCGAACAAGGTACCCGAACCTTGCATTAGCAGAGGGTTCGGCTGGCGACCCTCATGGGGCATACCCTATCCAACAGAGTTATAGCCAAGCTAGGCACCGGAACCTTGCATTAGCATAGGATTCGGCTAGCGACCCTCATGGGGCGTACCCAACCTGACAGAGCTGTGACCAAATAAGGTACCCGAACCTAGCATTAGCGTAGGATTCGGTTGGCGACCCTCATGGGGCGTACCCTACTTAGCCGAGTAGTACACAGCCCCGACTGGCGCCGGAGGCCGATTATTAGCTCGCATGGAGCATAGTCGGGGAAGATGACGTCCCGACTGGCGCAAGTACTCGGTAAGTAGCCCTCATGGAGCATCCTGAGTGTATTTTGGCAGACTTGTCCAGCCCCCGAGCGTAGGAGATGGGCTTGCAGCCCTAAGTTCCTGTCACGCATATCCAGAGCTGGGCCTGCAATATAAAGATATCGGATGAGTAGCATCTGATGATGAAAATAATCACCCGAATAAAATGTATTTTACAATATATGTAAATACGAGTTCTTCCTCTTTTTGATATTAATTTCCCCAAGTAGTTGACCCCTTACGTTTAAACGCTCTGCCCAACTAGTCATAGCCCCCTAGCGTCGGGAGTTGGCTCATGGCTCTTTCCCAGACACGCGTTTTGGGTGACTTGAGTTCGTCTTTCATGGAGCAAAGTTTCACGGATCAGGATTTATGCTACTCGAGTACTTTTGCAATCATTTAAGAGCAAAAACAGAGAAGAGTGCAGCTTGTGCACCTATTAGGTGTAAGCGGCTGCGGCATTGGTAAAGCCGAGTGAAGAAATATTTATCAGGAAGCGACTTAGCTGTTCGGTATTTCGGAGTGGGGATGCCATCCTTGCGTTTGAGCTTGTGAGCCCCCGAGCATGTCACTTGTTGTTTTGATAATCTTCAGTTGTTGAAAGTCGAAGACGATTGTGACCGACTGCCACAATGAAGCCGTCTAACTTGCGTTTGTGATTCCCGGCTTTAGTCGGGACCGCATCGTTGGTGCCCTCCCGCTTCTTCTGTCAGGATGCCTTTTTATCTTCAAGGGCCTCAGCAATAGCAGGACCGCATCGTTGTTCGCCATGTTGAATAGAGCCTTGACAGAGTTGGGAGGCTTCCGAGTGAATTTGTCGATGAACGAGGTGTCTTTGACTCCTTTTCGAAAGGCGGCGATGACGACCTCATCCTTGATGTTTGGGATCCGATCTCCCTAGATCCAATCTCGAGCGGCTCGGGGCCATTTCCAAGTCGAACTCCAGAGGATCGGGTTTGCCGCGTCAGATGTAGATTGTAGATATCCGCGGCGTCGCCGAGTCCGAACGGGAAATTGACGATCTCTTCCTTTTTTGGCCCGACCTCGGCCGGCTCAAAACCGAGTCCGAGTCGAACACCGAAAGAAAGAGTTGTCCCTGGACTCAGGTGTATTGGAGGTTGCCGCAACATGTTGTGAAAGATTGCTGCAGCATCGTGTAGGCCGACTGGCGCGGAGTCGGCTGGTTCCCTGGTAGATCGGATCGAGTCCGAGTCGGCCAAGGTGAGATTGCCGATCTGGTCAGCGACAAAGTCGAGGCTTCTGAATGCGATTGTATCTCTGGGGGAGAGTTTGCCGCCGTCGACTTCGGTTGATGGATCCATCGAGCTTGTAGATGTAGATCGCGCCGGTGCCCCTACCTGGCGCACCAACTGTCGATGTTTCACACCGGCAATAAATATATGGGGCTACTCGGCGGATGGAAACTCGGTGGATTGCAGAGGAACACAGGGAGATTTTATACTGGTTCAGGCCCTCGATGTGAGGTAATACCCTACGTCCAGTTGTGGTGTTATTCCTTTGAGGATTTGTGGTGGTTATTCTGGTGAACCAACTCAACCTACCCTCATGGGGCGCCATGCCTCCCCTTATATACTGGGGGACAGGGTTACAAGGTAGGAGTCCCCATCAGATTACGACTAGGAGATCTCCCCTTAGAGATATAACGCACCCGACTAGGACTGTATATTCCTTTCTATACAAGGCGAAGTCTGCCGAATCTAGCTATATCTCTAATTATAAGGCTAGGCCCATCCTCTATCCGAGTGGCCCATATGCTTGTCATGAGGTACCTGGGGCCCATGGCACCCACACTACTCGGTTGGAACAAACGGCGTAGTGAGTCAGAGGAAGACTGTACACATGGGAAAGTATAAAACTCAGGTATAGAAAGGACGTAGCTGTTCTATATTCCATGAGTTGATGACGAGGGCACCGTCTTCAGTCTTCAGTCGGTAGGCGCCTGGTCATGTAACTTCTATGATAATGAACGGCTCTTCCCATATTGGGGATAGTTTATGCCTTTCTTTGGTGGTTTGTATTTTTCTCAAGACGAGATCCCCGACCAAAAAGGCGCGGCCATGGACATTGCGACTATGATAACGACGTAGGCCTTGAAGATACCTTGCCGACTGGATTATTGCGATGCCCTTCGCTTCTTCCAACTGATCTAGTTCAACCAATCGGGTATTGTTGGATCTGTCTTCTGAGTAAGCCCGAACTCGTAGAGAGTCGAACTCTAACTCGGTTGGTAGCATAGACTCGGCACCATAGACTAGAAAGAAAGGGGATTGCCCAGTTGCCCGACTAACCGTGGTTCTGAAAGACCAGAGAACGGATGGGAGTTCTTGTACCCACTGGCCCGCATATGGTTGTAGTTGGTCGAATATCCTTGTCTTGATGCCTTGTAAGACGATGCCATTGGCACGCTCAGCCTGCCCGTTGCTCCGCATATGTGCCATAGAAGCATAACAGATCTTGATGCCGAATTTGTCATAGAAATCTTGAAAGACGCCGCCCGTGAACTGAGTACCGTTGTCCGTTATGATGCGGTTAGGAACCCCGAATCGGTATAATATACTCATGATGAAATCCTTTGCTCGTACCACTGTTATGGTAGCAACGGGTTACGCCTCAATCCACTTCGTGAATTTATCCACTGCGACGAACAAGTGTGTGAACCCTCCTGGCGCTTTCTTGAAAGGCCCAACCATGTCAAGCCCACATACTGCAAAGGGCCAAGAGATTGGTATGGTTTGAAGTTTTTGGGCTGGGAGATTTGTTTGTCTTGCGTAGAACTGACAGCCCTCGCATGTGCGAACAATGTCTTTGGTATCTATTACTGCTGTTGGCTAGAAAAATCCCTGCCGGTAAGCCTTTCTAACTAACGTCCTGGATGCGGCGTGGTTGCCACATATGCCCGAGTGGATTGATTGCAGGATCTGCTTGCCCTCCTTGGTTGTGACGCAGCGCATGAGGACACCTGATGCACTTCTTCAGTATAGGTCTTCTCTGACTACTAGGAAATTTTTGCTTTGACGTTTGATTTGTTTGGCTTGGCTGCGATCTTCTGGGAGTTCATCGTCTAGGAGGAATTTGAGAATAAGAGTCTGCCAATCGTTGGATATGATCAGTACTTCATCAGTTGCCGGGGTAGGATCACCTCCTGACTGCTCTGGCACTGGTTTCTTCTTGACTGATGGCTCCATGAGTTGCTTGACAAAGATCCCAGTCAGGACCACTTTTCACTTGGATCCCATGTTTGCCAGTTCGTCTACAGCATCGTTGTATTGTCGTAGGACATGTGTTATCTCCAGCCCGTCGAACTTGTTTTCCAGCTTTCTGACCTCTTGACAGTATGCCACCATGGGGTCATCGAGACATGTCCAGTCTTTCATGACTTGGTTGACCACGAGTTGGGAATCTCCACGCACAACCAGTCGACGAATGCTGAGTGATATAGCAATGCGGAGCCCGTGGATGAGTGCCTCGTACTCGGCGATGTTGTGGGAAGCCGGGAAGTGGATCTAGAGAACATACATGAGTTTTTCGCCGGTGGGGGACGTTAGTACGACGCCGGCCCCGGTGCCGCCGATCCTTAGAGAACCGTCGAAGTACATTGTCTAGTACTCTAGCTTCGCTCTTGATGTAGGCATCTGAACTTCTGTCCACTTGGTCACGAAGTTGGCTAGAGCTTGTGATTTGATTGCTATCCGTGGTTGAAAGGTGATGTTGAACACCATCAGCTCGAGCGCCCATTTAGCGATTCGGCCAGTGGCCTCGCGGTTATGTAGGACATCCTCGAGTGGATACAATGTGACCACCGTGACTTGATGTGATTGAAAATAGTGCACCAGCTTTCGAACAGAAATAAGTAGGCCATAGAGCAGCTTCTAGACCTGTGGATATCTCATCTTAGAGTCGGCAAGGACATCGTTGACAAAGTAGACTGGCCATTGAATCTTCTGTATGTGACCCTGTTCAAATCGCTTGACCACCAACACTGTGCTGACTACCTGAGTGGTTGCTACCAGATATAGCATTAATGGCTCTTGGGGCATAGGTGACGCCAACACGGGTGGTGATATGAGGAATTTCTTGAAGTCTTCGAAGGCTTGCTGTGCTTCAGGAGTCCATTGGAAATTGTCTGCTTTCTTCAGTAGCTTCAAAAAGGGCATGCCCCGTTCGCCTAGTCAGAAAATAAATCGGCTGAGTGCCACCATGTAGCCTGTCAGCTTCTGGACGTCCTTCTGGCTAATGTTTGTGATTGCATTGACTTTCTCCGGGTTGGCCTCGATGCCACGATGCGATACAATGAAGCCGAGTAGCTTGCCGGATGGCACACCGAAGGCGCACTTTTCCAGGTTCAACTTCATCTTGAGTCTTCGAAGATTTTGGAAGGTTTCTTCCAGGTCAGCGATGAGGTCTTCTTTGGACTTGGTCTTGATCACCACATTGTCGATGTAGGCTTCCACATTGCGCCCAATCTGAGTGTGTAGACATCGCTGAATTGCTCGTTGATACGTTGCTCCAACGTTTTTCAAACCGAATGGCATGGTGATGTAGCAGTATGCACCAAACGGTGTGATGAAAGACGTCTTTAGGCAGTCCTCCTCTTTCAGGCTGATTTGGCGGTATCCCGAGTAACAGTCGAGAAAGCTGAGAAGTTCGCACCCCGCAGTTGAATGCACCACCTGATCTATTCTGGGTAGACCAAATGGATCTTTGGGGCACGCCTTGTTTAGATCGGTGTAGTGACGCACATGCGCCATTTATCGTTTTTCTTTCGGACCAGAACTGGGTTTGCTAGCCTGTCCGGGTGGTAGACCACTTTGATGAACCCGGCTGCGTGGAGCTTGGTTATCTCCTCTCGAATAGGATCCTTCCGGTCTTGTGCGAAGCGCTGTAGCCGTTGCTTGACTGGCTTGACATCTGTCTTGACATTGAGGTCGTGCTCGATCACCTCCCTTGGTACGCCCGGCATGTCGGACGGTTTCCACGCGAAGATATCTCTGTTGGCTTGGAGGAAGGTGACGAGCGCGTCTTCCTATTTGAGGTCGAGTCCGGTCCCGACTAGAGTAGTCTTGGAGGGGTCAGAAGGGTCCAGGGGGATCTTGTTCGTGTTAGAGTCCACTGAAATTCCCGACTTCGCTGCCTTTTTCACTGGAACTTGGTCATCCCCGACTTCAGTTGCGACGGCTTGCCAAATGCTATTGCGTCCGATTGCCACCTCTTGTGATTGAGCCAACTCGCAGCTCTCCTTGTCACAGGTGAAGACTTGCTTGATATCGCTGCGAAGGGAGAGAACTCCAGCTGGCTCGGGTGTGGAGGCCATGGGCCCGGGTACCTCATCACAAGCATATGGGCCACTCGGATAGAGGATGGGCTGAATCTTGTAGTTAGAGATATAGTAGCACCCAACAGACTTTGCCTTATACAATAAGGAATATACAGTCTTAGTCGGGTAAGATATATCTCTAAGAAGGAAATCCCTTGGCTGTATCTGGCTGGGACTCCTACCTTGTACCCCTGTCCCCCAGTATATAAGGGGAGGTAGGGCGCCCCCTGAGGGCACGAGATCATTGATCAATGCAACACCTCAAAGGAATACCACCACAACTGGACGTAGGGTATTACCTCACATCGAGGGCCTGAACTAGTATAAAATCCCCTTCTATTCCTTTGCAATCCACCAAGTTTCCCCTCGCCGAGTAGCCCTATAGTTATATTGCCAGTGTAAAACATCGACAGTTGGCGTGCTAGGTAGGGCTTCGGCAAGATCTACACCAACAATCTCGATGGATCTCACTTTCGGAGTCGACGGCAACAAGTTCTCCCTTGGAGATACAATCACCTTCGGAAGCCTCGACTTCATTGCCAACCAGATCGGCAATCTGACCTTGGCCAAAGCAGATCCAATCCAACCGGCCAAGGAACTAGCCGACTCTGCACCAGTCAGCACACAAGATGCTGTGCCAACTGTCATCAAATCAATGCAGCAATCTTCTACTTCGCCGAGCTTTGGGACAACTCTTCCCTTTGGCGTCCTACTTGTGCTAGGCCTTGAGCCAGCTCAGGTTGGGCCAAGAAGGGGAGAGATCGTTAATCTCCCACATAGATTCGGCAACACCGTAGATCTACATCTTACGCGACAGACCCGATCTCCTGCGATTCAGTTTGGACACGGCCAAGTGCCGTTTCAGATCGGATCTAGGGAGGTCGGACTCGTTCTTACTCCTATAAACTACTCGGGTTCCGACTCCAAGTCGGATAACGGTTCGAACACTAGTTCGGACTCCAGTCTGGCAAGTTTTCTTCTACCCCGCGAGATCTTCATGGCTTCAACACCACCACCGGAGGTGCACCGACTACAAGAGGAGCAGCAGAGAGGGGCATGCCCTACGACAATAGGAGGAAGCCGACTGCGAGGACCGCAACGATGGGCTATGCAAGGCTAGGCGAGCCGCTCAGCAACAGATCCTCCAGACCAAAGTCGGCGACCACGACGTCTTCGTCATGCCACAACAGAATGTCGTGGCCGCCGCAACCTTGCTAGACATGCTCTAGCTCCGGCCTGATCAGCAGGCCACCCCGACAGTCGCCAAGATCAAGGCGATGATCACAGCTACCACCTGTCAGCAGCAACAGCAATCAGGTGACACAATTATAACGACCAACAGGTCGGGTTCTCCGGCAGCAGGCTCATCTACATCAGCACGGCGTCGGGCAGCCGGCTCAAGTCGGCCACACGAGGAATTGCACCAAACGTCACTCGGCGACATCAACAACAATAATCGACAGTGTCACCAATACGATCGCTGACCCAACCAAGACCTCCGAGTTTGCCTACAACACGACCTTCGATACGACATCAACGGCCGGAGCTGACAATGTGAAGAAAAGAAGAGCGGCGCCCGACTAGAGGACGAGAATGAGCGTTTCGGCCTTCACCACGAGCAGTTTAATCACCGTGATCGGAGCCGGAGCCTTCACGAAGATGAAGGCGTTCCAGCTTTCACCCACGATCTACAGGACGTCAACTGGCCGTCGGGCTTCAAGCCTACGGGGATAGAGAAATACGACAGCAAAACCAATCCCGTGTCCTGGCTCACTGTATACACCCTGGCAATACGAGCTGCCGGGGGCGACCATAAAGCCATGGCTAACTACCTCCCAATGGCACTAGCCGACTCGGCGAGGACATGGCTGACAGGGCTCCCGAGGTGGTCGATCAATTCCTGGGGAGAACTCAGGGAGCAGTTCATCGCCAATTTTCAGGGAACCTATGAGAGGCCGTCTTCTGAGCATGATTTATATCAACTACACCAGAAGAAGAACGAGTCTCTACAGGATTTTATCAAGAGATTCTCCAAGAAGCGCAACAAATCCAATGATTAGAGGCGAGCCGTCATCGCGCCCGCCTTCCGCAAGGAGTAAAGACGCCCATTCATTGCAAAGTTCACTCGGAAGCCACAATCCTCGGTCCGGGCTCTCTTTGACATGGCGAACAAATACGCCGACTCGGCTGAAGCGGTTGCAGAGGCCCTCGACGAGAAGAAGGAGTCTCGACAGAAAGACCAAAAGGCGAAACCTGACAACGAGCCATCAAACAAGACTGACAGCCGCAAGCGGAAGTCAGACAATGAGGTGGCCAACATGGAGCGAACTCGGTCACGGCCCCAATGCAACAATGACTACCAGAAAGTCATGAATGGGCCTTGCCCCTTCCACCCCACGCGGCCAAAGACTGCTTCATGCTTAAGAAGTTTGCTTCTGACAAGGCTTCACCATCCGGCGCCGACAAAGACAAGGACAAGCCAGATCAGGGCCCGGCTGACAATTTTTAAGATCCCCAAGCCGAGCTCAACCACATCTTTGGAGGGCCATCTGCCTACGAGTCCAAGCAAAAGCAGAAGCTTAGAGCACGCGACGCCAACTCAATCTCCACAACGAACACCCCCCAGTACTTGCGCTGGTCAGAAACATCAATCACGTTCACCCGCGCAGATCACCCAGATCGGGTCTCACACCCGGGGCGCTATCCACTCGTCCTAGACCCGGTCGTGAAGAACATCAATATTGAAGAGGTTCTAATAGACGCTGGCAGTGCGCTCAATATCCTCTTTGCCAAGACCCTGGATCAGATGAAGATTCCTCATTCAGAACTACGGCCGAGTACGGCGCCCTTCCACGGGATAATTCTCGGCCTGTCTTCAACACCACTCGGGCAGATTACCTTGCCAGTAACCTTCAGCACATGGGATAACTTCCGCATAGAAAACATCTGATTCGAGGTTGCCAACTTCAAGACTGCGTATCACGCGATACTCGGACGACCGCGCTCGCCAGATTCATGGCGGTACCGCACTATACATATATGGTGCTTAAGATGCTAGGGCCAGTAGGAGTCCTCTTCCTCCACAACGACGTCAAGCAAGCCTTCACCTGCGACAAGGAGAGTTGCGAATTGGCTCAATCACAAGAGGCGGCAGTCGGGCACAACAGCATTCGGCAAGCCGTCACAACTGACGTCGAGGAAGACCCAGTTCCAGCCAAAAAAGCAGCAAAGTCGAGAATTTCAGTGGACTCTAACACAAAGAAGATCCCCCTGGACCCTTCCGACCCCTCCAAGACTGCTCTAGTCGGGTCCGGACTCGACCCCAAATAGGAAGACGCGCTCGTCACCTTCCTCCAAGCTAACAAGGATATCTTCGCGTGGAAACCGTCCGACATGCCGGGCGTACCAGGGGAGGTGATCGAGCACGCCCTCAACGTGAAGACAGACGCCAAGCCAGTCAAGCAATGGCAGCGGCGCTTCACTCAAGACCGTAAGGATGCTATTCGGGAGGAGATAACCAAGCTTCTCGCAGCCGGGTTCATCAAAGAGGTCTATCACCCAGATTGCCTGGCAAACCTAGTTTTGGTCCGGAAGAAAAACGGTAAATGGCGCATGTGCGTCGACTACAACGATCTCAACAAGGCGTGCCCCAAAGACCCATTTGGTTTACCAAGAATAGGCCAAGCGGTGGACTCAACGGCAGGGTGCGAACTTCTCAGCTTCCTCGACTGCTACTCGAGATACCATCAAATCAGCTTGAAGGAGGAGGACTGCCTCAAGACGTCTTTTATCACTCCGTTTGGTGCGTACTGCTACATCACTATGCCGTTCGGTTTGAAAAACGCTGGAGCAATGTATCAACGTGTAATTCAGCGATGTCTACACACTCAAATCGGGCGCAACGTGGAAGGCTACGTCAACGATGTGGTGATCAAGACCAAGTCCAAAGAAGACCTCATCGCTGACCTGGAAGAAACCTTCCAAAATCTTCGAAGATTCAAGATGAAGTTGAACCCGGAAAAGTGCGCCTTCGGTGTGCCATCTGGCAAGCTACTCGACTTCATCATCTCGCATCGCGGCATCGAGGCCAACCGGAGAAAGTCAATGCAATCATGAATATGGCTCCCCCGATTAACCAGAAGGATGTCCAAAAAATTCAATGGCCAGTCTACTTTATCAGCGAGATCCTTGCTGACTCAAAGATGAGATATCCGTAGGTCCAGAAGCTGCTCTATGGCCTACTCATCACTGTCCGGAAGCTGGTGCACTATTTCCAAGCACATCAAGTTACGGTGGTCACATCGTATCCACTCGGGGACGTCCTGCATAACCACGAGGCTATTGGCCGAATCGCTAAATGGGCGCTCGAGTTGATGGCATTCGACATCACTTTTCAGCCATGGACAGCAATCAAATCACAAGCTCTAGCCGACTTTGTGGCCGAGTGGACAGAAGTTCACATGCCCGCATCAACAGCGAAGCTAGAGTACTGAACAATGTACTTCGACAGCTCTCTACGGATCGGCAGCACCGGGGCTGGCGTCGTACTGATGTCCCCCACCGGTGAAAAATTGAAGTACGTCCTACAATCCACTTCCCTGCTTCCCACAACATCACCGAGTACGAGGCACTCATCAACAGGCTCTGCATTGCAATATCACTCGGCATACGTCGACTGGTCGTGCGTGGAGATTCTCAACTCGTGGTAAACCAAGTCATGAAGGACTGGACATGTCTCGACGATACCATGGCAGCATACTGTCAGGAGGTCCGCAAGATGGAGGGCAAGTTCGACAGGCTAGAGATAACACATGTCCTACGACAATACAATGATGCTGCAGATGAGCTGGCAAACATGGGATCCAAGCGAGAAGCAGTCCCGACAGGGATCTTTGTTGAGCAACTCATGGAGCCGTCAGTCAGGAAGAAACCAGCGCCAGAACAGTTGGGAGGCGAACCTACCCTGCCAACAGACGAGGTGCTGCACATATGTCAAGATTGGCGGACTCCTGTTCTCAAATTCTTCCTGGATGATGAACTCCCAAAAGATCGTAGTGAAGCTGAATGAACTAAACGTCGAAGCAAGAGTTTCTTACTCGTCGGAGAAGACCTGTACCGAAGAAGTGCATCCGGTGTCCTCATGCGCTACGTCACCGCCGAGGAGGGCAAGCAGATCCTGCAGTCGATCCACTCGGGCGTATGTGGCAACCATGCTGCATCCAGGACGTTAGTCGGAAAGGCTTACCAGCAGGGATTCTTTTGGCCAACAGCAGTAACAGATGCCAAATACATTGTTCGCACATGCGAGGGTTGCCATATCTACGCAAGACAAACCAATCTCCCAGCCCAGGAACTCCAAACAATCCCAATCTCTTGGCCCTTTGCAGTATGGAGGCTTGACATGGTCGGGCCTTTTAAGAAAGCACCAGGAGGGTTCACACACTTGTTCGTCGTAGTGGATAAATTCACCAAGTGGATTGAGGCTAAACCCATTGCAACCATAACAGTGGCATGAGCAAAGGACTTCATCATGAGTATACTCTACCGATTTGGGGTCCCCAACCGCATCATCACCGACAACGGTACCCAGTTCATGAGTGGCGTTTTTCAAGATTTCTATGACGACTTCGCCATCAAGATCTGCTATGCGTTCGTGGCACACCCATGGAGCAATGGGCAGGTTGAACGAGCCAACGGTATGGTCTTACAAGGTATCAAGCCCAGGATATTTGACCGACTACAACCATACGCGGGCTGGTGGGTACAAGAACTCCGATCGGTTCTCTAGTCTCTCAGAACCACGGTTAGTCAGGCAACAGGGCAATCCCTTTCTTTCTGGTCTACGGTGCCGAGGCTGTGCTACCAACCGAGCTAGAGTTCGGCTCTCCACGAGTCCGGGCTTACTCAGAAGACATCTCAAATGATACCCGGCTGGTCGAATTAGATCAGTTGGAAGAAGCAAGGGATATCACAACAATCCAGTTGGCAAGGTATCTCCAAGGCCTGCGTCGCTACCACAATCGCAATGTCCGTGGCCATGCCTTTTTGGTCGGAGATCTCGTCTTGAGGAAAATATAGACCACCAAAGACAGGCACAAACTATCCCCAATCTGGGAAGGGCCATTCATTATAGCCGAGTCACGTGGCCAACCACCTACCAATTGAAGACCCAAGACGGTGCCCTCAACAACAACTCATGGAACATAGAATAGCTACGTCCTTTCTATACCTAAGTTTCTTATTTTTCCATATGTACAGTTCCACTCTGACTCACTATGCCACTTGTTTCAATCGATTAGTTAGTCGGGGGCTGCATGTATCTTATATGCTTTGTCAATAATATATGAGCCTATTTTACTTAAATTACGAAACTTCACTATGATTCTATCGTGTTTGCCCGAGTACAGCCTTCTGCAGTGAATGATTTTATTAAGTTCCTATAGACTAACTCGGTGCAGACCATATAATCGAGTAAAGCTAATGACAACTGAGTAATAGTTTAAAGCTTGGCGGCATTGCACATATATTTACACATGTCTTTATAAAAGTCCACAATACACCGACTGCATGATGTACTGTTTTTACAGACCCAGGTCTTCGGTGATAATCTCTGCAGTCGGCCTCGCCTTGGCTATCAACTCCAGCGCCTCCTCAGGAGTTGTCTCCTTGGCAAACCCCTCCCCGATGGCTTCAACATCTGCCCTTGTGTAGATGGACTTGGTCATAGCCAGGGTTCAGGCCACGCTAGTAATAACATGCTCATCCGAGTACCTCTTCAGGGCACTCGGTGCATCCTCAAGGTGCGACTCCACTTGGGCGATCGAGCTGCAGCTAGTTCCCATGGGGCGAGGATCCATGAGGTCAAGGAGCCCTCTCAAGGATCTGAGGAGGGCCTCCTGTGACTCCTTGACGACCTTTATCTCCTTTGCGTAAGCTTGAAATTGGGCTTGGGAATTGGCTCTAGCAACTACCTAGGTTCACCAACAAGTAAACTTGTTACGCAAAGCTGCAGATGGAGTAATTAATGGATTGGTCAAGATCAGTGTCAAAAGGGAGACTTACTGTCGTAGTCGGCCTCCCATCTGGCTATGGTCCTCTCCAGTTCAACTTTGTCCTTCTCGAGCTTGATATTGGCCTCCTTCAACTTGGCCTTCTCTTGCTCAAGCTCGGTTCTGGCTTTTGTTAGGACAGCCTTGTCCTTTTCAAGCTCGGCCCTGGCTTTCTTGGCCTCCTTCAGCTGGATTTCTCCCTCTGTTCGGGTCTTCAACTAGGCTTCGAGGGCTGCACGATAGATTAGTCAAGAACTCGACATTGCAGTCAAGACACAACTAGGTAGTCGGGAACAACGCAGCTAGAGAAATATACTAAGGATCCGGTCAGGAAGATACATCCTAGAGGCTTACCTCTTATCTTCTTGGCTTGGTCCCAATTCTCAGCCCTGAGCTGAGTAACAGAGTCCCTCAGCCAAGACTCCCTCTCCTAGTAGCGCCTTTCTACTTTGGCCTTCAAGGCCCGGAGCTGGTCCAACTCTTGGAGCTGGGGAGCCACCCGGATCAAGACTTCGCTCATTCTCTCTGAGCGATCAACAAGTTTCTACTCGGGGAAAAACAGAGCAAAACAGAGTCAGTCGTTAGATCGCTCATACGAGCAAGATAACCAAGACTACAATACGATGAAGGTCATACCTAGATCCCCTATGACGCGGCGAGTGTAGCGCGCAGCAACCTCATCATGCTTATAACTCCTTGCGGTTCCGTCGGGCGCCGTCCAATGGAACGTCCGCGGGAACTTGCGAGGAGGAGCCTCGAGCCTGGGGAGGTCCGGCTTATCCGAAGGAGGAGACAGCGATGATGACGACCACGATGGCGATGGACTCCTAGCCCCCAACTCGGTGGCCCCCGGGGCCTCGGGGGCTGGCTCAGGAGCTACAGCCGCGGCTTCAACAATGGGCACTAGCTCAGGGGCTGCCACGACAGCTTCGACGACAGGTGCTGGCTCAGGGGCTGGAGCAGCGACTCTGGCAACCGTCCCTTAGTCGATCAGTGTCGGCGGCCCTGCAGTCAGGGCTGTCTCAGTTTCTAGAACTGAGACCACCGCCGGCTCAGCAGGCGTGCTCACTGGTGCCGACTCGGCTGGGGCAGGATCAACAATGGGAGTGGCCGGCGTGGTTTCCTTGAGATCAATGTCGACCTACCTCCTGCACAACGAATCCAATATCAAGACGTCACAATCATAAGCATGACTTTCAGAAGACCCAGAACGACCTACCTCTTGGAAAACTTAAGCTTCTGTCCGGGAGATCCAGAGGTCGGCGCTAGAGGGCCGCTGGCTGTCGGGCCGGAGGGCGCGGCAGTCGGCGGCGGCATTTTAGTCCTGGTCAGCCCCGTCCGCGGAATGGCCGGCTGGGGCGCTCGGGTACTCGGCGACGTTGTGGTCGACCTCGTACTCGGCGGCTCTCTGGTTGGGCTCGATGATCTAGAGCTCGACCGCATGGGTCCCAGTCTAGGGCTCAATGGCCTAGGCGCTGCGCCAGCAGTGTCCCTTATCTTCAGACTGCCGACAGTGGTGCTCAGCTTCACAACCTTCACCTTGCCCCGGTCTACACTGGTTTTCTTCCCCGCTCTCTTGGAGTCGGGCTGGGCGGCAGAAGGACTTCTCGGCCTCTTCTTCGATTTAGCGGCCGGCAACGGGCAGGAGTCATCGTCAAACTCCTTGCACCACTACAAATAATTCAACAATATACATCACACAATGCTGGTCCATTACAGATACATGTCTACAACCATTCATCACAGAAGAAAAGCAGAGGTTACCTCAGGGCGAGGCCGGTTCCGGTTATAAGCCGCAATACAGCGCTCCGCGTCCTCGGTCTCGATCACCCCATTGGAGAAATAAGTGAACAGGGTTTCGGTCACTTCTTATTGGCTGACCACCTCTCGGCTTTCTCGGTCGGGGTCGTCCTTCCCTTGATAGTCCCAGCAGAACTCGCTCCTCAACTTCAGCGCCTGAATGCGCCGGGTCAGGAAACACTTGGCCACCCAAGGGCCGGTCAGGCCGGCTTCCTTAAACCTCTCTAATCTGGCCAGCAACTGATGCACCTGGCCCATCTCTTCGAAGGTTGGATCCGATGACCAATTGGGCGAGATCATCAGGGACTTTCCGGTGAATGCAGGCAGGGAGGGTGTCAGATCGGAACAATAAAACCACTCCTTATGCCAACCATTCAAGGAGGACTTCAGAGGGAGACTAATATATATCTTCTTCATCTCACTTCTTAACTGAAGGCCAGCCCCCCCAATCACCTGAACCTAATTCTTGGAGGGTTGGGGCTTGATGTGGAATTGATGCCTAAAGAAGTTAAAGTGGGGTTCTACACCCAAATAGCACTCACAAAGAGTCACGAAGATGGAGATTTGTAGGATTGAGTTGGGATTCAGATTCACCAACTCCAATCCGTAAAAGTTAAAAAGACGGTGGAAGAACTCGGAAGAGGGAAGAAACAAACCCTGGTCAAAGAAAGAGGCACAAACAACAGTTTCACCGGATTGGGGATTTGGGACCGACTCACCCTTAGCTAGGTGCCAGTGGATGATATCACGGCTTTGCAGCCGCAACGACTTCTCCAATCTTTCCAGCTTCGACCGGCTGCAATCCGAGGTCGGCCACCCTTCGTCCAACGCCCCAACGAAATCTGGAACCTTTGGCATGGCTTGGGGGACAGGAGATTTGGGGGAAATATGGTCGGGGGCTTGGAATGGACAAATGGATGCGGAATTGCTCGAGCTTCGGTGGGGAAGAGCAAGCAATGACGAACCCTAGTGGAGTGGGAAGCGAAATGTCAGCGCGGAGCTGGGAAGACGAAACGATTGGTCGCGTGGGGAAGATGAGGAATCTTTTCTCTCTCCCTCAGCCTTTATAGAGCTTGTGCCGACTAAATGGGATTGGGCTTACACAGTCGGCATTAGGTCACCAAGATATGAGTTCTTACAGTAGCACGCTCAATATGGGCCGCTCGCAGGCTGGGTTAAAATCGCAATATTGATGCTACTAACAGGAACCGATGAGGTAAACAGATAAGCTTTATAAAGACCTAATTGCTAAACACATGTGTTTGGGTATCTGTTTTATCCACCAGGTATCGAGGATATATCCTTATAAGGATCCCAAGCTAGTCTCCATTAAAGTTGGGGATGCAGGTATCTTTCTCGAGTACACCTGACCACGCAATGGATTTATTTTCATAAAGTGGTACTCGGCCTACATGCTTGGCCCCCAGTTGCCATGAGCAACATTATTCCAGCTGACATGATGCCGAGGAGTCTAACTTCCGAGTAGTGCATTACTCGGGAGAGACTATAAATATCTTTTCCAGCTGACATGACGCTGATGAGTCTAACTCCCGAGTGGGACACCACCCAGGAAAGACTATAAACCCCCTTTTTCCAGCTGACACGAAGCTGAAGAGTCACATATACGAGTGGCATGCTACTCGAAAAGACTATAGATCATATTCCGGTTGACATGACACCGGAGAGTCTCATATACCAGTAGAAATCTACTTGGGAAAGACTACAAGGTTGAAGATATTTGACTTTATGTTTAATTGTCTTTACAATTAAGCACAAAGTCGGGGGCTACACCTAATAGGTGCGCCTATTCAGCGCACACTATTCATACATCAATATGAAGCCCTTCATAGCCTCGCTGCCAGCTGACATGAAGCAGGATTTAGGAAGAAGAAGCACTCGGACAAAGAGTACTCGGGAGTAATGCACTCGAGCAATCTTCACCGTGGAGGACGAGCACTTGGCATCAGCTGTGACTCAACTATGAAGGTCTCAGGGGCTACTGTAGTGGCCATGGGCCCAGGTACCTCATCACAAGCATATGGGCCCCTCGGATAGAGGATGGGCTGAATCTTGTAGTTAGAGATATAGTAGCACCCGGTAGACTTTGCCTTGTACAATAAGGAATATACAGTCTTAGTCGAGTAAGATATATCTCTAAGAAGGAAATCCCTTGGCCGTATCCAGCTGGGACTCCTACCTTGTACCCCTGTCCCCCAGTATATAAGGGGAGGTAGGGCGCCCCCTGAGGGCACGAGATCATTGATCAATGCAACACCTCAAAGGAATACCACCACAACTGGACGTAGGGTATTACCTCACATCAAGGGCCTGAACCAGTATAAAATCCCCTTGTGTTCCTTTGCAATCCACCGAGTTTTCCCTCACCGAGTAGCCCTATATTTATACTGCCGGTGTAAAACATCGACACCGGGCATCTTGAGCACCATGTAGGTATAGTGTGGTATCGCCATGAATTTGGCGAGCGCCGGTCGTCCGAGTATCGCGTGGTACGTGGTCTTGAAGTCGGTGACCTTGAAGCAGATGTTTTCTGTGCGGAAATTATCCCACGTGCCGAAGGTGACTAGCAAGGTTATCTGCCCAAGGGGTATTGAAGACAGGCCGGGAATTATCCTGTGGAAGGGTGCCGTACTCGGCCACAGATCTGAACGAGGGATCTTCATCTCATCCAGGGTCTTGAGGAAGAGGATGTTGAGCGTGCTACCTCCATCTATGAGGACCTTCTTCAGCTTTATATTTTTGATGACCGGGTCCAGGACAAGTGGGTAGTGTCCCGGGTGTGAATCCCGATCTGGATGATCTGCGCGGTTGAATGTGATAGACATCTCTGACCAGCGCAAATACTGGGGGCGTCTGCTGTAGAGACCATGTTGACATCGCATGCTGTAAGCTTCTGCATTCTCTTGGACTCGTACCCCGATGGCCCTCCAAACATGTGGTTGAGCTCGGCTAGGGATCGTGAAAGTCATCAGTCGAGCCTGAATCTGGCTTGTCTTTGTCCTTGTCAGTGCCAGATGATGAAGTATGCTCGGAGGCAAACTTTTTGAGCATGAAGCAGTCCTTGGCCGTGTGCTTGCCCTTGGGATGGAAGGGGCAAGGCCCGTTCATCACTTTCTAGTATTCATTGTTTCTTGGGGGCCATGACCGAGTGCGCTCCACATTGGCCACCTCGTTGTCCGACTTCCGCTTGCGGCTGCGAGACTTGTTCTATGATGGCTTGTTGTCGGCTTTTGCCTTTTGGTCCTTCTACCGGGGCTCCTTCTTTTTGTCGAGAGCTTCAGCGACCGCCTCTGCTAAGTCGGCATACTTGTTCACCATGTCGAAGAGGGCCCTGATAGATGTTGGTGGCTTCCGAGTGAACTTCGCGATGAACAGGGCATCTTTGACTCCCTTGCGGAAGGCGGCGATGACGACCTCATCCTTGATCATGGGGATTGAGTTGCGCTTCTTGGAGAACCTTTTGATGAACTCACGGAGAGACTCATTCTTCCTCTGGTGCAGTTGATAGAGATCGTGCTCGGAAGACAACCGGTCGTAAGTCCCCTGGAATTTGGCTATAAAGCGTTCCCGAAGTTCCCCCTAGGAGCCGATTGATCGCCTTGGGAGCCCTGTTAGCCATGTCCTCACTGAGTTGGCCAGGGCGACCCGGAGGTAGTTTGTGGTCGCCTCCGGCAGCTCTGATTGCCAGAGTATATACGGTGAGCCAGGACACGAGGTTAGTCTTGCCGTCATATTTTTCGATCCCTGTAGGCTTGAAGCCCGACGGCTAGTCGACGTCTTGTAGCTCCTGCCTTCATCTTCGTGAGGGCTCCGGCTCCTACCACGACAGTTAAACCGCTCGGTGGTGGAGACGAAACGCTCGTGCTCATCCTCCAGTTGGCAGCGCTCGTCCTCTTCGCGTTTGCAGCGCCAAGCATTAATGTTGTGGCGGAGATCGCGTTGTAGACGGACTTGGAGGTCTTGGTTGAACCGGCAATCGTTCTGGTGACTCCGCGATTGTGTTGTTGTTGTGTTGCAAATGATGTTTTGCCGTGACTCTCCTCATTGTGGCTGACATGACTTGGCCACCCGGCGTCATGCAGATGGGGATGAGATTGCCGCTGGAGAACCCGATTGGTTGGTCGGCATAAGTGTTTTGCTCGATTACTGGTGTTGCTGACAGGTACCAGCTGTGATCATCGCCTTGATCTTGGCTATCGTCGGGGTGGCTTGATGATCAGGCCGAGCTGGAGTGTGTCTAGCAGGGTTGTAAAGCGCCACAAACGTTCTGCTGAGGCGTGATGAAGACGTCGTGCTTGCCAACTCAAGTTTGGAGGATCTGTTGCTGAGCAGTTCGCCCAGCCCTGCGTAGCTCGTCATTGCGAGCCTTGCGTTTGGCCTCCTCCTGTTGCCATAGTCGGCGGGCCTCCTCTTCTTGCTCTTGTTGTACTCGGCGCACCTCCGGTGGAGGGGTTGAAGCCATGAAAATCTCTCGGGGCAGAAGGAAATTCACCAGACTGGTGTCCGAACTAGTGTTCGAGCCAGTATCTGACTTGGAGTCGGAATCTGAGTAGTTGATCGGAGTAAGGACAACCCCGACCTCCCTAGACCCAATCTGGAGCGGCTCTGAGCCACGTCCAAACTGAACCGTAGGAAATCGGGTCAGCGCACGTGGGATGTATGATCCACGGTGTTGCCGGGTCTGCATGGGAAGATTGACGATCTCTCCCCTCCAGCCCGACCCGGGCCGCTCGGCCATAAGTGTGAGTCGGACTCCGAAGGAGAGAGTTGTCCCAAGACCCTGTCGATGTTTTACATTGGCAATATGAATATGGGGCTACTCAGTGGATGGAAACTCGGTGGATTGCAAAGGAACACATGGAGATTTTATACTAGTTCAGGCCCTGGATGTGAGGTAATACCCTACGTCCAGTTGTGGTGGTATTCCTTTGAGGATTTGTGTCGATCAATGATTTCTGCCCTCGGGGGCGCCTACTCCTTATATACTGGGGGACAGGGGTACAAGGTAGGAGTCCCAGCCGGGCACAGCCAAGGGATCTCCTCTTGAGAGATACCAATTTACCTGACTAGGACTGTATATTCTTATTGTAGAAGGCAAAGTCCTGCTGGGTGCTACTACTATCTCTAATTATAGAAGACTCGTATAGCCCATCCTCTATCCGAGTGGCCCATATGCTTGTGATGAGGTACCTGGGGCCCATGGCCTCCACAGTAGCCCCTGAAACCTTCATAGTTGAGTCACAACTGATGCCGAGTGCTCATCCTCCATGGTGATGATTGCTCGAGTGCATTGCTCCCGAGTATTCTTTGTCCGAGTGCTTCTTCTTCCCAAGTCCTGCTTCATGTCAGCTGGCAGCGAGGCTATGAAGGGCTTCATGTAGATGTATGAATAGTGTGCGCCGAATAGGCACACCGATTAGGTGTAGCCCCCGACTTTGTGCTTAATTGTGAAAACAATTAAACATAAAGTCAAAGATCTTTAACATTGTAGTCTTTCCCGAGTAGTATACTACTGGTATATGAGACTCTTCGGTTTCATGTCAACCGGAATATGATTTATACTCTTGCCGAGTAGCATGCCACTCGTATATGGGACTCTTCAGCTTCATGTCAGCTGGAAAAGGGTGTTTATAGTCTTTCCCGAGTAGTGTCCCACTCGGAAGTTAGACTCCTCAGCGTCATGTCAGCTACAAAGAATATTTATAGTCTCTCCCGAGTAGTGCACTACTAGAAACTTAGACTCTTTAGCGTCATGTCGGCTGGAATAATATTGCTCATGGCAACTGGTGGCCAAGCATGTAGGCCGAGTATCACTTTATGAAAATAAATCCATTGCGTGGTCAGGTGTACTCGAGAGACATACCTGCATCCCCAATTTTAATGAAGACCAGCTTGTGATCCTTATAAGGATGTATCCTCGATACCTGGATGATAAGACAGATACTTAAACACATGTGTTCAGCAATTAGGCCTTCATGAAGCATATCTGTTTACCTTATCGGTTCCTGTTGGTAGCACCAGCACTACGATTTTAACACAGCCAACAAGCAGCCCACATTGAGCGTGCTACTGTAGAAACTCATATCTTGGTGGCCCAGTACCGACTTTGCAGGCCCAAGCCCATGAATCGGAATCGGCTCTATAAAAGGCGGGGAGAGAGAGAAAAGATTCCTTCATCTTCTCCAATCCACCAATCGTTTTGTCTTCTGCTTCCGCGCCGAAATTTCGCCTCCCGCTCCGCTAGGGTTCGCTGTTGCTCGCTCTTCCCTACCAGAACTCGGGCGATTTCACTCTTCCTCGTCCATTCCAAACCTCTAGCAGTGTTTCCCCTAAATCTCCTCATCCCCAACCATGCTGAGGGCTTCGGATTTCGTGGATGCGTCAGACGAGGTTTGGCCGATTTCAGATTGCGGGTCAGCGAAGTTGAAGCTTCTGGAGAAGCAGCTGAGGTTGCAGAGCCAGGATGTCATCAACTAGTGTCCGGCTGAGGGCGAATCGGTTCCGGAGCCCTAGGAGGGTGAGACCGTCGTTTTCACCTCTTTTTTCCACCGGGGTCTTTCTCTTCCATCTTCCGAGTTCTTCCGCCAGCTTCTTTCTTTTTACAAACTCGAGTTGGTGAATTTGAATCCCAACTCAATTCTACAAATCTCCATCTTTGTAGCTCTCTGTGAGTGCTTCCTAGGTGTGGAACCCCATCTGAATCTGTTCAGGTATCTATTCCATATTCAAGCCCAACCCCCAAGAGCAAAATCCAGTGATTGGGGGGGCCGGTGTCCAACTTAGGAACGAGAACTGAAGAAGATCTACTTAGATATCCCCTTGAAATATTCTCTCAAAGGCTGGCATAAGGAGTGGTTTTACTGCTCCGATCTTGAGCCATGCCTTCCTCCTTTTTTGGGTTTGCCCCCGGTGATTATTGCCAAGTGGTCGTCTCTGCCCACCTCTGAAGAAATGGGGCAGGTCAACACTCTCGTCGGCAGGATTAGCAAGCTGAAGAAAGCTGGGTTGACTGGCACCTAGGTGGCCAGGCGCTTCTTGACTCAGTGCATCAGGCCGCTAAAGCTGAGGTGCCACTTCGGCTGGGACTACAAGGGCAAAGGCGATCCCAGCTGGGAATATGCGGACCTGGTAGACAAGTACAGGTGACCCGACATCTTGCTGAATTTCTTTGCCAGCGGGGTGGTTGAAACTGAGGACACAGATCGGTCAGTGGCGGCTTACAGCAAGAAGAGGCTGCGCCCAAAGGTAACCTTTGCTGATGTTGCCTTGTAGTTCATCCATGGTGAATTGCATATATATGCAGAGGCTCTGCAATGTGTAACTTGTATCATTGAACTGCTTGCAGTCATGTGAGGAGTTCGATGAAGACTCCCGAAAATTATCAGCCTGAAATCGAAGAAAAGGCCAAGAAGTCTTCTGCTGCCCAGCCGACTCCAGAGAGCGGGGAAGAGACTGTCGTAGATCAGGCAAGAAGAATAGTTATGAGGCCGAGTGCCACAGCCGGGAGTCTGAAGATAAAAGACACTGCCGGTATAGCGCCTAGGCCACTGAGTCCCAGACCGGGACTGATGCAGTCGAGCTCAGCATCATCGAGCCCAATGAGGGTGCCACCGAGTACAGGGTCGAATCTAGCGCTGCCAGGCTCAGCAACATTGAGCCCAAGAATGGCGCCGCCGAGTACCCGGGCACCCCAGCCGGCCGCACGAGGAGTGGGGCCAACTAGGATAAAAACGCCGTTGCCGACTGCCATGCCGACTAGCCCGATAGCCGGCCACAGCCCACCGCCGGGATCTGGATCACCCGAGTAGAGGCTTAAGTTCTCCAAGAGGTAGGTTGCTCTAGATCTTCTGAAAATCTTGTTCAGCATAGTTGTGTTTTGATGTCTGACTCGTTACGCAGGAAGCGAGCCGGTATTGATCTCAAAGAGACCACTCCGGCTACTCCCATTGTAGAGCCAGCCCCAGCCGAGCCAGCGCCAGCGAGTGTACCTACTGAGTCGGCGACGGTCCCGGTTGCGGAAACTGAGACCATCCCAACTGCAGGGCCACCGACACCAGCCGACCAAGGGGTGGTTGTCGAAGCTGTCACTCCAGCCCCTGAGTTAGCCCCCGAGGCCCCAGAGGCCGCCAAGTTGAGGGCCAGGACCTTTCTCCCGTCGTTGTCGCAGTCGTCATCATCGTCGTCATCGTCTTCGGAAAGGCTGAACCTCCCCAGGATCGAGGCTCCTCTGTGCAAGTTCTTGAGGACGTTCCGCTGGACGGCGCCCGATGGAACTGCGAGGAGCTACAAGCATGATGAGGTTGCGGTGGAAAAGGAGCGTGAGGACTTGCTTCGTGCCACCATCACCGTGTCCCAGAGGATTCAGGTATGATTTTCACCATATTGGAATCTTGGTAGTCTTCCTTGCACGAGTGTTCTAACGCTTGACTCTGCTTTGACTTGTTTCTCCCTGAGCAGAAACTTGTTGATCGCTCGGAGAAGATGAACGAGGTCCTGACCCAGGTTGCCCCCTAGCTCCAAGAATTGGACCAGCTCTGGACCCTGAAGGCCAAATTGGAGGAGCGCCACAAGGGGAGGGAAACTTGGCTAAAGGATGCCGTCAATCAGCTCAGGGACGAAAATTGGGCCCAAGCCAGGAAGATTGGAAGTAAGGCTCCCGAATACATCTTCCTGACCAAACCCTTAGTATATTTCTCCAGCTGTGTTGCTCCCGACTGCCCAGTTGTGTCTTGACTGCAATGTTGAGTTCTTGACTAATCTGACGTGCAGCCCTCGAAGCCGAGCTGAAGACCCGAACGGAGGGAGAAACCAGCTGAAGGAGGCTGAGAGAGCCAAGGCCGGGCTTGAAAAAGACAAAGCCGACTTGACAAAGGCCAAGGCCGAGCTTGAACAAGAGAAGGCCGAGTTGAAGAAGGCCAACGCCAAGCTCGAGAAGGAAAAAGTCCAACTAGAGAAGGCCATAGCCAAGTGGGAGGCCGACTACAAAAGTAAGTCTCTGCCCTGACAATGATCTTAACCAATCCATTAATCACTCCATCTGTAGTTTTGCCTGACAAGTTTACTTGTCGGTGAACCTAGGTAGCTGCTAGAGCTAATGCCCAAATCCAATTTTAGGCTTTTGCAGAGGAGATAAAGGTTGTCAAGGAGTCACAGGAGACCCTTGCCGAGTCCATTAAAGGGCTCCTTGACATCATGGATCCTCGCGATGTGGGAACCAGCTCCAGCACGATCTTCCAAGTGGAGGCGCGCCTTAAGAAGCACCGAGTGCCCTAAAGAGGTACTCGGATGAGCATGTTGTTGTCGGTGTGGCCCAAACCCTGGCGATGACCAAGTCCATCTACCCAAGGGCAGATATTGAAGCCATCGGGGAGGGGTTCACCAAGGAGACGACACCAGAGGAGGTGCTGGAACTAATAGCCAAGGCGAGGCCGACTGCAGAGATGATCACCCGAGACCTGGGTATGTAAGACCAGTATATCATGCAATCAGTGTATATGTATTTTTGTAAAGACATGTGTAAATATATGTGCAATGCCGCCAAGCCCTGAATTATTACTCAGTTGTCATTAGCTTTACTCGACTATATAGTCTACACCAAGTTGGTCTATAGGAACTTAATAAAATCGTTCACCGCAGAAAGCTGTTACTCGGGCAAACATGACAAATTTGTAGTAAAACTTCATAACGTAAGTAAAATAGGCTCGTATATTATTGACAAAGCACATATAATACATGTAGCCCCTGACTCACTACTTGGTTGAAACAAGCGGCGTAGTGAGTGAGAGAGGAACTGTACACATTGGAAAATATAAGACTTAGGTATAGAAAGGACGTAGCTGTTCTATATTCCATGAGTTGCTGATGAGGGCACCATCTTGAATCTTAAGTTGGTAGGCGCCTGGCCGCATGACCTCGGCTATAATGAACGGCCCTTCCCATATTGGGGATAGTTTATGCCTGTCTTTGGTGGTTTGTATTTTTCTCAAGATGAGATCTCCGACCAAAAAGGCACGGCCACGAACATTGCGATTGTGGTAGCGACGCAGGCCTTGAAGATAACCTTGCCGACTGGATTGTTGCGATATCCCTTGCTTCTTCCCACTGATCTAGCTCGACCAATCGGGTTGTGGAGGCCATGGGCCCCGGGTACCTCACCACAAGCATATGGGCCACTCGGATAGAGGATGGGTCGAGTCTTGTAATTAGAGATAAGATAGCACCCGGCAAATTTGGCCTTGTACAATAAGGGAAACACAGTCGGATAAGTTTCTATCTCTAAGGAAATCCCTTGGCCGTATCCGGCTAGGATCCTTATCATGTACCCCTATCCCCTAGTATATAAGGGGAGGCAGGGCGCCCCTCAAGGGGGACGAGATCACGAGATCATTGATCGACAAACACCTCACAGGAATTACACCATAACTGGACGTAGGGTATTACCTCACCTCGAGGGCCTGAACCAGTATAAATCTTCTTTGCGTTCCTCTGCAATCCATTGAGTTTCCCCTCGCTGAGTAGCCCTATAGTTGTATTGCTGGTGTAAAACATCGACAGTTGGCGCGCCAGGTAGGGGCTCCGGTGATTTCTTCATCAACAAATTCGATGGATCCAACTAGCAGAGTCGACGGCAACAAGTTCTCTCCTGGAGACACAATTTCCTTTGGAAGCCTCAATTTCGTTGCCGACCAGATTGGCAACCTCACCTTGGCCGAAGCAGATCCAATCAAGCCGGCCGAGGAACCAGCCGACGTTGCGCCAGTCGGCCCACAAGATGCTGCAATCTCCTTCAACGACCTACTGCGGCAATCCTTCACTTCGCCGAGCATTAGGACAACTCTCTCCTTCAGTGTCTGACTTGTGCTAGGCCTTGAGCCAGCTCGGGTTGGGCCAAGAAGGGGAGAGATCGTCAATCTCCCGCACAGATTTGGCAACACTGCGGGTCTACATCCCGCGCAGCAGACCCGATCTCCTGCGATTCAGTTTCGACACGGCCAAGCGCCGTTTCAGATTGGATCTAGATAGGTCGGAGTCGTTCTCACTCTGATAAACTATGCGGAGTTCGACTCCAAGTCGGATAACAGCTCGAACGCTAGTTCGAACTCTAGTTTGGCGAGTTTCCTCCTCCCCCGCGAGTTCTTTATGGCTTCAACACCACCACCCGAGGTGCGCCGACTACAAGAGGAGCAACAGGAGGAGGCGCGCCGACTGCGACAACAAGAGGAGGCTGATCGCGAGGCTCGCAATGACGAGCTATGAAGGCTGGGCGAGCAGCTCAGCAGCAGATTCTCCAGACTAAAGTCGACGATCATGACGTCTTCGTCACGCCACAACAGAATGTTGTGGCCGCCGCAACCCTGCTGGACACACTCCAGCTCGGGCCTGATCACCAGGCCACCCCAACTATCGCCAAGATCAAGGCGATGATCACGACTGCTGCCTGCCAGCAACAACAACAACAGTCGGGCGACACCGTGGTACCAAATAACCGGTGGATCTCCAGCACGGGCTCATCCACGTCAGCACGGCGTCTGGTGGCTGGGCTCAAGTCAGCCACGCGAGGAGTTCCAGGCAAACGTCATCGCAATGACAACCGGCGGCGTCACCAGTATGACCGCCGCCCAACCAAGACCTCGAGAGCGCCTACACACGACCTCGCCACACCATCAACGCCCGGCGCCACGAACGACACGAAGACGAGCGCCACCGACTGGAAGATGAAAACGAGCGCTTCGGTCTCCATCACGAGTGGTTTAACCATCGTGGTCGAAGCCCGAGCCCTCACGAAGACGAAGACATTCCAGCTTTCACCCAGGAGCTACAGGACGTTGACTAGCTGACTGGCTTTAAGCCCATAGGAATTGAAAAGTATGACGGCAAGACAAATCCCGAGTCCTGGCTCACCGTATATACCCTAGCAGTTTGAGCTATTGGAGGTGACAACAAAGCCATGGCTAACTACCTCCCAGTCGCGCTAGCCGACTCGCGAGGACATGGCCTGACAGGGCTCCCGAGGCGGTCGATCGGTTCTTTGGAGAACTTAGGGAGCGGTTCATCGCCAATTTTTTAGGAACCTACGAGAGGCCATCTTCTGAGCACGATTTGTATCAACTACACTAGAAGAAGAATGAGTCTCTACGAGATTTTATCAAGAGATTTTCCGAGAAGCGCAACAAGATCCCAATGATCCGAGACGAGGCCGTCATCGCCACCTTCGCAAGGAGTAAAGGACACCTGTTCATCGCGAAATTCACTTGGAAGCCACCACCCTCTGTCCGGGCTCTCTTCGACATGGCCAACAAATACGCCGACTCAGCTGAAGTGGTCGCAAAGGCCCTCGATGAGAAGGAGTCCCGACAGAAAGACTAGAAGGCGAAAGCCGACAACGAGCCATCTCAAAACAAGTCTGGTAGCCGCAAGCGAAAGTCGGACAACGAGGTGGCCAACATGGAGCGCACTTGGTCGCGGCCCCAGCGGAATAACGACTACCAGAAGGTCATGAGCGGGGCATGCCCCTTCCAACCCAAGGGCAAGCACGTGGCCAAAGACTGCTACATGCTCAAGAAGTTTACCTCCGAGCAGGCTTCATCATCTGGCACCAACAAGGACAAAGACAAGCCAGATCAGGGTCCGGCTAATGATTTTCAAGATCCCCAAGCCGAGCTCAATCACATCTTCGGAGGGCCGCTCGCATGCGAGTCCAAGCGAAAACAGAAACTATCTGCACGCGATGTCAATACGGTCTCTACGACGGACACCCCCCAGTACCTGCGCTGCTCAGAGATGGCCATTACATTTAATCGCACAGATCACCCAGATCAGGTCTCACACCCGGGACGCTACCCACTCGTCCTGGACCGGTCGTCAGAAATATTCAGGCTGAAGAAAACCTCATCGACGAGCAGCGCGCTCAACATCTTATTCACAAGACTTTGGACGAGATGAGATTCCTCGTTCAGAATTACTGCCGAGCACTGTGCCCTTCCAAGGGATAATCCCCGACCTGTCATCAACTCCACTCTGGCAGATCACATTGTTAGTAACCTTCGGCATGCGGGATAACTTCCACATGGAAAACGTCTACTTTGAGGTCACTGACTTCAAGACCGCATACCACGCGATACTCGGACGACCGGCACTTGCCAAATTTATGGCGATACCGCGCTATACATATATGGTACTCAAGATGCCTGGGCCAGCAGGAGTCCTCTCCCTACGTAGCGATGTCAAGCAAGCCTTCACCTGCGACAAGGAGAGTTACGAATTGGCTCAATCATAAGAGGCAGCAGTCGGGCGCGACAACATCCGGCAAACCGTCACAGCAGAAGTCGAGCAAGATCTAGTTCCGGCCAAGAAAGCAGCGAAGTCAGGAATTTCAGCGGACTCGGACACAAAGAAGATCCCCCTAGACCCTTCCGACCCCTCCAAGACTGCTCGAGTTGGGACCAGACTCGACTCCAAATAGGAAGACGTGCTCGTCACCTTCCTGCAAGCCAACAAGGATATCTTTGCGTGGAAACCGTCCGACATGCCAGGCGTACCAAGGGAGGTGATCGAGCACGCCCTAAACATGAAGACGGACGCCAAGCCAGTCAAACAACAGTTGCGCCGCTTCACTCAAGACCGAAAGGATGCTATCCGGGAGGAGATTACCAAGCTTCTCGCAGCCGGATTCATCAAAGAGGTCTATCACCCAGATTGGCTGGCAAACCCAATTCTGGTCCGGAAGAAAAATGGTAAATGGCGCATGTGCATCGACTACACCGATCTCAACAAGGCATGCCCGAAGGACCCATTTGGTCTTCCCAGGATAGATCAGGTGGTAGATTCCACGGCTGGGTGCGACCTACTCAGCTTTCTTGACTGCTACTCGGGATACCATCAAATTAGCCTGAGGGAGGAAGACTACTTAAAGACATCTTTCATCACGCCGTTTGGAGCATACTGCTACATCACAATGCCATTCGGTTTGAAAAATGCTGGAGCAACCTATCAATGGGCAATTTAGCGGTGTCTGCACACTTAGATCGGGCACAACATGGAAGCCTACGTCGACGATGTGGTGATCAAGACCAAGTCCAAAGAAGACCTCATCGCTGACCTGGAAGAAACCTTCCAAAATCTTCGAAGATTCAAGATGAAGTTGAACCCGGAAAAGTGCGCCTTCGGTGTGCCATCCAGCAAGTTACTCGGCTTCATCGTCTCGCATCGAGGCATCAAGGCCAACCCGGAGAAAGTCAACGCAATAATGAACATGGCTCCCCCGACTAACTAGAAGGACGTCCAGAAGCTGACAGGCTACATGGCGGCACTCAACCGATTTATTTCCCGACTGGGCGAACGGGGTATGCCCTTCTTCAAGCTACTCAAAAAGGCGGACAATTTCCAATGGACTCCGGAAGCCCAGCAAGCCTTCGAAGACTTCAAACAATTTCTCACATCACCTCCCGTGTTGGCGTCACCTATGCCCCAAGAACCGCTAATGCTATATCTGGCGGCAACCACTCAGGTAGTCAGCACGGTACTGGTGGTCGAGCGATCCGAACAGGGTCACATCTAGAAAATACAATGGCCAGTTTACTTTGTCAACGAGGTGCTTGCCGACTCGAAGACCAAATATCCACAGGTCCAAAAGCTGTTATATGGCCTACTCATCACAGTCCGGAAGCTGGTGCACTATTTCCAAACACATCAAGTCATGGTGGTTACATCGGGGATGTCCTTCATAATCGCGAGGCCACCGGCCGAATCGCTAAATGGGCACTCGAGTTGATGGTGTTCGATATCACCTTTTAGCCACGGACAGCAATTAAATCACAAGCTCTAGCTGACTTCGTGGCCAAGTGGACAGAAGTTCAACTGCCTACATCAACAGCGAAGCTAGAGTATTGGACAATGTACTTCGATGGTTCTCTACGGATCGGCGGCGCCAAGGCTGGAGTCATATTGACATCCCCCACCGGCGAAAAACTCAAGTACGTTCTACAAATCCACTTCCCGGCTTCCCACAATGTCGCCGAGTATGAGGCGCTTATTCACGAGCTCCGTATTGCAATATCACTCGGCATACGTCGACAGGTTGTGCGCGGGGATTCTCAACTCGTGGTAAACCAAGTCATGAAAGACTGGGCGTGTCTCATGATACCATGGCGGCATACTGTCAAGAGGTTCGCAAGCTGGAAAACAAGTTCGATGGGCTAGAAATAACACATGTCCTGCGCCAATATAATGATGCTGTAGACGAGCTGGCAAACATGGGATCCAAGCAAGAAGCGGTTCCGACTGGAATCTTTGTCGAGCAACTCATGGAGCCATCAGTCAAGAAGAAACCGACACCGGAACAATCGGGAGGCGAACCTACCCCGGCTACAGATGAGGTGCTGCACATATGTCAAGACTGGCGGACTCCTGTTATCAAATTTCTCCTGGACGACGAACTCCTAGAAGATCGCAGTCAAGCCGAGCAGATCAAGCGTCGAAGCAAAAGCTTTCTACTAGTCAGAGAAGACCTGTACCGAAGGAGCCCATCCAATGTCCTCATGAGTTGCGTCACCACCGAGGAGGGCAAGCAGATCCTGCAGTCGATCCACTCAGGCATATGTGGCAACCATGCCGCATCCAGGACGTTAGTCAGAAAGGCTTATCAGTAGGGATTTTTCTGGCCCACAGCAGTAACTGACGCAAAAGAAATTGTGCGCAAATGCGAGGGATGCCAGTTCTACACAAGACAAACCATTCTCCCAGCCCAGGAACTCCAAACAATGCCTATTTCTTGGCCATTCGCAGTATGGGGGCTCGACATGGTTGGGCCTTTCAAGAAAGTGCTAGGAGGGTTCACACATCTATTCGTCGCAGTTGACAAGTTCACCAAGTGGATTGAGGCCAAACCCGTTGCAACTATAACAGCGGCACGAGCAAAGGACTTCATCATGAGTATACTATACCGATTCGGGGTCCCTAACCGCATCATCATCGATAACGGTACTCAGTTCACGGGCGGCATATTCCAAGACTTCTGTGAAGAGTTCGGCATCAAGATCTGCTACGCATCCGTAGCACACCCGCGGAGCAACGGACAGGTTGAACGAGCCAACGGTATGGTCTTACAAGGTATCAAGGCCAGGATATTTGACCGACTACAACCATACGCAGGCCGGTGGGTACAAGAACTCCCATCTATTCTCTGGTCTCTCAGAACCATGGTTAGTCAGGCAACAAGGCAATCCCCTTTCTTTCTGGTCTATGGTGCTGAGGCTATGCTACCGACAAAGTTATAGTTCCGCTCTCCGCAAGTCCGGGCCTACTTAGAAGACGTCTCAAACAATACCCGACTGGTCGAGCTAGATCAGTTGGAACAAGCAAGGGACATCGCAACAATCCAGTTGGCAAGGTATCTTCAAGGCCTGCATCGCTACCACAATCGCAATATTCGTGGCCGTGCCTTTTTGGTCGGGGATCTCGTCTTGAGGAAAATACAAACCACCAAAGACAGGCACAAACTATCCCCAATCTAGGAATTGCCATTCATTATAGCCGAGGTCACACGGTCAGGCGCCTACCGACTGAAGAACAAAGATGGTGCCCTTATCAGCAACTCAAGGAATATAGAATAGCTACGTCCTTTCTATACCTGAGCTTTACACTTTCTCATGTGTACAGTCTCTCTGACTCACTACGCCGCTTGTATCAACCGAGTAGTGAGTCGGGGGCTCCATGTATTATATGTGTTCTGTCAATAATATACGAGCCTGTCCTACTCTAGTTATGAAGCCTTACTACGACTGTCACGTTTGCCTGAGTACAGTTTCTTACAGCGAACAATTTTATTAAGTTCCGACAGACTAACTCGGCGTAGACTACACAGTCGAGTAAAGCTAATGACAACTGAGTAGTAATTCAAAGCTTGGCGGCATTACACATGTATTTACACATGTTTTCCACAAAAGTTTATACATACTGACTATATGATATGTTGCTCTTACAGACCCAGGTCTCGGGTGATTATCTCAGCAGTCGGCCTCGCCCGGGCTATCAGCTCCAGTGCCTCCTCGGGCGTTGTCTCCTCGGCAAACCCCTCCCCGATGGCGTCGATGTCTGCCCTCGGGTAGATTGATTTGGTCATCACCAGGGTCTGGGCCACGCCAGCAATGACATGCTTATCCGAGTACCTCTTCAAGGCACTCGGTGCATCCTCAAGACGTGCCTTCACTTGGGGGATTCGGCTACAGCTGGTTCCCATAGGGCGGGGATCCATCAGATCAAGGAACCCTTTCACAGACCCGACGAGGGCCTCCCGTGATTCCCTGATAACCCTTATCTCCTCTGTATAAGCCCGATATTGGGCCTAGGCATTGGCTCTGAGGTCTGCCCGGGTTCACCGACAAGTAAACTTGTTAGGCGCAGCTGCAGATGGAATTATTAAAGGATTGGTTAAGATCATTGTCGAGACGGGGACTTACTCACGTAATCAGCCTCCCACACAGCTACGGTCTTCTCCAGTCTAGCTTTTTCTTCGCCGAGCTTGATGGTGGCCTCTTTTAACTTGGCCTTTTCCCATCCGAGCTAAGCGTTGGCCTTTGTCAGGTCAGCCTTGTTCTTTTCAAGCTCGGCCTTGGCTTCCTCGGCCTCCTTCAGCTGGGCTTCCCTCTCTATTGGGGTCTTCAACTCGGCTTTGAGGGCTGCATGACAGATTAGTCAAGAACTCAACCTTGCGGCCAAGACACAACTAGGCAGTCAGGAACAACACAGCTGAAGAAATACATCAACGGTTCAGTCGGGAAGATGTGTCCGGGGGACTTACCTCTAATCTTCCTGGCTTGGGCCCAAGTTTCATCCCTGAGTTGGGTGGCGGCATCCTTCAGCCAGGCTTCCCGCCCCGCGTGGCGCTCCTCCATCTCGGCCTTCAACGCCCAGAGCTGCTCTAACTCCGTGAGATGGGGGGCCATTTTGACTAGGATCCCAGTCATCTCCTCATTACGATCAACAAGCTTCTGCTCAGGAAGAGAACAAGTCAAGAGCGGAGTCAGACGTCAGAACAGGAAGACCACCAGGACTCCACCGCAAGAATCATACCCGAACCCCCTCGGACCCGGCAATGGCGGCGTCGAGCAAGCTTTCGCGTTCCCTTCTCGCCGCGGCCTCATTCAGCTTGAACCTCCTCACGGTTCCATCAGGCGCCGTCCAGGTGAACGTCCGGGGGAACTTACACAGAGGAGCTTCAATCCGAGGAAGGTTCAGGATCTCCGGTGGCGACGACGATGACCATGACGGCGACGGGGTCCTGGCCCCCACACCGGCGTCCTCCGCGGCCTCGGGGGTCAACTCAGGGGCTCCGGCAATGGCCTCGGTAGCGGGCATCGACTCAGGGGCTAGGGTAGCAGCCTCAGTAACCGCCCCTTGGTCAGGCGGCACCAGTGGCCCCGCAGTCAGGACCACCTCAATCTCCGTGACTAGGATGGCAACCGGCTCAGCGGGTGTGCTCGCGGGGGCCGGCTCAGTTGGGGCGGGCTCTTCAAGGGGAGCGGTCAGAGCGGTCTCCTTGAGATCGATATCGGCACACTTCCTGCATGGCAAAACAGACATCAATAAACTACTACAACAGACAAGAATCTCAGGAGATCCGGAGCAGCTTACCTCTTGGAGAACTTGAGTTTCCCGCCGGGCGATCCGGGTCCCAGTGGAGCGCTACGCCCGATTGTCGGCATGGTCAGCGAAGTAGTCGGCGGCGGCGTGGCAACTGGAGGTGGCCTTGTTGGTGGCGTGGCTGACTTGGGCACCTTCATGCTTGGCGGCGCCTGCTCGGACCGCGTACTCGGCAGTGCTTTTGCCTGGCTCGGCAATGTCGAGCTCGGCCGTGCTAATCCCAACCTGGGACTTGATCGCCTGGGCGCCACGGCGACGGCGTCCTTTATCTTCAGACCTCCTACCACGACACGTGGTGTCATGGCCCCCTCGCCCCGTGTGGGAGCCATGGGCCCCGGGTACCTCATTACCAACACATGGGCCACTCGGATAGAGGATGGGCCAGATCATGTAATTAGAGATAAGATAGCACCCGGCAGGCTGTGCCTTGTAAATAAGGAAACCTAGCCTTAGTCGGATAGGTTTCTATCTCTAAGAAGGAAGTCTCTTGGTCGTATCCGACTGGGATCCTTACCATGTATCCCTGTCCCCTAGTATATAAAGGGAGGCAGGGCGCCCCATGAGGACACGCAAGATCATTGATCACAAAAACCACCTCAGAGGAATAACACCTCAACTGGACGTAGGGTATTACCTCACATCGAGGGCCTGAACCAGTATAATTCTCCCGTGTTCCTCTGCAATCCACCGAATTCCAGGTCGCCGAGTAGCCCCATAGTATTATTGCCGGTGCAAAGCATCGACAGTTGGCGCGCCAGGTAGGGGCCCGGCGAATTCTTCATAAACAGATTCGATGGATGCCATCAACGGAGTCAAGGGCAACAAGTTCTCCAATGGAGACACCATCACCTTCGGGAGTCTTGACTTCGTCGCCGATCAACTCGGCAATCTTTCCTTGGCTGAAGCAGATCCAATCTCGCCAACCGAGGAGCCAGCCGGCGTTGCGCCAGTCGGCCCCAGGGACGTCGCCATCTCCTTCGACGATCTACTACGACAGTCCCTCACATCGCCGGACATCGGGACAACTCTCTCCTTCGGCGTCCGACTCGTGCTAGGCCTTGAGCCAGCGCGGGTTAGGCCAAGAGGGGGAGAGATCATCAATCTCCCGTACGGATTCGGCGATGCTGTGCATCTACATCCCGCGCAGCAGACCCGACCTCCAGCGATTCAGTTTGGACACGGTCATGAACCTTTTCAGATTGGATCTAGGGAGGTCGGAGTCGTCCTAACTCCGATAAACTACTCGGAGTCCGACACTAAGTCGGATGGCGGTTCAAGCACCAACTCGGACTCCACCTTGGCAAGCTTCCTCCTCCCCCGCGAGATCTTCATGGCTTCAACGCCACCTTCCGAGGTGCGCCGACTGCAAGAGGAGCAGCAAGAGGAGGCGCGCCGACTACAACAACAAGAGGAGGCCAACCGACAAGTTCGCAATGACGGGCTTCGACAGGCTGGGCGAGCCGCCCAGCAGCAGATCCTCCAAACCAAAATCGGCGACCACGACGTCTTCATCACGCCACAACAGAACGTCGTGGCCGCCGCAACTCTGCTGGACACGCTCCAGCTTGGGCCGGATCATCAGGCCACACCAACTATCGTCAAGATCAAGGCGATGATCACTGCTGCCGCCTGCCAACAGCAAGAACAGTCAGGCAACACTCGCATACCGACCCATCGGATGGGCTCTCCAGCGGCGGAGTCATCTGCATCAGCGCGACGACGGGCGGCCGGCTCCACCCGGCAGCACGAAGAGTCCCGCCAAACAACGCTCGGCAACACCAGCTACGACAACCGGCGGCGTCACCAATACGACCGCCGACCCAATCAAGACCTCCGATTGCGATTACAACGCGATCTTCGCCACACCCTAAGGGCCCGGCGCGAAGAACGCGAAGAGGATGAACGCCGCCGACTGGAGGATGAACACGAGCGCTTCGGTCTCCACTTCGAACGGCTACACCGCCAAAACCAAAGCCCAAGTCCTCACGATAACGAAGGCATTCCAGCCTTTACTCGGGAGTTACAGGACGTCCGCTGGCCAGTCGGCTTTAAGCCTACCGGAATCGAAAAGTACGACGGCAAGACCAACCCAGAGTCCTGGCTCACCGTTTACGTCCTAGCAGTTCAAGCTGCTGGGGGCAACAGCAGAGCCATGGCTAACTACCTCCCAGTCGCATTAGCCGACTCGGCGAGGACACGGCTGACAGGCCTCCCAAGGCAGTCGATCGGTTCCTGGGGACAACTCAGGGAGCGGTTCATCGCTAACTTCCAGGGGACCTACAAGAGACCGGCTTCCGAGCACAACCTTTACCAGCTGCATCAGAAAAAGAACGAGTCTCTGCGTGAATTCATCAAAAGGTTTTCCGAGAAGCGCAATCAAATCCCAAGCATCAAAGATGAGGTCGTCATCGCCGCCTTCCGCAAGGGAGTAAAAGACGCCCCGCTTATCGCGAAGTTCACTCGGAAGCCACCATCCACTGTCTGGACTCTCCTCGACATGGCCAACAAATACGCCGACTCGGCTGAAGCCGTCGCTGAGGCCTTCAACGAGAAGAAGGAGCCCCGACAAAGAGACAACAAGGTGAAAGCCGACAACGAGCCGCTTCAGAACAAGCCTGGCAGCCGCAAGCGGAAGTCGGACAACGAGGTGGCCAACATGGAGCGCAGTCGGCCGCGGCCCCAGCGGAACAACGACTATCAGAAAGTCATGAGCGGGCCTTGCCCCTTTCACCCCAAGGGCCGCCACGCGGCCAAGGACTGCCACATGCTCAAGAAGTTCGCCTCCGAACAAGCTTCATCGTCTGGCGCCAACAAGGACAAGGACAAGCCAGACTCGGGTCCGGCTGATGATTTCCAGGACCCCCAAGCCGAACTCAACCACATCTTCGGGGGGACCACTCGCGTACGAATCCAAGCGCAAGCAGAATCTATCAGCGCGGGACATTAACGCGGTCTCCACAGCCGACACCCCCCAATACCTGCGCTGGTCGGAAACGGCCATCACCTTCAATCGCGCAGATCACCCAGATCGGATTTCCCACCCAGGACGATATCCACTCGTCCTGGACCCGGTCGTCAAAAATATCAGGCTGAAGAAAACCCTCATCGACGGAGGCAGTGCGCTCAACATCCTGTTCGCCAAGACTTTGGACGAGATGAGAATTCCTCGTTCAGAACTACGGCCAAGCACTGCACCCTTCCATGGGATAATTCCCGGCTTGTCATCAACCCCACTCGGGAAGATAACCTTGCCGGTGACCTTCGGCACGCGGGACAACTTCCGTACAGAAAACATCTGCTTTGAGGTCGCCGACTTCGAGACCGCGTATCACGCGATACTCGGACGACCGGCCCTCGCCAAATTCATGGCGATACCGCATTATACGTACATGGTGCTGAAGATGCCCGGGCCAGCAGGAGTCCTCTCCCTCCGCAGCGACGCTAAGCAAGCCTTCAGCTGCGACAAGGAGAGCTGCGAACTGGCTCAAACATAAGAAGCGGCAGTCGGGCGCGACAGCATCCGACAAGCCGCTACACCTGAAGTCGATCAAGATCCAGTTCCGGCGAAAAAAGCAGCGAAGTCGGGAATTTCAGCGGACTCTGACACGAAGAAGATCCCCTTGGACCCTTCCGACCCCTCCAAGACTGCCTTAGTCGGGACCGGACTCGACCCCAAATAGGAAGACGCGCTTGTCACCTTCCTCCAAGCCAACAAAGATATCTTCGCGTGGAAACCGTCCGACATGCCGGGCGTACCAAGGGAGATGATCGAGCACGCCCTACACGTCAAGCCAGACGCCAAGCCCATCAAGCAACGGCTGCGGCGCTTCGCTCAAGACCGCAAGGATGCTATCCGGGAGGAAATCACCAAGCTCCTCGCAGCCGGGTTCATCAAGGAAGTCTACCACCCGGACTGGCTGGCAAACCCAGTTCTGGTCCGGAAGAAAAACAGTAAATGGCGCATGTGCGTCGACTACACCGACCTCAACAAAGCGTGCCCCAAGGACCCATTTGGTCTTCCCAGGATAGATCAGGTGGTTGACTCCACGGCGGGGTGCGACCTACTCAGTTTTCTCGACTGCTACTCGGGATATCATCAAATTAGCTTGAGGGAACAAGACTGTTTAAAAACATCTTTCATCACACCGTTTGGAGCGTATTGCTATATCACAATGCCGTTCGGTCTGAAAAATGCAGGCGCAACTTACCAACGTGCTATTCAGCGCTGTCTGCACACCCAGATCGGGCGCAACGTGGAAGCCTACGTCGACGACGTGGTGATCAAGACCAAGTCCAGAGAAAATCTCATTGCCGACCTGGAAGAAACCTTCCAAAACCTCCGAAGATTCAAGATGAAGTTGAACCCGGAAAAGTGCACCTTCGGAGTGCCGTCTGGAAAGTTACTCGGCTTCATCGTCTCGCATCGCGGCATCGAGGCCAACCCGGAGAAAGTTAACGCCATCAGGAACATGGCGCCCCCGACCAACCTCAAAGACGTCCAGAAGTTGACAGGTTGCATGGCGGCACTCAGCCGGTTTATCTCCCGACTGGGCGAAAGGGGCATGCCTTTCTTCAAGCTCCTCAAAAAGGCGGACACCTTTCAATGGACTCCGGAAGCCCAGCGAGCCTTCGAAGACTTCAAAGAATTCCTCACATCACCCCCCGTGCTAGCGTCACCCCTGCCCCAGGAACCACTAATGCTTTATCTGGCGGCAACAACACAGGTAGTCAGCACGGTGCTGGTAGTGGAGCGATCCGAACAGGGTCACATTCAGAAAATACAACGGCCAATCTATTTCGTCAGCGAGGTCCTTGCCGACTCCAAAACAAGATACCCGCAGGTCCAGAAGCTGCTATACGGCCTACTCCTCACAGTCCGAAAGCTGGTGCATTACTTTCAAGCACACCAAGTCACGGTGGTCACAGCGTTTCCACTCGGGGATGTCCTTCATAATCGCGAGGCCACCGGCCGGATCGCTAAATGGGCACTCGAGCTGATGGCGTTCGACATCACCTTTCAGCCACGGATAGCTATCAAATCTCAAGCTCTAGCCGACTTCGTGGCCGAGTGGACAGAAGTTCAACTCCCAACACCAACAACAAAGCTAGAGTACTGGACAATGTACTTCGACGGTTCCCTACGGATCGGCGGTGCCGGGGCTGGAGTCATACTGACATCCCCCACTGGCGAAAAGTTGAAGTACGTACTACAAATCCACTTCCCGGCTTCCCACAACGTCGCCGAGTACGAGGCACTTGTTCACGGGCTCCGCATCGCCATATCACTCGGTATACGTCGACTGGTTGTGCGCGGCGACTCCCAACTCGTGGTCAACCAGGTCATGAAAGACTGGACCTGTCTCGACGACACAAAGGCGGCATACTGTCAGGAGGTTCGCAAGTTGGAAAACATGTTCGACGGGCTGGAAATCACACACGTCCTGCGTCAATACAACGATGCGGCGGATGAGCTGGCAAACATGGGATCCAAGCGAGAAGCAGTTCCGACTGGAATCTTTGTCGAGCAACTTATGGAGCCATCAGTCAAGAAGAAACCGGCACAAGAGCAGTCGGGAGGCGAGCCCACCCTGACCACCGACGAAGTGCTGCACATATGTCAAGACTGGAGGGGTCCTATTCTCAAATTCCTCCGGGACGATGAACTCCCAGAAGATCGCAGTCAAGCCGAGCAGATCAAGCGTCGAAGCAAAAGCTTCCTGTTAGTCGGAGAAGACCTGTACCGAAGGAGCGCCTCCGGTGTCCTCATGCGCTGTGTCACCACCGAGGAAGGCAAGCAGATCCTGCATTCAATCCACTCGGGCATATGTGGCAACCACGCTGCATCCAGGACGTTAGTCGGAAAGGCTTACCGGCAGGGATTCTTCTGGCCCACCGTAGTCACAGACGCCAAAGACATCGTTCGCAAGTGCGAGGGTTGCCAGTTCTTCGCAAGACAGACAAATCTCCCCGCCCAGGAACTCCAGACTATCCCTATTTCCTGGCCATTCGCAGTATGGGGGCTCGACATGGTTGGGCCATTCAAGAAAGCGCCAGGAGGGTTCACGCATCTGTTCGTCGCAGTGGATAAATTCACCAAGTGGATTGAGGCTAAACCCGTTGCAACAATCACAGCGGCACGAGCAAAGGACTTCATCCTGAGTATACTATACCGATTTGGGGTCCCTAACCGCTTCACAACCGACAACGGCACTCAGTTCGCGGCGGGCCTATTCCAAGATTTCTGCGACGACTTCGGCATCAAGATCTGCTATGCATCTGTGGCACACCCGCGGAGCAACGGGCAGGTTGAGCGAGCCAACGGCATGGTCTTACAAGGCATCAAGGCCAGGATATTCGACCGACTACAACCATACGCGGGTCGGTGGGTACAAGAACTACCATCCGTTCTCTGGTCTCTCAAAACCACGGTTAGTCGGGCAACAGGGCAATCCCCTTTCTTCCTGGTCTACGGTACCGAGGCCATGCTACCGACAGAGATACAGTTCGGCTCTCCGCGAGTCCGGGCTTACTCCGAAGACGACTCCAACAGCACCCGACTGGTCGAATTAGATCAGCTGGAAGAAGCAAGAGACGCCGCAACAATCCAGTCGACAAGGTATCTTCAAGGCCTGCGTCGCTACCACAATCGCAATGTCCGTGGCCGCGCCTTTTTGGTCGGGGATCTCGTTCTAAGGAAGATACAAACCACCAAGGACAGGCACAAACTATCCCCCATCTGGGAAGGGCCGTTCATTATAGCCGAGGTCACGCGGCCAGGCGCCTACCGACTGAAGACCAAAGACGACGTCCTCATCACCAACTCATGGAACATAGAACAGCTACGTCCTTTCTATACCTGAGTTTTACATTTTCCATGTGTACAGTTTTTCCTGACTCACTACGCCGCTTGTTTCAACCGAGTAGTGAGTCGGAGGCTGCATGTATATATGTGTTCTGTCAATAACATACAAGCTTATTTCACCCCGGTTATGAAGCCTTGCCACGACTGATGCGTTCGCCCGAGTATAGCATCTTACTCCGAACATTTTTTATCAAGTTCTATCGGACTAACTCGGCGCATGCTACATGGTCGGGTAAAGCTAATGACAACCGAATAATAAGCTTGGCGGCACGACACATATATTTACACATGATCGTATATGAAAGCATATATATATCCCGACTACAAAATGTATTGTCTTTACAGACCCAGGTCTCGGGTAATCGCTTCAGCAGTCGGCCTCGCCTGGGCGATCAGCTCCAGCGCTTCCTCGGGCGTCGTCTCCTCGGAAAATCCCTCCCCGATGGCCTCAATGTCCGCCCTCGGGTAGATGGACTTGGTCATTGCTAGGGTCTGGGCCACGCCGGCGGCAACCCGCTCGTCTGAGTACCTTCTCAGGGCACTCGGCGCGTCCTCGAGACGCCCCATTATCTGAGGAATTCTGCTACAGCTGGTCCCCTCTGGGCAGGGATCTACAAGGTCAAGGAGCCCTTTCACGGACCCGACGAGGGCCTCCCGTGACTCCCTGATTGATCTTATCTCCTCCGTGTAGAACCGGTACTGGGCCTAGACGTTGGCTCTCATGCCTACTCAGATTGGTCGGCAAGTAAGCTTGTCAGAATTCGGCTACACACGGGGTGACTAATGGATTGGCTGAGATCACAGTCGGGTTGAGGACTTACTTTCGTAGTCGGCCTCCCACCCGGCCACGGTCTTCTTCAGTTCGGCCTTCTCCTTACCGAGCTTGACGACGGCCTTCTCCAACTCGGACTTCTCCCGGTCAAGCTCGGTGTTGGCCTTTGTCAGGTCGGCCTTGACCCTTTCAAGCTCGGCCTTGGCTTCTGTAACGCCCTGAAAATCGTCTTAATTAAAAATTATCGCGGGTAAATGGAAATACAAGAACGCACTAGAAAATCTTTGTTTGAGAAAAGAGTTTGAATAAAATTTTGAAATTTTCAATATTAAAAATCCCAAGTTTAAATCTTTAAATAAATACTTGGATGCTTTTATATTCCAGGGGTTTTGTCGGAGTATTTTAAGCGTTTAAGTATTTATTATAATAAATCCTTTGTGTTTCGTGGTGGTATTTACTTCTGGTAAATTCCCCGTGATTTAATAAACTCTCTGAAATTTTCTTGGATTTTTCGGAGCTACAGAATTAATTTTAATTCAATAAAGATCACTAAAGTAATTAAATAAATATAAATAAATTCCTTTTCCTTTCCCCTGTTCGGGTCGTTTCTAATTCAGTCCTTTGAAGTCTCCCCCGTTTATCATGAACTCTGACTCCCTTTTCCTCTAGGATTTTGTGTCGTTCCCAGAACCTTAAAGTCACCTTAAAAATCTAAATTCGGAGTTACCGGATTTATTCATTTTTGAAACTCTAGAACTCTTTTGGACTCCCAATCTGAGATCCTTTGTATTCGAAATATCTATATTCCCTTTGAGATAAATCTTAGATATTTCCTTAAACTCCTTTTCCGTCGAAGCAAATCCAAATCTTTAATCGTCTGAGATTTCTCCAAATTCTGGTCCTAATAAAACATCCTCGTCAATTCCCTAATCCTAAAATATTTTACTTGGAATATTCCATTTCCCTGTTCCCGCGAAAATATTATAATTTCCCGCATCTCCAAAATATCCACATATTTTGGGAAGTTCAATTATGCTTGAATAATTCGAACTATTGATCTCTGCAAAATAATTCCCAATTTTATCGGATTCCCGAATTATTCCGAGATCCGGTTTCCCCAAATATTCTTTGATAAAATACCCTTCTTTTTCGAATCCCGCCAAATATTCTCCCTTTTGAATTCCCCAAAATATTCATCTATTTTGGACATATAAATGTTTCCCAGAAAATCCCCTCTAGTTCCCAACCCGATGAATAATCCGATATTTGTTTTCCCAAATATTCCTCGAATATCCCGATATTCTACTCCCCAAATTTCCATCGGGAAAATATTCTTCATTCTCTGAATCCCACAATATGTTTCGTCTCCCGGACACCCACTACATATATTCTTTTTCTAATTACTTCCAAATACTGTTTGATTCCCAATATATATATTTATACCTATGTATATATACGTATGTATATATATATGTATGAATGTATATACCCTCAATATTCCAAATATTTGTTTCACCCCAAAATTCCTTTGACTCGACATTTTAATCATCTCTGGTAATCCGAGGTTTTCCCCAAATCCTAGATTTGACAAAATATCCTTGTGCTCCCAATTTCTAAAAATATCCCATATATATATATGTATTGATTCTGATTATCAGAATATTCCGACCTCTGAATATTTCTACAAATCTTCAATTCAGAAATATATCCTGAATTTATAAATTCCAATTTTCCAAATTTGGAATTTTATCAGAAGACCCCTCTCCTTTCTCCTTTTTCCCCTTCCTCTTTTCTTCCTTCTTCTGTCCTTCTTCCTGGTCGAGCTCCCGGCCCAGGCCGCCACGCCGCACCCCGAGCTCCCCTAGCCGAGCTCCTCGGCCCAGACCCCGGCGCCTGCCTCCCTCTCGGCCCAGGCCGCCCCAGCCCCGGCCCGCTGCACGCGCCGCCACCGCCGCCCGGCCCAGCGCCGCCTCTGCGCTTCCTTCCCGCAACCGCCGCCGCAGAATCCTCCGGCCACCGCCGAACCCGCTGCCGCCCCTATATATGCCTCAGCTGCCAGCCCTGTGCCCTAGCCGGCTCTGCCCCTCTCCACGCCGCCAGGCTGCCGCCGCCCCGAGGCAGAGCGTCGCCGCCACCCCGTCGTGCCGCGCCGCCGTCTACACCTGCCGCCGCGCTGGCGCCCTGCGCTGCTCCCAGCCGTCGCCGCCCTGCCTCTGCTGCCTCCGCCGGAGCCGCTGCCTCTTCCGCTCCTAGCGCCGTCGCCTGCGGAGCCGCCCCTGTTTCTCATCTGCCACCGTCGCTGTCCCCTCCGACGCCGGCCGTCGCTGGGAGGCCCCAAGCCGTCGTCGCCGTCGTCTCTTCACGGTGAGCATCCTCGTAGCCGCCTCCCTCCTCCTCTGCCTGTTGTCGCCGTCGTCGTCGTCTTCGATCCCCGCCGCTGGTGAACTCCAGACCTGCCGTCGCCGTCTTCGTCTCTGCCCACGTCGGCAAGCAATCGGGCCGTCGCTCCCCTCGGCTTCGTCGTCGTCTGGACATCGCCGCCGTCGTCGTCTTCGATCCCCACCGTCGGTGAGCCCGTATGCCGAAGCATGCTCGCCGCCTCCTCTCCTCTCTGCCTCTGGAAGCCGCCGTTTGCTCCCGTGCGCCACTGTTGCTTAGCTCCGCCGTCCCCTGTGTTCAGCCGCCGCGCTTCAAGCCACTGCCTGGCTCTGCCCTCGCCGCCCCTGTGCCCTGCCGGTTTGCGTGCTATCGCCGTCATCGTCTTTGATCTCCGCCGTCCTTTTTCCTGTTTCTCCAAAGCTTGAACCGTCGCTGCTCGAAGCTCCAAACCGCTGCCAACGCCGTGTCCCTCTTGCTCGCCGTGGCCGACGCCGTCTCCCCTTGGTGGTTGCCCCTGTCCCCTCCCCAGATCGCTGTCCATCGTCACCCAGTCGTCCTGCCGCCGCTGCTGCTACGCCTCTGCATGCCAGCCATCGGTGCCTTGCTGCGCCGTCGCCTGTGAGCCTGCGCTGCTTTGTACCAGCTTGCCGGCCTGTGTGCTGTGCTGCCACCATCGTCGCCTTTGTCGCCTTCGTTTCTCCTCTCACTGGTGAGCATCCCCGGCGCCATCCTGTTCTGCTTCCGCAGCCGCCATGTGGTCGTCATCGCCGCCGTTGTCACATTCTCCTGGACGCGGTGCTGTCGGCTAGCCGTGTCTCCTATGTCGGTCATCAACTCCCGCTGCCAAATGCCGTCGCCGTGGCCGGCTGCACCGTACCCGGTCTGTCATCCTCATCACCTCTGTATGCTTCGGTTGCCATCGAACCTCATCCCGTGGCACCTCGATCGCCCGATTCCCCAAAGTCAAACCGAGTCACCGGATCTCCGTTGAAACCCTCAGTCCATTCAAGCTATCCCAATCAACTTCGAGTTGTTTCTCATTCATTGGATCCCCTTATTATCTAACCTCTTCGCCACATCAGCCACCACATCAATCCACCCTCTGTTCCATAGACTTAGTCTATCGTGAGACATGACTATGACTGTATGCCTCACTCCAGTATCCAACCAAAAATAATTATTCTAATCCGAAGACCCGGTGAATGTTTGAGGAATATTCCTTTTCCAATTTCCTTTCGGAATTATTCCGAATTCAATATTCTAAAAGCCGTATCTTTTCCACCTGAACTCCGATTCGACCCGTTTCTTCCTAAATTCATATAAAATCATAATTTACTTGTTTATGTATTTTTATGTATTGTTTATTGGAGTTTCTTAGGATTATTATTGTTTTACGTGTAGTTACGTATATCGTCAATTCAGAAGACTGCAGAGTCTGCGGAAGAGTTCGGAAGATTAATTGAAGACGTTTTGCGATTGCAAGGCAAGTCACACGACAATCTCCTTGAGCATGTTGATCCCATTTGTGAAAGTATTTTATTTTAAAGTTATTGCATGAAATGCTTTTGAATGTCATTATATGGGTATTTATTTACTATCCTATGATCCTTGACTATTATGGCCATGTCGATATTGACTCCTTTACCTTGATACCCCGGGTAATAATGCTGACTAGCTGGATGACTATTTAAAGGTCTAGCTAGATTATTTAGGATTTTGCTTAGCCATGCCTAGAAACTATAGTGTCATTTTTGTGGGTAATTAATGACTCATTTATGACTAATTGTGGATTAATGGCTATATTTTCACGACAGTGAGTCGTGGTTGATTAATTAACTATGTCAACTAAAACTTGATTGATGGTGGGTTGTGAGCACCAGGTTGGAATGTTGCTAGCGGTGCTCATGACAGTTAAGGACCGGTTCGCGGACTACTTGTTGCGAAGCAATACTCGTGCTAACCACAAGCCAGCATGGGTAATGGTAGGATCCAATGTGTAGTACGTTCAACCGGGGTCCACCATGGTGTGTTGTGGCTGTGTCAATAAGACCACCATGGCTGCGTCAATAAGTCCATGTTTTGGGCGTTGGATCGTCTCCCAGCCGAGGTATCTGATCAATCCTACCGGAGACTGGTGGTCCAGCGGGTGGCTTCCTTGTTGTGCGGGTTACATGGAGGGTCTTATCACAATTCCTTTCCGAGGTACCGTGGTGGTATTAAGGCGCACAGTGATGTGTTGTGGAGTTGTGTCTTGTGGGTAAATTGGTACACCTCTGGCCAGAGTAAAACTATTCGAATAGCCGTGCTCGCGGTTAATGAGCGGCCTAGCAATGTTTCTGTGATTAGTCTCACACTACTCATTAATGGAAATAAGTGATGGAATATTGATAGCTCCTGTTTGGAGATGTTTTGGTTTGGGCCTGAACTGCGTTGGAGCGCTGTTCAGTGGTTGATTCAATATTGATTAATAACTAAACTATACTGTTTTTAATGATTTCGAATGCAAATGTTTTAAATGTTGTTTTATGCAAATAAGCCATATTATGCCTTTCCTTTGGTATCCTGTTGCATTACATTGCATTCCCTAGTGTGGCTTGTTGAGTACGGTGGGTGGTACTCAGTCTTGCATTATTGCAATCTTTAGAGTGAAGCTTTGCGAGGAGGAGAAGTTGGTGTTTGGCTTATACCCCAGTTGAGCTGCCTGTGGCTTGGTGCTGAAGCTACGCTAGTTGCCGTTCCGCTGCTGTTTTCTTCTGTGAGAGGACTAAGTGCCTCTGTTGTAAGTATTTATCGTTATTTCGTATTTGGTTATGTTGATCAAATTGTCAATTTGTGTACCTCGGCTGATTCCTGGACGAGGATTTATTGCACAAATTAGCTTTGGAAATTCTGGTGAATTTCTGGGCGTGACAGCTTCTTCGGCCTCCTTCAGCTGCGACTCCCTCTCCGCTCGGGTCTTTAACTCCGCTTCGAGGTCTGCACCACAGATTAGCCAAGAGCTCAACCGTGCAGTCATGACACCACCGAGCAGTCGGGATCGACGTAGCTGGATGAATACATCAACGGTCCAGTCGGGAAGATATACTCGAGGATTTTACCTCTGATCTTCTCGGCTAGGGCCCATGTCTCCGCCCTGAGCTGATCGGCGCCGCTCTTCAGCCAGGCCTCCCTCCTCGTGTGACGCGCCTCCATCTCGGCCTTCAATGCCCAGAGCTGTTGCAATTCCGTGAGGTGGGGAGCCATCTCGACCAGGATCTCCGTCACCGCCTCGTTGCGGTCAATGAGCTTCTGCTCGGGACAAGGAACAAACCGACGACAGAGTCAAACATCAAGACAAGAAGATTGCTGGAGCTTCACTACAAGAATCATACCGCGACCCCTTGGGACCCGTTGATGGCGGCACGAAGCAGGCTCTCGTGGTCTCTCCTTGCGACGACTTCATCGAGCCTGAAGCTTTTCATAGTGCCGTCGCGAGTGGTCCATGTAAAGGTCCAGGGCATCACACGTGGGGGAGCTTCGATCCGAGGCAAATGAGGGATCTCCGGCGGTGGCGGTAGCGGCGACGATGGCGATGACGATAACCACGATGGCGACGGTGTCCTGGCCTCGGCACCACCTTCCCCTACAACATCGGGGACCGGCTCGGGGGCTCCGTCCCCCGCTTCCGCGACATACGGTGCCTCGGGGGCTGGGGCCTCGGTTTCAACAACCACCTCTCGGTCGGGTGGCGGCAGTGGCCCTGTAGTCGGAGCCACCTCGGTCTCAGCAACCGGGCTGGCCGCCGGCTCAACAGGTGTGTTCGCCGCCGCTGCCTCGGCTGGGGCAGGCTCATCAAGTGGAGCAGATGGATCGACCTTTTTAAGATCGATATCGGCCCGCTTCCTGCACGACGAAGCAAGACATCAGGACTGTACTCTAACGTACAACGACTACAGAAGACCCGGAATAACGCACCTCTTGGAGAACTTCAGCTTCCTGCCAGCCTGCCCGCTCCTCGGCGAAGCGCTAGCATCGGCAGTCACCCCGGTCGGTGTCATCAATGGCAGAGGCGTATCAGCCTGAGTCGGCCCCGACTTTGGTATGGTTGGTTCGGGTTCCTTCGCCCCAATCGGCCTCTGCTCTGGTCGGCCCCTTGGTGGCGCTGTTGCTGAGTACGACAACGTCGAGCCCAAGCCTGCTGATCTCAGCCTGGGACTCGACCGCGTGGGCGTTGTGGCAGCGGTGTCCTTTATTTTCAAGCTGCCGCTCACGGCGCGCGCTGTCATGGCCCCCTCGCCCCGATATAAAATCGGCTTCTTCCCCGCTCTCTTGGAGTCCGGTTGGGCGGCAGAGGGACTCCTCGGCCTCTTCCTCGACGCGACCACCGACAATGGACGAGAGTCTTCATCAAATTCCTCATGCCACTACAAGCAAGTCGACAAGATTTCATCACACCAGGTTGAACAATCACCGTTCCACAGGCGTTCACCACAGAAGAAGGTAGAAGGTTACCTTGGTCCGCGGCCGGATGAAGCTATAGGCAGCAACTCGGCGGTTATCATCTTCGGTGGCAACGACCCCTTCGGAGAAGTAGCCAAACAAGGTATCGGTCACTGCCTTTGGGGAAGACGATGGAATCTTTTTCTCTCTCCCCATCTTTTTATAGCCTGTACCGACTAGATGGGCCCAGGCCTACACAGTCGGAATTGGGCCGACAAGATATGAGTTCCTATAGTAGCATGCTCCATGTGGGCTGCCCGCAGGCTGAGTTGAAATTATAGTGCTGATGTTACCCACAGGAACCGATGAGGTAAACAGATATGCTTCATGAAAGCCTTACTGCTAAACATATATGTTTGGGTATCTGTTTTATCCACCAGGTCTCGAGGATATATCCTTACAAGGATCACAAGCTGGTCTTCATTAAAATTGGGGATGCAGGTATCTTTCTCGGGAACACCTGACCACGCCGTGGATTTATTTTCATAAAGTGGTACTCGGCCTACATGCGTGGCCACCAGTTGCCATGAGTAACATTATTCCAGCCGACATGACGCTGAAGAGTCTAACTTTCGAGTAGTGCACTACTCGGGAGAGACTATAAATTTCTCATTCCCGCTGACATGATGCGGAGGAGTCTAACTTCCGGGTGAGACGCCACTCGGGAAAGACTATAAACCTCTTTTCCAGCTGACATGAAGCTGAAGAGTCCCATATACAAGTAACATCTTACTCGGCAAGACTATAAACGCATATTCCGACTGATATGAAGTCGAAGAGTCCTATATACGAGTAGTATCCTACTCGGCAAGACTATAAATCATATTCCGGTTGACATGATACCGAAGAGTCTCATATACCAGTAGTAATCTACTCGGGAAAGACTTCCAGGTTAAAAATCTTTGACTTTATGTTTAATTATTTTCACAATTAAGCACAAAGTCGGGGGCTACACCTAATAGGTGCACCTATTCGGCGCACACTATTCATATATCTACATGAAGCCCTTCATAGCCTCGCTGCCAGCTGACATGAAGCAGGACTCGGGAAGACTTACTCGGACAAAGAGTACTCGGGAGCATTGCACTCGGGTAACCTTCACCGTGGAGGATGAGCACTTGGCATCAGCTGTGACTCAACTATGAAGTCTCAGGGGCTACTGTGGGAGCCATGGGCCCCGGGTACCTCATTACCAGCACATGGGCCACTCGGATAGAGGATGGGCCAGATCATGTAATTAGAGATAAGATAGCACCCGGCAGGCTGTGCCTTGTACAATAAGGAAACCTAGCCTTAGTCGGATAGGTTTCTATCTCTAAGAAGGAAGTCTCTTGGTCGTATCCGACTGGGATCCTTACCATGTATCCCTGTCCCCTAGTATATAAAGGGAGGCAGGGCGCCCCATGAGGACACGCAAGATCATTGATCACAAAAACCACCTCAGAGGAATAACACCTCAACTGGACGTAGGGTATTACCTCACATCGAGGGCCTGAACCAGTATAATTCTCCCGTGTTTGTTAACGCCAAAATTTGGTACGATTCGCGTCGGACTTGGTTAAGGAAAGAAGTGATATCAGCCGTTGGGAGCTAATCCAGAAGAAGCCGGATTCGGGAAGGAATCGTGAAGACCACGCTATGGCAGTTAATTATCTTATCTATTAGATAGTTTTATCTTTTAGGAAACCTGATCTCTTGTCCCATCAGGTCTGTTAGTTTTCCTTTTCTTGTTAGGAAAGTCTTGTTACGTGTCCTATAAGGACTCTTGTAACTCGGGGTATATATACGTATGCCCGGGGACCTTGTAAACTATCAATCGATCAATTAAACTTCGGCGCATCGCCAACCTTTCGACGGGTTCTTCCTTCTCGAGCGGGGCTGCATCGGTTAGGTCCGAACTCCTGCGAGAGGGTAAGTCTCGTTACCCCGACTACCAATCGGCTAGGACTTCCTCGGTTAGGTCCGATATTCTAGTCGGTCTATGGTAGTCGGCTTACCACGGTGTATCGGATCTGTCTACGGCTGCATCGGTTCGGTCCGACCTCTTAGGCCGATCAGGTATACCACATCACGCGTGCGTAGATCTTATCAGTTTACTGGGGGCGATTTATCATCAGTTCGTGCTGCATCGGTTGGGTCTGACCTACTGAACTGCCAGCGATAAATCGTTCCTGCTAGGCTGATGGTTTTTGCGCAAGCGTCTTATCGGAATGTATAGCCGGTAAGTTATTTTCATCACAGTTGCATTAGGTCTATCGGCTCGTTGAGGTTCCTTTACTATTATCGATCTGTGCTGCATCAGTTAGGTTTGAACTACTAGATCGATAATAATAGATTTATCCTTGTCGGGCTGATCGGTGTATATGCGACGTTCTATCGGAGTGCTTAGCCGATAGGTTATCTTTTTATAAAGCCGACTGTATTATCCATACTGTTTGTCATCTATATTATCATCGGTTTTCTAGCCGATGCATATGTGCTTCCTTGGCAGTCGGCTGGCTTACTATTTTGCTTATCTATTGATAATCGGCTCCTAGCCGATGCACATGTTATACTGACATCTTGTCTATTTGCTCATAGCACTATCGGTTTCCTAGCCGATACACAGGTGCCATCGGCTATCGGCTACGAGGAGTCTATATCAGCCAGTATCGGCCGATAGCCGATTGCGCAATTGCTGCCGATCCGGGCACGAGGACCAACAAGGACCCGGACGCGAGCACGAGACCCGGGCGCGAGTACAGGCAGAGGCCCGGACACGAGCATAGCGGCATCGGCTGGAAGGAATCCGTATCGGCTTGCTGGCCGATTGGATCAGTAATCTAATTTCTTCATCTCCTTGTCAATTGCTGGGTCAAATTGACTGGCACGCCCGCGAACCTCAAATATTCTAGGACCTGCACTGGAGCTAAGCAGATCTCCCAGGCCTTCGCGTGTCACCAGACGCCGGACCAGATCGTCAGCAAGCTTTTCGGCACACCCGGCGGTTTTCGGCGTCAACAATGTTCCTCTGCAATCCACCGAATTCCAGGTCGCCGAGTAGCCCCATAGTATTATTGCCGGTGCAAAGCATCGACACCCCGATATAGAACAGGCTTTTTCCCCGCTCTCTTGGAGTCGAGTTGGGCAGCAGGGGGGCTCCTCGGCCTCTTCTTCAATTTAACAGCTGACAACGGGCGGGAGTCCTCATCGAACTCCTCGCACCACTGCAGATGAATCAACAAAGTGCATCACACAATGTTGGGCAATCGCAGATACAAGCCCACAGGCATTCGTCATAGAAGAAGGACAAAGATTACCTTGGGACGGGACCGAAAGAAGCTATAAGCCGTGATCCGGCATTTATCGTCTTCGGTCTCGATCACCCCCTCGGAGAAGTAACCAAACAGGGTCTCGGTCACCTTGTACTTGTCAGCCAACTCGTGGCTTACTCGGTCAGGATCATATTTGCCCTGAAAATCCCAGCCGAATGCGCTCCTCAGCTTCAGCGGCTGGATGCGCCGAGTTAGGAAACGCCGGGCCACCCAGGGTCCAGTCAGGCCAGCTTCTTTAAGCTTATCTAATTTCTCCAACAATTGATGCACTTGGCCCATCTCCTCAAAGGTTGGATCTGCTGACCAATTTGGTAAAACTACCGGTGGCAAGCCGGTGAATGGACGCAAGGAGGGAGCCAGATCTGCGCAATAGAACCACTCCTTGTGCCAGCCTTTCAAGGAAGATTTCAAGGGGAGATCAAGATATGTTTTCTTCCCATCACTCCTCAACTAGAGACCAGCCCCCCAATCACATTGATATTATTCTTGGAGGGCTGGGGTTTGATGTGGAACAGATGCCTAAAGAAATTAAAATAGGGCTCCACACCCAAAAAGCACTCGCAGAGAGTAACAAATATGGAGATTTGAAGAATCGAGTTGGGATTCAAGTTCACCAACTCCAACTCGTAGAAGTCAAGGATGCGGCGGAAGAATGCAGAAGTGGGAAGGCACAAACCCTGATCAAAAAAAGAGGCAAAAACTACTGTTTTGCCAGATTGGGGATTTGGGACCGACTCACCTTTAGCCGGCCGCCAACGGATCACCTCTTGGTTTGGCAACTTCAATTGACTCTCCAACAGCTTCAGTTTCACCATGCCGCAATCCGAAGTCGGCCAGGCATTCCCCGGTGCACCCGTAGGATCCGAAGCTTTCGGCATAATTGGGGGGGAGAGATTTGAGGGAAAAGCGATTGGGGGCTTGGAACAGACGAAGAGGATTGGAATCGCCCGAGTTCGAGCGGGGAACAGCAGCAGCAGCTAACCCTAGCCGAGCAGGAGGCGAAAAGTTGGGCGCGAAGGCAGAAGACGAAGCGATTGGCTGATTTGGGGAAGATGAAGGATTCTTTTTCTCTCTCCCCGCTTTTTATAGAGCCGATACCGACTAATGGGCTTGGGCCACACAGTCGGTACTAGGCCACCAAGACATGAGTACCTACAGTAGCATGCTCCATGTGGGCCGCCCGCAGGCTGAGTTGAAATTATAGCACTGGTGCTACCAACAGGAGCCGATGAGGTAAACAGATATGCTTCATGAGAGCCTTATTGCTAAACATATATGTTTGGGTATCTATTTTATCCACCAGGTCTCGAAGATATATCCTTCTATGGATCACAAGCTGGTCTTCATTAAAATTGGGGATGCAGGTATCTTTCTTGAGTACACCTAACCACGCCGTGGATTTATTTTCATAAAGTGGTAGTCGACCTACATGCGTGGCCATCAATTGCCGTGAGCAACATTATTCCAGCCGATATGACGCTAAAGAGTCTAACTTTGAGTAGTGCACTACTCGGGAGAGACTATAAATTTCTCATTCCCGCTGACATGATGCAGAGGAGTCTAACTCCTGAGTGGGACGCCACTCGGGAAAGACTATAAACCCCCTTTCCAGCTGACATGAAGCTAAAGAGTCCCATATACAAGTAGCATCCTACTTGGCAAGACTATAACACACATTCCGACTGACACGAAGTCGAAGAGTCGTACATACGAGTAGTTCCCTACTCGGCAAGACTATAAAGCATATTTTGGTTGACATGATACCAAAGTCTCATATACCAGTAGTATACTACTCGGGAAAGACTATCAGGTTAAAGATCTTTGACTTTATGTTAAATTGTCTTCACAATTAAGCACAAAGTCAGGGGCTACACCTAATAGGTGCTTCTATTCAGCGCACACTATTTATACATCTACATGAAGCCCTGCATAGCCTTGCTGCCAGCTGACATGAAGCAGGACTCAGGAAGAAGACTCACTCGGACAAAGAGTACTCGGGAGCATCGCACTCGAGCAATGTTCACCGTGGAGGATGAGCACTTGGCATCAGCTGTGACTCAACTATGAAGGTCTCAGGGGCTACTGTAGAGGCCATGGGCCCCGAGTATCTCACCACAAGCATATGGGCCACTCGGATAGAGGATAGGCCGAGTCTTGTAATTAGAGATAAGATAGCACCCGGCAGATTTGGCCTTGTACAATAAGGGAAACACAGTCTTAGTCGGATAAGTTTCTATCTCTAAGGAAATCCCTTGGCCGTATCCGGCTGGGATCCTTATCATGTACCCCTATCCCCTAGTATATAAGGGGAGGCAGGATGCCCCTCAAGGCGGACGAGATCACGAGATCATTGATCGACAAACACCTCAGAGGAATTACACCATAACTAGACGTAAGCTATTACCTCACCTCGAGGGCCTGAACCAGTATAAGTCTTCTTTGCGTTCCTATGCAATCCATTGAGTTTCCCCTCGCCAAGTAGCCCTATAGTTGTATTGCCGGTGTAAAACATTGACACGGGTATTGTTTGAGATGTCTTCTGAGTAAGCCCGAACTCACGAAGAACCGAACTCTAACTCGGTTGGTAGCATAGCCTCAGCACTGTAGACCAGAAAGAAAGGGGATTGCCCTGTTGCCCAACTAACCGTGGTTCTAAGAGACCAGAGAACAGATAAGAGTTCTTGTACCCACCAGCCCGCGTATGGTTGTAGTCGGTCGAATATCTTGGCCTTGATACCTTGTAAGACCATGCCATTGGCGCGTTCAACCTGCCCGTTGCTCCGCGGGTGTGCCACAGACGCATAGCAGATCTTGATGCCGAAGTCATCACAAAAATCTTGAAACACGCCACCCGTGAACTGAGTACCGTTCTCGGTGATGATGCGGTTAGGGACCCCGAATCGGTATAATATACTCATGATGAAGTCCTTTGCTCGTGCCGCTGTTATGGTAGCAACAAGTTTAGCCTCAATCCACTTGGTGAATTTATCCACTGTAACGAACAAGTGTGTGAACCCTCTTGGCGCTTTCTTGAAAGGCCCGACCATGTCAAGCTCCCATACTGCAAAGGGCCAAGAGATTGGGATTGTTTGGAGTTCTTGGGCTGGGAGATTGGTTTGTCTTGCGTAGAACTGGCAACCCTCGCATGTGCGAACAATGTCTTTGGCATCTGTTACTGCTGTTGGCCAGAAAAATCTCTGCCGGTAAGCCTTTCTGACTAACGTCCTGGATGCGGCATTGGTTGCCACATATGCCTGAGTGGATCGACTACAGAATCTGCTTGCCCTCCTCAGTGGTGACGCAGCGCATGAGGACACCAGATGCACTTCTTCGGTACATGTCTTCTCTGACGACTAGGAAACTCTTGCTTTGATGTTTGATTTGTTCGGCTTGACTGCGATCTTCTGGGAGTTCATCGTCTAGGAGGAATTTGAGAACAGGAGTATGCCATTCTTGACATATGTTCAGTACTTCGTCTGTTACTGGGGTAGGTTCGCCTCCCGACTGCTCTGGCACTGGTTTCTTCTTGAATGATGGCTCCATAAATTGCTCGAAAAAGATCCCCGTCGGGACTGCCTCTCGCTTGGATCCCATGTTTGCCAATTCATCTGCAGCATCATTGTATTGTCATAGGACATGTGTTATCTCCAGCCCGTCGAATTTGTTCTCCAGCTTGCGGACCTCCTGACAGTATGCCGCCATGATGTCGTCGAGACATGTCCAGTCTTTCATGACTTGGTTTACCACGAGTTGAGAGTCTCCACACACAACCAGTCGACGAATGCCGAGTGATATAGTGATACGGAGCCCGTGGATGAGTGCCTCGTACTCAGCGACGTTGTGGGAAGCCGGGAAGTGGATTTGTAGAACGTACTTGAGTTTTTCGCCGATGGGGGACGTTAGTACGATGCCGGCCCCGGTGCCGCCGATCCATAGAGAACCGTCAAAGTACGTTGTCCAGTACTCTAGCTATGCTGTTGATGTAGGCATATGGACTTCTGTCCACTCGGCCACGAAGTCGGCTAGAGCTTGTGATTTAATTGATGTCCGTGGCTGAAAGGTGATGTCGAACGCCATCAACTCGAGCGCCCATTTAGCGATTCGGCCAGTAGCCTCGTGGTTATGCAGGACGTCCCCGAGTGGATATGATGTGACCACCGTAACTTGATGTGATTGGAAATAGTGCACCAGCTTCCGGACAGTGATGAGTAGGCCATAGAGCAGCTTCTGGACCTACGGATATCTCATCTTTGAGTCAGCAAGGATCTCACTGACAAAGTAGACTGGCCGTTGAATTTTTTGGATGTGACCCTATTCGGATCGCTCGACCACCAACACCGTGCTGACTACCTGAGTAGTTGCCGCCAGATATAGCATTAGTGGTTCTTGGGGCATAGGTAACACCAACACGGGTGGTGACGTGAGAAATTTCTTGCAGTCTTCGAAGGCTTGCTAGGCTTCGGGAGTCCATTGGAAATTGTCGGCTTTCTTCAATAGCTTCAAAAAGGGCATCCCCGTTCACCTAGTCGGGAAATAAACTAGCTGAGTGCCGCCATGTAGCCTGTCAGCTTCTGGACGTCCTTCTGGCTAGTCGGGGGTGCTATGTTCATGATTGCATTGACTTTCTCCAGGTTGGCCTCAATGCCACGATGTGATACGATGAAGCCGAGTAACTTGCCAGATGGCACACCGAAGGCGCATTTTTCCGGGTTCAACTTCATCTTGAATCTTCGAAGATTTTGGAAGGTTTCTTCTAGGTCAGCGATGAGGTCTTCTTTGGACTTGGTCTTGATCACCACGTCATCGACGTAGGCTTCCATGTTGCGTCCGATCTAAGTGTGTAGACACTGCTGAATTGCGCGTTGATATGTTGCTCCAGCGTTTTTCAAACGAACGGCATAGTGATATAGTAGTACGCTCCAAACGGCGTGATGAAAGACGTCTTTAAGCAGTCCTCCTCTTTTAGGCTGATTTGGTGGTATCCTGAGTAACAGTCGAGAAAGCTGAGAAGTTCGCACCCTACGGTTGAATCCACCACCTGATCAATTCTTGGTAGACCAAATGGATCCTTGGGGCATGCCTTGTTGAGTCGGTGTAGTCGACGCACATGTGCCATTTACCGTTTTTCTTCTGAACCAGTACTAGGTTTGCCAGCAACTCCGGGTGGTAGACCTCCTTGATGAACCCGACTGCGAGGAGCTTGGTTATCTCCTCCCGAATAGTATCTTTCTGATCCTGTGCAAAGCGCTGTAGCCGTTGCTTGACTGGCTTGGCGTCTGTCTTCACATTGAGGGCATGCTCGATCATCTCCCTTGGTACGCCTGGCATGTCGGACGGTTTCCATGCAAAGATATCCTTGTTGGCTTGGAGGAAGGTGACGAGTGCGTCTTCCTATTTGGGGTCGAGTCCGGTCCCGACTAGGACAGTCTTGGAGGGGTCGGATGGGTCCAGGGGGATCTTCTTCGTGTCAGAGTCCGCTGAAATTCCCGACTTCGCTGCTTTTTTCGTCGGAACTTGGTCATCCCTGACTTTAGTTGTGACGGCTTCCCAAATGCTGTTGCGTTCGACTGCCGCCTCTTGTGATTGAGTCAGCTCGCAGCTCTCCTTGTCGCAGGTGAAGGCTTGCTTGACGTCACTGCCAAGGGAGAGGACTCCAGCTAGCTCGGGCATCTTGAGCACCATATAGATATAGTGCGGTACTGCCATGAATTTGGCTAATGCTAGCCATCCGAGTATCGCATGGTACGCGGTCTCAAAGTCGGCGACCTCGAAACAGATGTTTTTCGTACAGAAGTTATCCCACGTGCCAAAAGTTACCGGCAAGGTTATCTGCCCGAGAGGTGTTGAAGATAGGCCGGGAATTATCCCGTGGAAGGGCGCTGTACTCGGCCACAGTTCTGAACGACAAATCTTCATCTCATCCAGGGTCTAGGTGAACAGAATGTTGAGTGCGCTGCCTCCATCTATGAGAACTTTCTTCAACTTAATATTTTTGACGACCGGGTCTAGGATGAGTGGATAGCGTCCCAGGTGCGTGACCCGATCAAGGTGATCCGCGCGGTCGAATGTGATAGGCATCTCTGACCAGCTCAAATATTGGGGGGCGTCCGCAGTAGAGACCGTGTTGACGTCACGTGCTGTTAGCTTCTGCTTTCTCTTGGACTTGTATGCAGATGGCCCTCCGAAGATGTGGTTGAGCTCGGCCTGGGGATCTTGGAAATCGTCGGCCGGGCCCGAGTCAGGCTTGTCCTTGTCCTTGTCGATGCCAGACGATGAAGTCTGCTTGGAAGCAAACTTTTTGAGCATGAAGCAGTCCTTGGCCGCGTGCTTGCCCATGGGGTGGAAGGGGCATGGCCCATTCATGACTTTCTGGTAGTCGTTGTTCAGTGGGGGCCGTGACCGAGTTCGCTCCATGTTGGCCACCTCATTGTCCGACTTCCGCTTGCGGCTATCGGTCTTATTTTGCGATGGCTCGTTGTCGGCTTTCGCCTTCTGGTCCTTCTGCTGGGACTCTTTCTTCTCGTCGAGGGCCTTTGCAACCGCCTCAACCAAGTCGGCGTATTTGTTTGCCATATCGAAGAGAGCCCGGATAGAGGCTGGTGGCTTCCGAGTGAACTTCGCGATGAACGGGGCGTCCTTTACTCCCTTGTGGAAGGCGGCGATGACAGCCTCGTCCTTGATCATTGGGATCTGGTTGCGCTTCTCGGAGAACCTCTTGATAAATTCACGTAGACACTCATTCTTCTTCTGGTGCAGTTGGTATAGATTGTGCTCGGAAGACGGCCTCTCATAGGTCCCCTGAAAGTTAGCGATGAACCGCTCCTTTAGTTCTCCCCAGGAACCGATCGACAGCCTCGGGAGCCCTATTAGCCATGTCCTTGCTGAGTCAGCCAGGGCAACTGGGAGGTAGTTAGCCATGGCTTTATGGTCACCCCCGGCAGCTCGAATTACCAGGGTGTATACGGTGAGCCAGAACTCGGGGTTGGTTTTGCCGTTGTATTTCTCGATCCCCGTAGACTTGAAGCCCGACGGCCAGTCGACGTCCTCTAACTCATGGATGAAAGCTAGAACGCCTTCATCTTCGTGAGGGCTCCGGTTCTGACCGCAGTGGTTGAACCGCTCATGGTGAAGACCGAAATGCTCATTCTCGTCCTCCAGTCGGCGGTGCTCATCCTCTTCGCGTTGGCGGCACCGGGCATTGATGTCATGTCGAAGGTCGCATTGTAGACAAACTCGGAGGTCTTGATTGAACCGGCGATCGTACTGGTGACGCCACCGATTGTTGTCGTTGGTGTTGCCGAGTGATGTTTGCCGCGATTCCTCATGTAGCTGACTTGAGCCAGCCGCCCGGCGTCGTGCTGATGTAGATGAGCCTGCGGCCGGAGAACCCGACCGGTTGGTCGGTATAAGTGTGTCGTCGGACTACTGGTGCTGCTGACAAGCCGCAGCTGTAATCATTGCCTTGATCTTGGTGATAGTCGGGGTTGCCTAGTGATCAGGCCTGAGCTGGAGTGTGTCCTGTAGGGTTGCAGCGGCCATGATATTCTGTTGTGGCGTGATGAAGACATCGTGGTCGCCGACTTTGGTCTGGAGGATCTGTTGCTGAGCGGTTCACCCAGCCTTACGTAGCTCGTCGTTGTGAGCCTCGTGGTCGGCTTCCTCCTATTGCCGTAGTCGGCGTGCCTCCTCTTGTTGCTCCTCTTGTAGTCGGCGCACCTCTGGTGGAGGGGTTGAAGCCATGAAGACCTCACGGGGCAAAAGGAGACTCACCAGACTGGAGTCCAAACTGGTGTTCGAACCGGTGTCCGACTTGGAGTCGGAATCCGAGTAGTTGATCGGAGTAAGAACGACTCCGACCTCCCTGGATTCAATCTGGAGTGGCTCTGAGCCATGCCCAAACTGAACCGTGGGGGATCGGGTCTGTCGCATGAAGTGTAGATCTGCAGCATCACCGAATCTGCGTGGTAAATTGATGATCTCTCCCCTTCCTAGCCCAACACTGGTTGGCTCAAGGCCTAGCGCGAGTCGGACACCGAAGGAGAGAGTTGTCCCGTGGCTCAGCGAAGTAGAAGATTGCTGCATTAGATTAATGATAGTTGGCACAGCGTCTTGTGAGCCGACTGGCACGGAGTCGGCTAGTTCCTCAGCCGGTTGGATTGGATCTGCGTCGGCCAAGGTGAGATTGTTGATCCGGTCGGTGACGAAGTCGAGGCTTCTGAAGGTTATTGTGTCTCAAGGGGAGAATTTGTTGCTGTCGACTCCTGTTGTTGGATCCATCGAGATTGATGTAGATCTCGCCGAAGCCCCTATCTGGCGCGCCAACTATCAATGTTTTACACCAGTAATATGAATATGGGGCTACTCGGCGGATGGAAACTCAGTGGATTGCAAAGGAACACAAGGAGATTTTATACTGGTTTAGGCCCTCGATGTGAGGTAATACCCTATGTCTAGTTGTGGTGGTATTCCTTTGAGGATTTGTGTCGATCAATGATCTTCTGCCCTCGGGGGGCGCCCTATCTCCCCTTATATACTGGGGGATAGGAGTACAAGGTAGGAGTCCTAGCCGGATACGGCCAAGGGATCTCCTCTTAGAGATACAATTTACCTGACTAGGACTGTATATTCCTTATTGTACAAGGCAAAGTCTGCCGGGTACTACTATATCTCTAATTACAAGACTCGACCCATCCTCTATCCGAGTGGTCCATATGCTTGTGATGAGGTACCCGGGGCCCATGGCCTTCACAGACCCGAACAGGTGGTAGATCGCCGCAGCAAATCGACGAGGGTGGCTGCAGCGTCTTGTGGGCCGACTAGCACTGAGTCGGCTGGTTCCTCGGCTGGTTGGATCAGGTCTGTGTCGACCAAGATGAGATTGCCGATCTGGTCGGCGACGAAGTCGAGGCTTCCGAAAGTTATTGTGTCTCTAGGGGAGAATTTGCCACAGTCGACTCCTGTTGTTGGATCCATCGAGCTTGTGGATGTAGATCTCGCCGATGCCCCTACCTGGCGCGCCAACTGTCGATGTTTTATACCGGCAATATGATTATGGGGCTACTCAGCAGATCGAAACTCAGTGGATTGCAAAGGAACATGGGGAGGTTTATACTGGTTCAGGCCCTCGATGTGAGGTAATACCTTACGTCCAGTTGTGGTGTATTCCTTTGAGGATTATGGTTTGTGGTTCTGATGAACTCTTGTGCTTCTACCCTCATGGGGCGCCCTGCCTCCCCTTATATACTGGAGGACAGGGGTACAAGGTAGGAGTCCCAGCAGGATTATAGCTAAGGGATCTCCTTTTAGAGATATAACTTACCCGACTAGGACTGTATATTCCTTATTGTACAAGGCAAAGTCTATCGGGTTCTATCATATCTCTAATTACAAGGCTAGGCCCATCCTCTATCCGAGTGGCCCATATGCTTGTGATGAGGTACCCGGGGCCCATGGCCTCCACATTACCTTTGGCTAGAGCCTGCCCTTGAAGTATAGCTTGGGGGCTCTTTCCTTGTCCTTGGTCTCCATGACCTATTGACGAAAAAACCGAGCAGAGTATTGATTACTTTATTCTTGTCAGCCAAGTTGGGGTACTCTCGAGTTGGATTGTTCTTCCCTTTGTAGTCGAACCCGAGGTGGCTTCTGGCCTTCAGGGGCTGAGTTCGTCGGTTCAAGAATGCCTTAGCCACTAAGGGACCAGTAAGCCCCGTGCCCTTTAGCATGTCGATCTTCTCCAACAACCTGTATACCTGGCCCATTTCATCTCGAGACGGCATAGAGGTCCAGCTCTCCAGAACAGATGGGGGATTTCAGGTGAAAGGAGGCAGGGAGGGCTTCAGATTAGAGCAATAGAACCACTCCCGATGCCATCCCTTGAGAGAAGTCTTCAGGGGGACATGGAGATAGGCTGTCTTCATCTCATTACGGAGCTGAAGGCCTGCTCCCCCTATCATCTAAATTTTGGATTTTGAGGGCTGAGGCTTGATGTGGAAAAGATATCGGAAGAGATTGAAATGGAGGCAGATTCCCAAGAAGGCCTCACAGAGAGTAACAAAGATGGATATCTGAAGGATGGAGTTGGGGTTGAGGTTGACGAGCTCGATTTGATGGAAATCAAGAAGACAGCGGAGGAAATCAGAAGATGGAAGAGAAAGACCGCGATCAAAAAAAGAAGTAAAGACCACGGTCTCGCTCGGGCCTGGAGCAGGAACTGACTCACCGACAGTGGGACCCTAGTTGATTACCTCCTTGGGTTGTAGAATCTTTTTGTTGTTCAAAATTGTCAGCTTCGTGGAGCTGCAATCCGACACTGCCCAGGATCTTGACGACATGTTTGGGATATCGAAGGGAGCTCTCGGCATCACTAGAGGTGAAGAGCTAGGCGGAGAAGCTTTTGGCTGCTAGGAATCGACGCTGGGTGGCAGTCCTTAGCCAATCCCAGGCTGGGAGCACGAGCTACAACAAACCCTAGCGGAGCGGAGAGCGCAAAGTTTGGGTGTGGTTTCGGGAGCTAAAGCGATTTGGCGGAATGGGGGAGAAAGGGGAATCTTTTTCTTTCTCCCGCTGTTTTATAAGGCTTGAGCCGAGTTAGTGGGTTTGGGCCGGCTAGCTCGGTAATGGCCGTAGGATATGAGTTTCTAAATAGCATGTCCTATTGGGGTTGACTGCTGACTGTGTTAAAATCACAATACAGATGCTATTTTACAGAAACCGATCAAAATAATCAGATATGCTTCATGTTAAGCCTAATTGCTGAACACATGTGTTCAGATATCTGAATTAGTTGACAGGTATTGAGGATATATCCTTATGAGGATTAATAGCTGGTCTTCATTAAAATTGGAGATGCAGGTATCTCTCAAGTACACCTAACCACATATTGGGTTAAAATCCATGAAGTGGTACTTGGCTTATATGCTTAGCCAAACTTGTTTTGAGCAAAAATGTTTCTAGCTGATATAATGCTGAAGAGTCCAATTTTTGAGAAATATACCACTCAGGAAAAATTTAAAGGTTAAAGATCTTTGACTTTATATTTAATTATTTCCCAATTAAGCACAAAATCAGGGGCTACACTTAATAGGTGTGCCTATTCGGTACACACTATTCATATTTTCCTATGAAGCCCTTCATAGCCTTATTGCCAGCTAATATGAAACAGGACTTGGAGAAGAGATACTCAGACAATGGGTACTCGGGAGCAAGGCACTCGGAAAATCTTCACCAAGAAGGATGAGCACTCGGCACCAGCTGTGACTCAACTATGAAGGTCTCAGGAGCTACTGTGGAGGCCATGGGCTCCGGTTACCTCATGAGAAGCTTTGTGGTCACTCGAATAGAGGATAGGCCCAATCCTATAATTAGGAATGCAACAGGATTCGGTATATATTAGCTTATATGATAAGGAAAGAGATATAGTCCTAATCGGGTAGGTTGTATTCCTAGAAGAAAATCTCTTGGTCAAATTCGACTGGAATTCCTATCTTATAACCTTGCTTCTTCAATAAATAAGGAGAGGCAACAAGCTCCTTGGGGCGGAAAACAGAATCTCATAAGAGAAACCTCAAAGGCAATAAACCACAGCTGAAAGTAGGGTATTACCTCATATCGAGGGTCTGAACTAGGATAAATTGTTTCGTGTTTTTTTGCAGTTTATCGAGTTTATGTCTCACGACTAGTCCTATATTATTATTATCGATACAAAACATCGATATTTTAGTATTTGGTTTTAGCTTGATTAATTACTTGTGGTTATGCTAGTTATCAGTGGGCCGGTAGTAGTTTCACGGCAATCCCACTTTTTTAAATGCGGAAGACTGAATAAATCATTTTTGTGCCCACTTGTGGTTATGCTAGTTATCGTTGGGCTGGTAACAGTTCCTATTTTGAATCGACTTCAGTGTGTAATATATTTGTAAGAAACTTCTAAAGATGTTCCTGAAACATAATCCCATTCAATATTTCCCTCTGAAATTTAGCACATATGACGATCTTTTATAATAAGTAAACAAATAATAATATACTACATATTATGAAAGTACTTTTCCAAGATAAATCCAATAACATATATAGTAGAAAATCAAGGACGAACACATGAAAATCAAAATTGCTAGAGGGCCTCAAGAATAACAAAAGGAAAGAGAATGAAATGATTGAAGATGAGACTGGTACCAGATAAATGCATCAGGACTTTGAGATTAATATAGCTAGTTAGAGTGATCAAATTACACGGTCATAATTTTAAAACCACCAGCGTGTAAATCTTTTTTTCTTTTGTCTGGTTAATATCGTAATTTATAGGCTTTGGAAGCAAAGATAGATCTGCCTTTCTTCGCCTTAATTAAAAGAATATAATAGCTAATGGTTGAACTAAAAAAATAATACCAAATATGTTGGTTAGTAGAAAAAAAGCGGAGAAGCTGCCAGCTACAGTAAAAATAATTAATAATAGTATTAATATTAAAAAAATAAAATATTAAAAAATAAGTAAACTTTATATTAATAATTTAAAACTTTCATCTCTAATAGTGAAACTTTCAATTTAATTTTTGAAACTTTCAATTCAAATTTAAAAACTATCAACTAAGAATTTAAAAAATCTACTCAAATTTTAAAATTTTCAACCTAAAATTTGAAACTTTTAATTAGATTTTTGAAACTTTCAACTGAAATATAAAACTTTTATCTCTATTTATATATGTATTATTTTATAATTAAAAATTATTAAACACTAATAATGATGATTAGGGAGGGGGATTAGTATTTGATGAGAGGGTTTGGACGTACAGCCATACGGCCTACCGTGCACATGGGTTTGCTTACCCACGCGCGTGGTAGCAACGCCCAGAAAGAAGTTCCCAGCATTTACAACTTGCACAATTAGATATATGATGTAGAATACGACAAGTGTAACCGTAGCATGGTATGCCAAAATAACCTCTATATTAGGAAAATACAGGCATGTTGTAGTTAGTTACCTCCTCCTCACGGGCAAGCCGTAACGACTGCACCTTCTTGACAGTCAACAGGTGTGTGGTGACGAGCTTCCTAGCCCGGCGCCAGTGCTCGCCATACGGCGCAGAGCCAACGTCGTGTGAGCCATAGAAGATGATATCTGCTAGCGCAGTGTGTGTCCGCGATGCAAACACATGGTCGTGTGTGCGCAAGATGGCCTCCGCAGCACGGGGCGAGGAAGTGACGAGCATCAGGGACGCGGTGCCAAGTCGGAGGACCATGAGGTCGGGCCCGTGCTTCCTGGCGAGGCGGCGGAGGGAGACATGCGGGAGGGCGCCGACGAGGTGCAGGTGTCCGATGACAGGCAGTGCCGCAGGTGAAGGTGGCAAGCCGTTCTTCCTTGCTCGGCTTGCAGTGAACCTGGCCAGAGCATGGTGTATCAGGAGGAGGAAGAGAGAGGACAGTAGAAACCAGTACCATGTTCTTTCGTTCATCTCATCCATGAGACGGCACAACCGTTATAGCATAGCATATTTTGGGACAACCAATATTGATAGATTCTTCTAATTTATAAACAATTTAATGTCACTTTCTTTGCACTTCCCATCAATCTCATTGATGTGTTGTATAATAGTGCCAAAACTGCATAATGACAGGATAGCTTTCAGAAATCGGCAGAAAAATACTATAGTGGCCTAGTGCGCGGACCGGATAGCTGGACATGAAACTCCCTATTAGTACTGATTTTTTTCTAACCGGTACTAATAGGGCGGTACGAATATGTTCTATATTAGTGTCAACATGCTGCTGCACCACCCTATTATTGCATAAGATTTTCTGCACAATTAAGAGATATATTTGATCTCCATATATATATATATATATGAAAATGGTTCTATACTCCCTAGAAGTATATATTCTTGCTTGCATCTATCATCCATCTATAGCCAGTCCTCGATCGATGTTTTAGGTATATACCGCTACCAAATAAAAAAATATGCCACTATCAAATAAAAAAGTATATACCCCTACCAAATAAAAAAAGATATGTACCACTACCAAATAAAAAAAAGGTATATACTGCTATTAAATAAAAATAGGTATATACCTCTACTAAGTAAAAAAGGTGTACACTGTACTACTAGTAAATAAAAAATAGTACATACTACTCTCTATAAAAGAAAGTGTATGTATGTAGGTGAGAGTATGTACTCCTATAAGTACAAAAGAGGGTATATATATATATATTATACAACAACCAGCGTGTGGTTTTAGCTAAAACGCGCGTCTCACAGCATACCAAGCGATCCCCACTCATCCCCAGACCCCTTTCCCCTCCCTCCCGTACCTTTTCTTCATGCAGTAGTCATAGTAAAATTTTTATTTGCGAGAAAAATCATCCTTAAATATCTCTTCCCACGCCTTTTTGTTAAGTAGTAGCGGTAGTAAAATATTTACTGTGAGAGAAATCATCGCCAAACACCCCTTTACTATTGGAATAATTCTTTTACTAGACATCACACTGGTATATTAATATATATGTGCAGGTTCCCATACAGTAACCAACCACTTATTAGAGTAATTCTTTTGCTAAACATTAAAACACATATTAATATATATACGAGGTCACTGTACTGTAACCAACCACCTGTTCATTTTTTCCAAAAGTTTTGGATCTGGAGATGTAGGAGGCGGCAGCTCCTAGGCGGAGGAAGTGGCAGTGGCAGCGTCTGGGATTTCTCTCAACGGCAGCGGCCTCCCGACGATGATGGCCACGTCGCCTCCGGCAACGGCCATTCATGCATTCCCCTAATCTCTCTGATTAATCCATATCTGCACCGAGCGGAAAATAGGGCAGTGAGATATCGATGGCAAGGTTGTAGATGCTGGATCAGTGAGGCGACTAGGAGAGGGACGTCGGCGGTGCAAATCTATGGGGATGGCAGCTGGTGGACACCACGAGCAGGAGTAGCCGCTGACACAAGTAGGAGCATCAGCCGGTGGCTCTCCGAGCGGGACGACGTAAATTTGGTGTCGCCAGTGGCCAACACGAGCAAGAGCAGCCGTCGCTGCCACCATCACCATGATGGACCTCCGCTGCCACCTTGGTCCGCCTCTTCGATTGCGGCTTCTGCCAGGCAGGCTTCCTCGGCGGTAGAGGGGCCTAGATCGGGTGACTTCCTCTGGTGATGTAGGTGTCGGGCTCATAGGGCCATGGCGTCTTTGATCCAGGTGGGCGTGGCGATGGGAGCATGGGGAGAGAGGGTTGTTGTCGAAGCTCGTTGAGATTACACGGTGGGCTGCCCACATCGTTAACGCCTGGATCGGCAGGCTACCTAGGTGGTGACGCAAAGGACCAGTGTCGTTGAGCAGTAGACACTACTGGTGGTCCTTGTCATCAGGAAAAAATCATGTGTATTGTGCAAAAGTAGTGGTGATGATGTAAATTTTTTATTCATAGCCTTGTTTGTTGTGTTTAGCAGTGAGTATTTTTTTATTTTTGGGTGGTTGATCGTGCAAAATACCCATTTGTATTTTTTACTTGAGGTGTTTAGATGTATACTGATTTAACACGATGTTGTGGTTAATTGTAACAATGAGTAAATCATTTATTCTATAGTTTGTGCTTCATTTGAAACAAATACACATATGTAACAAAATTATTATTTACATGTAGAAAGAAATTACTATCATATCCTTCCTAATATCTATTAGTAAAAATTGATACAATAACAGATGATAATTTATTTACCCATAGAGTATCGAGTTAATAGGAAGTGATGGAATAACACATAATAATTTATTTACTCGTAAGCTATCAAGATAACAAAAAGTGATATAATAACCGATAATAATTTTTTTACCGGTAAAGGAGGAACGAGGAAAAGTAATAGAATAACTGATAATTGATAGAGGAGGAACGAGAAAACATAGTGGAAGCGTATGGAGAAAAGCGGAAAAACAAAGAGAGGGTAGGAGGACGCAAGGGAACAAGAAAAACGAAAAATCTGGGATTGGAGGCGTGCGTCATAGCTAAACCATGCGCTGTGCGTGCTTTAGCGCATCCCGTGTGTGTATATATATAATTGTAGTATGTCAGCAGCTGTTGTTCACAAAAAAAAATAATCAGCATGTTGAAAATAAAGTTAAATCCCACATTAATTATATCAAGAATCACTTTTATTGTTCCGACTCCACAAACTAGCCATTTACAGAACCTATATGCACAACAAGTGGGCGGATGGTTTGACGCTCTTACCATATTCAAGGCTCACAGCAGAGCTAGCTGTTGGATGTGAAGGGCGGGCAGTCCGCTCAATACCATATTCAAGGCTCACAGTCAGGACCTCCAGATTGTCCGGTCCACACACCAGACAGTCCAGCTCTTGTACTGTCCTGGCTGTTGGTGGCCAAAATTGGTACAAGGGCAATCTGGTTGGAAAAACCGGTCTGACCGGTTTCCCAAACCGACCTGGCCAGTTTTAGTACTGTAGCCGATCTGGCAATACAAACCGGCCTGACCAGTTTGGATCAAGTCTGAGTAAAATCAAGAAATCCATGTAGATCACGACTTGTAATTGGAATTCCTTGCAGGGACAAGACCTTCCCACCCTATAAATATAAAGGGCCATGGCCGATTGAGTATCTATCTAATGGATCAATCAAAATTACCTTTACTTTTTATTTCCTCCAAACCCTAACTTTTCCAACCCCCTTTGCTTCTCCTTCTTCCTCTCCACAGCGATTTGGGACGTTCTGAGTGGCCTGCCGATCTCAGAATAACCCTAGGCGCATCATCCTTGATGGGGTCCCTCCCGGGGTGGTGGTTCTAGGTTTTCACGGCCAGCTTCAGGAAACCGGCCTGACCTGTTTCCCAAACCGGCCTGGCTGGTTTGCGCAGGGGCTTCCCGTGAGGTGATTTCAACGACCGCGTGTTCTAGCGCAACTCGGTGTGTTGGCCCTAAACTGCGTCAACACATTTTTGGCCACTCCGCTGGGGAAGAAAGATCTGGTTGCTAAAACCGTTCTATCAAACCCTAGGCAGATAGGATCTAACACGGAACACGACAAGAACAACATCATCACAGCTTCTATCAAGGAGATCAGTGAAGAGGAGCGTTAGAATTATTTGGCGGCGGAAGCTTATTTCAGATCTCAATTCTTGATGGGATTCAGGAAAGACCGCCAGGGCACAGTCACAAGAGTGCAAGATTTCGTGATGCCCGTTCAAGATGAGCGACAACAAGGTTGAGGTAATAAGCAATGTAAGCAATTCACCCCCCAACCCATCTGTACCTAATGTTAAATCTAATACTGTTACTAAAGGTACGGATGAACTTGTTGCAACATTGATTGAACGAATAGAAAGATTAGAAAAAGGGAAATCTATTGAATCTAATGTTAATCTTGTTGATACTGAAACTTCCCATATTAAACAACATGAGGTCATACAACCTAGTACATCGGCAACACCAGGTGCAATTCCTGAAAATCCACAGTATGGTATGCCGTTGAACTTTTTTCATGGTCAAATATCACCAGGTCAGCCACAACTGCCAAACATGGCAGAACCGGCCAGACCGGTTCATCAAACCGGTCAGGCCGGTTCTCTGGTGGTGGTGCCCGAGCAGCCTGAACCACTTGCTACCATGCCTAGTTCGGCCGCTTATGGTCGTACTAATGAAATTGCTAATTTTGTGCCACCTTATACCACATTCGCGTACACTTCACCTCCTATTCCTAAAGCAAATGCATCTTACGGGGGGATACCGAATGATGTATATGATAGCTATTTAAGGCGTGCTCATGGTAATCATGCACCTCATGTAAATCAGAGAGTAAATACTGCTGCTACAATGCCACAATAGCCAAATAACTCTAGTTGGAACAATGAATTTTCTAAATTTAGGGAGGATTTGGCTAGTGTAATGAAAAACAAGCTTGGTGTGGATATTGGTAACTCTAAGTTGTATCAAAAACCATATGCTGCTGAGTTTGATTTTATTCCTTACCCTACTAGTTGGCGTGTTCCTGATTTTGTTAAATTTAATGGTGAAGATAATAGAACTACTTGGGAACATGTTAGTCAATACATTTCTCAACTAGGTGAAGTAAGTTCCATTGATGCGTTGAAAGTCCGTTTATTTTCTTTATCTTTGACTGGAACTACTTTTGCTTGGTTTTCATCTTTGGCTCCTAATTCTATTTGTTCTTGGAATCAATTAGAACAAAAATTTTATGATCATTTCTATAGTGGGAGTCCCGAATTAAAATTGACAGATTTAACATCGGTTAAGCAAGGTAGAGAAGAATCTGTTTCTGACTATATAAGACGATTCAAAGAAACCAAGAACCGTTGCTTTAATTTGTCAATTTCTGATATGGATCTTGCTGATATTTGTTTTTAGGGATTGAGATCTTCTATTAGCGATAGAATAGAAGGTGGTGATTTTCTTTCGGTTGCTCAAGTGCAAATAAGAGCTTTAATTCAGGAAAACCGAATTAAGAAAGCAAAGGAAAGCTTTAAGCCTCATCGATCTAATATTCATGTTGTTGAGTATGAATCTGATAGTTCAAACGATGAGGACAAAGATGTTTACGTTGCTGAATTTGTATGGCCTTCGAAGGCTAAAACATATTCTTGTTCATCACTTAAGCTAACTCATAAGGGTCGGCAAGAAGAAATGCGATTTACTTTTGATGTTTCTAAATGTGATCGTATATTTGATGAATTGTTTAAAAACAGAAACATCAAGATATCTCATGCTATGCCTTTACCTGAGGAATTGAAGAAGCGTGCGTATTGTAAGTTTCATAATTCTTTTTTGCATGCTACTAACGATTGCAATGTTTTCCGTCGACAGATTCAATCGGCTATTAATGAAGGACGATTGACTCTTCATGAGATGCAAGTGGACAAGACACCTTTCCCTATCAACACCATAGATTTGCAGCAGCCCAAGGTACTGGTTCAGCCGTATCAAGCCGAAACAACCAAAGGGAAGAATGTGGTCATTGGTGAAGCCAAGACCGAGAGCTTAAAAGACAAGAAGTTGATGAGAGAAGTGGTGTATGAAAAAGCTCCTGATGGCAGAGAATTCTTTAAAATCATTGTGAAAGCTTCTGGACACGAGGGGCAAGGACCGTCTTCGCAAATCGAGCAGAGACCGTTTGAGCCTGCTATGCAGGACAAACCGGCCAGGCCGATTAGGGAAACAGGTCAGGCCAGTTTTAACCAGGGCCATCCCCGAATGCTAAAACCGAAGCGTCCAGAGATTGGCACATGGAAATTGAATTCGGCAAAAGATCAGGGGAGTGTTATGAAGCGGAAATCTACTTTTGATCAGCTTTTGTCCAAGTATGTCAATCAAAGGGCCGTTACATGTGATCGGCCGGTAAAAGAGAGAATAAGGTCACCAATGCGTCAAGAGAGACCCAATTCACCTCCAAGGGCAGCTATAAGACAGAAAAGTGAGGTTGTGACTTTGCATCCTCCCCAAAATCAGTATCCTACCATGCTATGGGCTCATTCAGCATCAAACTTGCAATATCCGGCGTTGGAATATAATGGGATGATGTGGATGCCTTGCTATCCTGTGCCATATCAATCTTTTCATCCAGGATGGAAGAAACCAATGAAATCAGCTCTTGACAGGATTTCACGCCCTACACATAACCATTTGGTACCTCGCCGATCAGGTTGGGATCAGCAAGTGAAACTAGTCATACCAGTTTTGCCAAACCAGATTAACCGGTTTGAGCAGAGATGCAGATCATCTCCTCCAAAGAAAGTGTATCGGCCCAAGAAGAAAGAAGAGAAGGTGCAGAAGGTTAATGTTGATCCAGAGAGGACTACGGCCGATGATATTATGCAGATTGGAAGCATGTTAGTTCCTAACAAGGATGATGGCAAAAGACCGATTGTCATTGGCGATTCAGTTGAGACATCTGTCCAAAAGGCTCCTGCAACCAATGATCATGAAGCCAGCACCAGTGGTTCTACTTCTAAGTATTTCTTGCCAAGGTGGTGTCCTCTGGGCTTGACTCGCACTCAAAAGAGGAAATTGCAGAGGCTTCACTTTCAGGAGAAAAGGGAACAGGAGCTTGAGAAGCAGAGAGATGAGTACTTCAACAAGTATTGGCCCATGATCCCGCAGAAGAAGGAGTGGAAGATTAAGGTTGATGGCCACCCAGCAGCAGAACCGGTCAGACCGGATTCAGAACCGGCCATCGGTTTCTCCCAAGGCGGTCAGACCGGTTTCAGAACCTGTCAGACCGGTTTCGCCAGAAGCAGCGCCCGGTTTTGGTGTTTCTACTCCAATGATTTGTGATGATAAGTTGTCATTGGAATCCCTGGAAAAGGACAATGAATAGCTTGTTGATTATGGTTCATCTCCTGAGTGCATGAATGTTGATATATGTGTGGTGCATCTCAGTTGTACTAGAGATAGCTTTTTTTCTGCTGTCATAAAGCTGGTTGAGAATCGGCTAAACCACCTCATGTGATTTAGATGGATTTAAATCTAGAGTAGTTGCAGCAGAGACTTGAGCACTATCGGGCGAATAAGAACAATATGTGCAAGGCCATTGAAGACTTTTACGTCGGCTGATCCTTTAGAGGAGGTTGATATTGGTGATGGTACTACACCAAGGCCAACGTTTGTAAACAAAAGTTTGAAAGTTGATTATAAAGCTAAATTAATCGAGCTGTTGAAAGAATATGTCGATTGTTTTGCATGGGAATATCATGAGATGCCTAGTTTAAGCCACGAGTTAGTTGAGCATCAGCTGCCAATTAAACCTGGTTTTAGGCCTTATAAGCAGCCTCCTAGACGTTTTAATCCTATTATGTATGACCGAATTAAAGAAGAAATTAATCGGTTGTTGGAGGCGGGATTTATTAGGACTTGTCGATATGCTGAATGGGTTTCTAATATTGTACCTGTTGAAAAGAAAGGTTCGGGTAAGCTCAGAGTTTGTATTGATTTTAGAGATCTTAATAAAGCTACTCCTAAAGATGAATATCCTATGCCTATAACCGATATGCTTATTAATGATGCATCTGGACATAATGTCATTAGCTTTCTTGATGGTAATGCTGGTTATAATCAAATTTTTATGGCTGAAGAGGATATATCCAAAACGGCCTTTATATGTCCAGGTTCTATTGGTTTATTTGAGTGGGTAGTCATGACTTTTGGTTTGAAAAATGCGGGTGCTACTTATCAAAGGGCTATGAATTTGAATTTTCATGACTTACTTGGTGTGATTGTGAAAATTTATATCGATGATATTGTTGTTAAATCAGCTGGTTTAAAACCACATTTAGCTGATTTGAAGCTTGCTTTTGAAAAGATTCGTCGATATGGTTTAAAAATGAATCCACTGAAATGTGCATTTGGTGTGTCAGCTGGAAAGTTCTTAGGTTTCATTATTCATGAAAATGGCATAGAGATAGATCCTAAGAAAATTGAATCCTTTAGAAGGATACAAGCTCCTACATGTAAGAAGGAGTTACAGAAATTCTTGGGCAAGGTAAATTACTTAAGGAGATTTATTTGTAACTTGTCCGGGAAGGAGAATGTCTTTACTCCTATTCTTCGGTTGAAAGATGAAACCGAATTTACTTGGGGGGCAGAATAGCAAGCAGCTTTTTAAAAGATTAAATGTTATTTATCTTTGCCGCCTGTGCTCAAAGCTCCTAGGAGTGGTGTTTCTTTTAAATTATATGTGGCAACTGAAGAAAAGGTTATTGGTGCTGTTTTGACTCAAGAAACCGAAGGCAAGGAACATGTTGTTACTTATGTGAGTCGACGACTATTGGATGCTGAGACAAGGTACACATTCATTGAGAAATTGTGTTTGTCCTTGTATTATGCTTGTACCAAGTTGAGGCATTATTTGTTATCAAATACTTGCATAGTAGCGTGTCAAATCGACATGATTAAATATATGTTGCATAGACCAATTTTAAGTGGTAGAATTGGTAAATGGGCTTATGCTTTAATTGAGTACGATTTGGCTTGTGAACCTTTGAACTCTATGAAAGGCCAAATTGTAGCAGATTTTATTGTTGAGCATAATATTGATAGCAACATTAATTTAGACGTTGGTTATGTTGTTTTTACTCCGTGGAAATTGCATTTTGATGGATTGGTTTGCAAAAGTGGTTGCGGTGTTGGTGTCATTCTTATATCGCCAAACAGTGCTGTTTTTGAAGCTCTTAACCGATTGAAACATGAGTGTACTAATAATCAAGCCGAATATGAAGCTCTCTTGTTCGGGCTGGAGATTTTGGATGACATGGGAGTAAAGCATGTAGAAACGTATGGTGATTCCCTACTGGTGGTACAGCAGGTTTCTAAGGTATATCAATGCTCAGATGGATTTTTGAATGCTTATCTTGATAAATGTTTGGATATTATATCTTGCTTTGATGAGTTTACTATTTATCATGTACCAAGAGAGAAGAATCCGAGGGCTAATGCTTTGGCACAACAAGCGTCTAGCTATGATGTTCGGAAACGAAATTTTCATGAAAAAGAGCCGACGTTTCGTGAGGCCGAGGGTTATGTCCTGGAGAAACCGATTAGACCGCTTTCTCCCAACCGGTCTGACCGGACTGAAAAAAGTCTGACCGTTTCTAAAACTGGTCCGACCGGTTTGTCTGCTGTAAATCCTACTTCGGCCATTGAGCAATCAAAAATTGTTGAGGACGAAGTCAGTGATTGGAGGAAGCCTCTTATTGATTATTTACAGAATCACAGCTCTAAAGTTGACAGAAAAATTCGACGATGGGCTTTCAAATTCACTTTGATTGATGGTGAGTTGTATCGTCGGACCGCTGAGGATTTGCTTTTGAAGTGCTTAGGTTCTGATCAAGCTAGAGTGGCTATGGGAGAAGTTCATGAGTGAATTTGCGGTACACATCAATCGGCTCCTAAGATGAAGTGGCTCCTCAGGCGAGCTTGTTTTTATTGGCCTAACATGATAGCCGATTGCTTTTGGTATTATAAAGGATGTGAAGAGTGTCAGAAGTTTGGAGATATTCAGATGGTTCCCGCAGTGTTGATGCATCCTATTATCAAGCCTTGGCCTTTCCGAGGATGGGGTTTGGATTTCATTGGACAGATTCGTCCTTCGTCATCAAAAGGGCATTGTTTTGTGTTGGTGGCTACAGATTATTTCACTAAGTGGGCCGAAACAGTTCCCTCAAGAATATGACTCATCGGGAGGTAATTGAGTTCATTACTGAGCATATTATTTATAGATTTGGCATTCCACAAACTTTAACTACGGACCAAGGTTCTTCATTTATATCTAAAGAGGTGCGTGAGTTTGCTGAATCTTATAAGATTAAATTGCTCAATTCATCTCCATATTATGCCCAAGCTAATGGTCAAGCTGAATCTAGTAACAAGATTTTGATTAAGCTCATTAAAAAGAAAATAGAAGATAATCCTAGAAGGTGGCATAAGGTTTTATCTGAAGCTTTGTGGGCTCATCGCATATCTAGACATGGTGCTACTAAAGTTATTTCTTTTGAGCTTGTGTATGGTCAAGAGGCCGTTTTGCCTGTTGAGGTGAATCTGGGCGCATATAGATTGGCTAAGCAAAATGATCTTAATGCTGTTGATTATCGTAATTTGATGATGGATAATGTTGATGAGGTAACCGACAAGCGTTTGAAAGCTTTAGAGGAGATTGAGAAAGATAAAGTCCGAGTTGCTAGAGCTTATAACAAGAAAATAAAAGAAAAGTCTTTTCAGGTTGGTGATATGGTTTGGAAGACAATTCTGCCTATAGGGGCGAAGAGCAACAAATTTGGTAAATGGTCTTCAAGTTAGGAAGGACCGTATAAAATTGTCAAAGTGATCTTCGGGAATTCTTATATGGTGGAAACTTTGCAAGGTCAGTGGCTGCCTAGAGCTCTTAATGGTAGATACTTGAAAAAGTATTATCCAAGTATATGGCAAGATGCTTGATGTGATATGGCCGGTATCTTTAAATATCGCCCTTGGAACAAAAAGGCCGATGAGTTATGTAACGAGCATCGCCCTTAGATTTATTGATTGTTTTAACATGTTTTCTGAAACACAAGCTTTACCAGAAAACCAGGAAACCGGTCTAACCTGTTTCCCAAACCGGCCTGGCTAGTTTGCGCACGAGCTTCCCGTGAGGTGATTTCGACGACCGCACGTTCTAACGCAACTCAGTGTGTTGGTCCTAAACTACGTCAACACTGGCCCGCAACTCTACTTGGTTTCGCCAATAGTCTCTGGGGCGAACAGTCTAGTTTCATCACTCATCAGGACGGTCTGACTCATTCCGTCTCGGTCTGGACTAACACATGGTCCAGTGAGACGGTTCGTAGGTCGGACTTAGGCCAAATGGTCTAGTCCATTACCATCACAGTCTAGGCATTCATCATATCCGAATAGCTATTCGTTGAGCTAATTGTTCCAGCCGCCATTGGAGTTCTAACAGTGATACATTCTTCCTCTACACTTCCTAACAATGTCATCAGACATTCTGCAATACTGCCAAAACAAATTAATGGAAGACAAAATACAATAGTGTCCCTATCACCAGCATCCACCACACCGCTGCGTACCACAGCACCACAACGCCACTACCCTACCATTATCTACGAGTATCCCCCATAATTGACAAATATATCTCATATCTCCATATCCGTAGTCAGTCAGAAATTAACGTTAAAAATAAATTTTCTCACATTAACAGCATAATTTGATCATTAAAAAGTCAACTTTGCTAACAAAGGTGTTCATAGGCACTATAGGTGGACCCCACCCTATTGCCATCATACAACGACACCAAATAGGATCCGCTGTAGGAGAATGGTACAAACCAGGCACCAGGTGCCATGAGACTGGTACACATGGTAACAAATATGTGTGGTTTTCGTCATTAATTTATAGCTCACCGCATATAAGACAGAGGCTCAAAACACCCCTCGATGCATGTACGTGCAACATGCACCGAAGGTTTACACTCTGATACCACCTATAACACCCCTATATTTTATACCATGAGAAGTGCTATTCTTACTATATTACAATTGGTAAAAACATAAAATATTCTCCATACACAGACCATAAAGCGATTTCGACCAATATGGAGAACTAATCAAACCATAGATTGAATCCACTTATTTATCCAGCAACTAGCAGTAAAAATGCTCCCAAAACTCCTCGTGCACATCAACCAACAAAGCACATGAAATAGAGAGAAAGGTAGATCTTAGTGAGCAACAGTTACGAAACTAACATATCCAACATAATTAATTAATTTTGCGTCCATATATAATTACAAGAGGCAACACCATCTTCTCACATATCACCATTTGAATATAAATTGATAAAATTACAATAATGCAATTATGCCATGAACTCCAAGAGCAATACAGAAAAGTCATATACTGTTCTCACCAACCTACCTCATGCTTTCCTAAATAGTTATATTACTTTCTCACCCTCCTAGCTCAAATGCACTCCATGTTGTAAACTTTGTCCCCTATATGCATGCACATGGAATGATATGACATGATGCAGAAGCATTCCGTTATTAAAAATTCCACATTAAACTCACTTACAAGGTATTGTACTCCATATATAATCAAGAGGTGACCATACAAATAATCTCCATAGTTAGGGACATACACTATCAAAGCTCAATAAGCATAAGCTGAGGATAAAATGATGCCATAGTTAGATACCACCAGGCATGTACGTTTCATAACATAATGCAAAAACCACCCTTCTTGGGACATCAACACTCAACCCTGATATGGAGCACTCTTTCCTAGAGTTAAAGGTATTTAATAGTTCAATAAATTGGAAAACAAATACCAATCCAGAACTCTTCACGGGACCGCCCTCTCAGGGGTGGATCCAACGTAGGTGACGGGGCGCTTGATCCCCCCTATCCCCTCTGGACTAGTGGAGCCCTCGTTCATTTTATTCGCCATGGATGAGAACTTGGGGAGGGGTGGGGTGTGTGCTGGTGTACTACCCTAGTCTGCTCAGCCCCTATTTTCTACCGTGTAAACCAGGAAACCATGCGAGTAAAAGATCACGGATCGTTATCACTTGACGTGCAGAGCAGCGGAAGCAGAGTCGGAGTAGCCTGATCCGACGAAGCGCATGCCGACATAGAGGAAGTAGCCGATCTATGCAACCCGATCGTCACCTTCTTGCGTGAGCGTCTCCTCCTCATGTGATCGCCTTCTCACGTTCCCCACCGACCAACGCCGCAATGTAGCAACGTCTCTACCGGTATCCACAAGTCCAAGGTTGGAACGCCGTGCGCGGAAATGCTAGCGCCCGTGCGCGGCTAGGGTTTGGCTTGTGGGGAGAGGTGCGTCTAGGGTTTTGTCACACGAAGGAGAGTTTCCACCGCGCCTAGCTTCCAAATATATAGAGCATCTAATTGGGCCTCGCAGGCCCATTAGGAACTCTATTCGGATCCCTATCCAAACTAAAACATATTTGGATCTCTATCTCAACAGTTTGTTCGAACCCGTTAAGTATACGACCCCATAGGTTCATGTGCAATCGGTTGTAACCCGAAAACAACTTTTCGGTCCACGTATCAATAGCGGTCTCTAGCAAGGCATATTGACCTGTTGGGTGTACATAAAGATGATATCTGCTGAACCTGTAGTGTATACATGTAGGAACTCTTTTGCCTCACGATATCAATTAAGCTCAAGGCGAGAAGTGTGTCATCCTTTCAATAGCTCAATCATTAACTCGACCATGTAATGGATTGCTCAACTCGTGATTGACTCCTCAATCACTCGGCATGGCCATGCACTTCAATAGTCCATTACATTAAGGGCCCAAAGATATCTCTCCCATTAATTGGGAGGGGCAAATCCCATATTGATTATTCAAATCCCACTACATGTTTCACAACAAAGTCATAGAATACTTTTATAACTACCTAGTTACGGAGTAGCATTTGGCAGCCCTAAAGTAAGTCACTGCACATGTTAGGAACTATGATAATCTCAGGTATAAGAGTTCTACACTAACACTACTTGAGACCAACTAATGGAACATCATATATAGGTCTTGCAGTGTCTCAAGTTGGGTTTATCTAATAACATGTTCTCTAACATGTATCCACATTATTGATTTGGTATCTTCATACCATGATCCACTAGACATGATCATCAATCAATACATTTGCTGATCTTAAAATCATATCCGTTCAATATATGATATATAATCAAGAATCATTTAGAAATAGTAACATATCACATAAAGAGCCTCATGAATAAGTCACATACTTATTGATCAATAATAATTTATCTATCTCAAGGAACACTTCATTCATAAATTCATAAATATAGAATATGATACAATCATCTCTATGATTGTCTCTACGTCATATCACTAACAGTATCCCACTTGCACTAGAGTCAATCATATAAGTATCTAATACCCATTGCCCTAGAGTGCACCTCATGCTTTGACTGAGAAAGCAGCTTTGTCAACGAATCTACAACATTCTAATCCGTGTGTATCTTGCATATCTTCACATCACCTCTATCGACTATCTCGCTAATGAGGTGATACCGCTGTAGAATGTGCTTGGACTTTTGATGCGATATAGGCTTCTTGGCTTGTGCAATGGCCCCACTATTATCACAGTAGAGGTCCACTGGACTGAGAGCACTAGTTATCACACACAGCTAAGAAACAACTTTCTTGATCCAGACAGTCTCTTTCACAGCTTTTGAAGCTGCTATATACTCAGCCTCCATCGTAGAATCAGCAATAGTGTCCTGTTTAGAACTCTTCTAGCTCACCGCTCCGTCATTGAGGCAGAACACAAATCCAGATTGCGATCTAACATCATCTCTGTCAGTTTAGAAGCTTGCATCGGTGTAACCATTTACAATGAGCTCTTCCTCACCTCTATAGACAAGGAACACATCCTTAGTCCTTCTTAAGTACTTTATAATGTTCTTTACGGCTATCCAGTAACCTTCACCTGGATCTGATTGGTATTTACTTAGTGCATATGAACTATCTGGGGACGTACAAAGCATGGCATACATAATGGCCCCAATTGCCAAAGCATATGGAATCGCATTCATCTTGTTCCGCTCATCAGTGGTTTGAGGACACTGATTCTTGTCAAGATTGATACCATGTGACATGGGAAAGAAACCTTTCTTGGAATCATGCATGTTGAACCTCTTCAACACCTTGTCAATGTATGTACTCTGGCTTAATCCAATTAGCCTCTTTGATCTATCCCTATAGATCTTAATGCCCAGAATGTATGCTGCTTCCCCTAAGTCTTTCATCGAAAAACTATTTTTCAATGATGTCTTAACGGATTTAAGCATATGAATATCATTTCCAATCAACAATATGTCATCCACATATAGAATTAAAATACAAGTGTGCTCCCACTAACCTTTTTGTAAACACAAGACTCTTCTTCATTTTTGATGAAGCCAAACCCTTTGACTGTTTCATCAAAACGAATATTCCAACTCCAAAATGCTTGCTTCAACCCATTAATGGATTTCTGCAACTTGCATATCTTTCTAGCTGATTGTGGATCGATAAAACCTTTAGGCTGTTTCATGTACACATCCTCACTCAGATTTCCATTAAGGAAAGCCATTTTGACATCCATTTGCCATATCTCATGCTCGAAATATGCCGCAATCGCTAGAATGATCCGAATAGACTTTAGCATCGCGACCGATGAGAAAGTTTCATCATAATCAACACCTTGAATTTGTTTGAAACGTTTCGCTACCAATCGTGCTTTATAGATGTGAACATTTCCATCTATGTCTGTCTTTTTCTTAAAGACCCATTTACACTCAATGGTTTTTACACCATCAGGTGGATCTACCAAGTTCCAATTGTCATGCATGGAATCTATTTCAGATCTCATGGCTCCAAGCCATTTCTCAGAGTCTAGTCCCATCATCACTTCTTCATAGGTTACAGGCTCATCGTTGTCTAACAGCAATATATCGCGCTGCTTAGTAGTCAACAGCGCATATCTCGCAGGTACACGCTATGACCTCTCTGACTTACGTGGGGCTGGTGTTTCATAGCTGGTTCAACAACATCTTGTTCATCCTGTTGTGGTTGTGTAGGAGTTGAAACATTTTTTGGTGATTCTCAAATTTCTTCGAGGCACACCGTGCTCCCACTGGCCCTTCTCGAAAGAAATTCCTTTTCAAAGAAGACACCGTGTCGGGCGACAAACACTTTTCCTTATTCTTGATTGTAGAAGTAATATTCTTTTGTTTCATTAGGACATCTCACAAAGAAACATTTGTGGGACTTAGGTGTGAGCTTGTCAAATTGTAAACGTTTTACATAAACCTCACATCCCCAAATCTTTAGGAAAGACAGACTGAGACGCTTCCGTATCCATATCTCATATGGTGTCTTTTCCACAGACTTTGATGAAACCCTGTTTAGTGTGAACGCAATTGTTTCTAGAGTATAACCCCAAAAAGATAATGGAAGATTAGATTGGCTCATCATTGACTGCACCATGTCTAACAAAGTATGATTTCTCCATTTGGTTACTCCATACCATTGAGGTGTTCCTTGCGGAGTCAGTTGTGGAACAATTCAACATTCCTTTATATGATTACCAAATTCAAGGCTCAAATACTCGCCTCCACGAACAGATCATACAAACTTAATTGTTTTGCCTAAATGATTCTGTACTTCATTCTAAAACTCTTAGAACTTTTCAAATGATTCAGACTTATGCCTCATTAGGTAGATATACCCATATCTACTAAAGTCATTGGTGAAGGTAATGAAGTATTGATAACCCCCTCTGGCTTTTGAACTGATTGGTCCACATACATCAGTATGTACGAGTGCCAATAGTTCACTTGCCCTCTCAACTTGTCTTGTTAAAGGTGCCTTTGTCATCTTACTAAGTAAACAAGATTAAATGATTCAAAATCAAAATAGTCTAGAAGACCATCTCTATGGAGCTTCTCCATGCGTTTCTCATTTATATGGCCCAAATGACAATGCTAAACAAATATGGGATTCAAATCATTAGGATGTGGCATTTTTCCATTAATGTTATAAATTGGCATTTCATCAAGATTCACAATATATAAGCCATTTATCATAATTGCATGGAAATAGAAATTGTCATTAAAATAGACTGAACAACCATTGTTCTTTGATCTATAACCATAACCTTCTGCTTGCAAACATGAAGCGGAGATGATGTTCTTACACAAAGCTGGAATACAATAACAATTATTTAATTCCAAAACTAATCCTGAAGGTAAAGATAATAGCATAGTGCCAACTGCAATAGCAGCAACTTTTGCTCCATTGCCCACGCGAATGTCTACTTCGCTTTTCGCCAAGCGCCTACTTGTTTTCAGCCCTGCAACGCTTGCAGATGTGAGCAACCGATCCGATATCAAATACCCAAGAATTAGTAGTGGAAGTAGCGAGATTAATTTCTATAACATTTATACCTCAGACGAAATTCTTTCCATCCAGCTGCTTCTTCTTGAGGTGTTCTAGATACTTCTTGCAGTTCCTTTTCCAGTGACATGTCTCCTTGTAGAAGAAACACTCAGCGTCCTTAGTGGGCCTAGTTTTTTGATTCTTGGTCTTAGAGGCAGCATTTCTCGCAATCTCATTGGGAGTTAGCTTTCTCTTAGTACAGACTTTCTTGTTGTTGGGCTTATGCTTTTGCATTATCATACAACCTGACTACGCATTTTTCTTGATGCTTTCCTCGGCTCCTTAAGCATCGCTGCAATCAGCCAAGGTCTTATTCCATGCTTGTTCATGTGGA